>OY728133.1:431641681-432250681 GCA_963277665.1 Viscum album | reverse complement strand
GCAACATAAGTCAACTTTTAAATCTAAAAGTGAAGTCTCAATTACCAAAGCTTTACAGTTAGTGCACATGGATTTATTTGGTCCTAGACAAACTGGAAATATTATAGGTTATTGTTAGATAGAAAATCTACTTTCAGAACATGTCATTTCTTAAGAGAAACTTTAGTCTCAGGATCCAACAAGAAACAACATTTTGTAGCACTTTTCATTGGTGAAGCAGAATATGTAGCAGTTGAAAGTTGTTGTGCTTAAATGTTGTGGATGCAAGACACACTCTTGGATTTTGGTTTGAGTTTTACTTGAACTCCAATTCTTTGAGACAATATGAACGCGTTGTCATGACATGTCAAATTGATAATGTTTTTAAAGTTGATTTATAGTTTAGGGTAGACCTTATGTCATCTCTCAAGGAGCGTTGATAGGTTTAGAATATGCATTTTTAATAAAAAGTACTAAAATGAGGGGTGGTTAAGAAAACAATTTTAAGAAAATAACTCAATTTAAAGAGTTTAATACTTGATAAATAAAGGTGGTGTTTTAAGAATTATGAGAGGAGGTCTTTTCAAGTTCACTACACATCTTGGATAGTTCATTTTTCTGAAAATTTTATATGGTTTAATGTAATTCTTTGGTTGAGGGTTGTCAAGATCTTAATTCTCCTCTTACCTCTTAAAACGATGCACAAAGAAGTAACCCTTGACACAACAATCGTGATGTCAAGGTTTGGACCTCAAGTATAGAACACGGGCTTTCAAAGCATACTGAAATCTCATGATTGTGTGTGAGAAAAAAGGATTCTTGTATTGTCTAATCAGAACAACCCAAGATCTCCACTTGAAATCTCAACCCAATCGATGTTGAGATAAAAAACATTTCACTTAATTATAACAAAAGAAATGTATTCAGAGGAGAAGCATATCAAGATTAAGCATAAGTGAAATATTTAACATACAAATTACAAAGAACCAATAGAAGAACAAGTGTTGGAACTCCCTCCCAAGTATGTGTAGCGCCCTTTAAATGACCGTCCACTGTTTAGCTCGCCATCAAGAGGAGGAAGAGTTCGGTTGGAACTTCACCTCCATCCTTGATCCCACTATGAAGATAGGGGCCTCTAGAACTTCTTGGATCAGGAGAGGACTCCTTTGGGTCTCCAAAATACCAGAGCTTTTCCTCGTGACTGAACTTGCATATGGGGAGCCCAATGTATCATTTTATAGGAAAATTGGAAGGTGGTTTTGAGCCCCCATATTTCGAAAAACTACTTGGACCATGGTTTTTGACCTTCAGAAAGTCTTATCTCACTTTGAATAAAATTAAAAAGTTGTAGCCCTACCTCCTGAATATCTCCACTGAAAATTTGGCACCATTTGGACAACTACAACTCAAGATATCAATAGAACACAATACACCACTTTTGACTTCGTGCAGATTCGGTGGCTTGGACAGATCAGTCTGGATGGGCCATCATATGGATGAATTGGGCTTGGGTTCCTTTATAAAAGTTGTATCCCACTGAATTTTTGACTATCCCACAAAATATCATCTCATTTGGATCCACGGTTTAATAGTAGTGTGCAGTTGAGTCCACTGATGTGCTTGGATCCTGCACAGTTTGACCCATTTTTTTTGAACTTCGTCATGGGCTCTCCAAATCACCTCCACTTATAATGTAATTATTAAAACAAGTAAGATTTCCCTTTTTAACAGTGATAAACACAAAATAATTGAATCAAACATGTAGTAAAATTTGTTATAATTTTTATAAATTTTAATATAAAACTAGTTTAACACAGTGGTGTAAGGGTGAAAATGAAACAGTGAATCACGGTACGATCACACCCTCCCACCTAAACATTTGTACTCACAGGCAAAGTCACATTTCCAAAAATTATGCATGGACAAATTCTCAACTTTATGAAGATTTAACATTCAATGAAAATTTAATTCCTGATAGAAATGTGATCAAATCAAAAATCACACCGAGGAGTTATTCTCAGTGATCATGGAAAAAGATGTCTCAAAAATTGTATCAGAATGAAATTTCATGAGATGCATGATACCAATTGAAGAAAATAATCTAAAAGTTAATCATGTCACTAATTCTCCACATGTGTGTTTGATAACCATTTCATGACATTCTTTCCAATTTATATCAAGTAAATATAGGTTATTTTAAAATTTGTTTGTTATGTGATCATTTCCACCAAACTTGCCCTACATCCTTTGCAATCAAATTTCAAAACCCACTCACTTAAGCATTCTCAAAAGTCAAACCATAAGATCCCGACTTAGATATCTTCATATGTTGTACATTTCATCACTCCCCTTAATATTTTTTTTTGTTTATTTGTTTATTTTGTTTATTTTTGTATTTTTTTGAGGGCGTACAACAGTCAGATAACAGGTACACATGCATAATTCAATCTGGTATGGTAATGAAATAGATCAAATAAAGAAAAAATGTATGGGAAAATCATTTTCGAAAGTAGAGAAAAATTAATCTAACTTATATTTAACTTCTATTAAGTAAGAAATTTTCACACTTAATGGTTGGGTGCAAAGATGTATGGAGAAATTAAGTGACACAATTTTCCCTTAAACTATCCACACAAAGGGTATCATTCTTCTCAAAGATTTCAAAATGATACAACCATTTATATCATCGAAAAATAACCAAATTTCAAGAGAAAGTCACACCACAGTATTGAATTCCTACCGAAATGCACATTTCATCATATTTTTTTTGAATGTTAAAACAACATGAAATACGAAAATTCCTCATACATTTTAAATAACTTCCATGATTAAGTAGAAATCATTTTCCATGATAAAGTGGGCATTAAAAAGTAACATTCTGACACCAAAGTGGGGGAAAAGGGGGGGAAAGTAATTATACTATTCCACAAGCTAAAAAGAAAAAAAAGAAGAAAGATGATGAAAATTCTTAACTAATTCAGGAATGTACCCATTCCCCCCACCTAGAGTATGTAGTGTCCTCACTGTAATAAAAGAGAATGTGGGAAGGAAGGATAAAACCTGGTTGGTGTCATTCATAGATTTCTTCTTGAACACGGAGTTCCTCTATCAGAGACTCCATAAGGGCTTCGTGGAAGTGCTTAAGCTGTTTTCCATTGATAGTAAAGGTTTGTTTGGTTTCTTCATTTTGAACCTGAATAACACCAAATAGATAAACATTAGTAACAATGTATGGACCAAACCAGTGGGAATGAAGCTTACCTGGATGCAACTTCAACCTTGCATTGTAAAGGAGGACCTTCTGCCCAATATGGAATTGATGATAAAGGATGAGACGATTGTGGGCAGCCTTTGTTCTCTCCTTATAAATCTTGGAGTTCTCATATGAATCTCTACACATTTCCTCTAGCTTCTGAATCTGCAACTTCCTTTGAGCACCTGCACCAGAAATATTAGAATTGCATTGTTTGATGACCCAGTAGGCCTAATTTTCTATCTCAATAGGGAGCTGACAACTCTTTTCAAATGCTAGACGATATAGTGACATGCTAATGAGAGTTTTGAAAGCAGTACGGTAAGCCCATAATGAATCATCGAGTCTAAGACTCAAATCTTTTCTATTGGGTTGAACCGTTTTTTCACGAATCTATTTTACCTCTCTATTTGATACCTCGGCTTGACCATTGGTCTGTGGGTGATATGCAGTAGACAATTGATGCATGACCCCATAGCGACATAAAAGAGATTGCATTGTTCAGTTGCATAAATGAGAACCCTGGTCACTGATGATGAACCTAGGTAATCCAAACCTACAGAAAATTTGGGTTCTCAAAAATTCCACAACAGTCTTGGAATCATCAGCCCTTGTGGCGCGTGATTCTACCCATTTCGACACATAATCAACTGCCAAAATAATGTACAAGTTCCCAAATGAATTGGGGAATAGTCCCATAAATTCAATGCCCCAAACATTGAAAATGTCATGGAAGAGCAATGATTGTCATGACATTTCATTTCTTTTAGAGACATTCCCCATTCTTTGACAATGTAGACAAGATATATAGAAATCATGGGCATCCTGAAATAATACTGGCCAAAAGAGACCAGAATCAATGACCTTGTGAGAAATCCGTTGAGGACCAAAGTGGCCCCCATAAGCAAGAGTGCGACAAAACCTAAGGACAAACTGAAACCCGTTATCAGGAACACAACATTTGAGGACTTGATCACTACATGTGTTCCAAATGTATGAGTCATCCTAAATGTACCAACGAGACTCATGTTTTGGACGGTCATCCTGGTTTTTGTTGAAATTTGTAGGAATGCAAGATACTACCAAATAATTTACAATTTTAGCATACCAAGGAATAACATCTTGCACTCAATACAGTTTCTCATCAGGAAACATTTCATTTATAGGATGAGTCAATGTCAGAGGATGGGAGGATCCTACTGATATGGTCACCCACCACATTTTCTTCTCCTTTTTTATCTATAATATCTAGATTGAATTCCTGAAGAAGGAGAATCCAACGAATGAGACATGGTTTGGATTCCAGTTTCTTAAGGAGATACCAAAGGGATGCATGGTCTGAGAACACGACGACTTTGGACCCTAAAAGGTATGACCTAATTTTTTCCAAGGAAAACACAATGGAAAATAATTCTTTTTCAGTTGTGGTGTAGTTTTCTTGGGCAGAGTCCAAAGTACGTGAGACATATGCAATGACACGGGGAGCTCGATCAACCCTTTGTGATAAGACTGCCCCAACTGCATAGTTAGAGGTGTCAAACATGAGCTCAAATGGAAAATCCCACCGAGGTGGTTGGATTATTGGGGGTGATGTGAGACTCCATTCAATTTATTAAAATAATTTTCACATTCTTTATAAAAATAAATTCTTTTTCTTTTTGGAGCAATTGGGAGAGGGGGAGTGCAATATTACTAAAGTCATGAATGAAATGATGGTAAAATATAGCATGAGCTAGGAAAGACCACACATCCCACACATTTTTGAGGAATGGTAGGGAAGAAATGACATCCAGTTTTGATTTATCTACTTAGATACCATCCCCCAAAATGACATGCCCTAGTACTATACCTTACCGCACCATGAAATGGAATTTATCATAATTTAATAGGAGATTCTTATCAACACAATGACATAAGACTAAACCAACACTACTCAAACATTCATCAAATGAGGATCCATATACAGTGAAGTCATCCATGAATACTTCCATGCAGTTCTCTAGATAATCCGAAAAAATACTAAGCATGCATCACTGGAAAGTACCCGGAGCATTGCATAGACCGAATGACATCCTTCTATATGAAAATGTGCTAAAGGGGTAAGTGAAGGTCATCTTTTCTTGATCCTCAGGGGCAATATGGATTTAAAAATATCTAGAATACCCATCAAGGAAACAATAGTGGGACTTCCCTGCTAGCCTCTCTAGCATCTGGTCAATGAATGACAATGAGAAATGGTCCTTCCTAGTTTGTAGGTTTAGTCAGCGATAGTCTATGCAGACACACCAACTATTCTGCACATGAGTTGGAAACAATTAATTATTTTCATTTTTAATTACCGTAATACTAGTTTTTTTGGAACTACTTGGGCGGGACTGACCCATTGACTGTTAGAGATGAGGTAAATGATTCCAGCAACCAATAATTTTGTTACCTCTTTTTTGAAAACATCTAGGAGGTTTGGGTTCAGTCATCGTTGTGTCAGCCTCACTGGTTTAGCCTCATCATTTTAACAATATATGATGTGTACAAATTGATGGGATAATTCTAGGAATGTTAGCAAGTGTCCATCCCAAAGCTTGTTTATACTTCCTCAAAAGTTCAAGCAGTCACAATTCATGTTCTGGAGGGAGTAAACTAGCAATGATGACAAGCAACTTGTTTCCATTCTCAAGATAAGAATATTTTAAATCTTGAGGCAGTTGTTTTAGTTCCAATTCAGGTTAATTTTGGATTGATGGGAGTGAATGTGATAGTGTGAGGTCAATGATCTCATCTAACTTCTCAATGGTAACATCCTCAGATGATGAATGATCTTTTACAAGCTTAGCAGTATCATTGATGGTCATGAGATC
Source organism: Viscum album (assembly GCA_963277665.1). Lineage (NCBI taxonomy): Eukaryota > Viridiplantae > Streptophyta > Magnoliopsida > Santalales > Viscaceae > Viscum > Viscum album. Next base: position 432,244,594 of record OY728133.1, on the reverse strand, counting down.
CTTAGTGTTCAAGAAATTATCAATTAACAAACATGCATGTCATTTTTCTAGACCGATACAATATTCAATGCATGATTCATTACCTAAAATTTCAATAAATGATGAAAACTCAGAAATGGGATCAGGTGAATGAAAAGAATATTTTTTAAGGGAAGGTAGTACATCTATAGAGTTAATAGAGAGAGAAGAATGTTCTTCTGAGGGGTGCTTCATGACAATAGGGATGTTTAAGTGGACAATGTCACCACCAAACTCCATAAATAATGTACCATTGTGTACATTAATTATGGTTTTGGTAGTTTTCAGGAAAGGTCTTCCTAATATAGTTGGGGCATGTCCATTCATCCTATCATCTTCTATTCTTGGCACATAAAAATCAGCAGGAAAAATTAAACTTTGCATCCTCACAAGAACATCCTCTAACACACCAGAGAGGTGTGCAGTACTCCAATTTTTGTGTTGAACAAAAATTCTTGTGGGATTCAATTCCCTGACCTTTAATGAAGAGTAAATGGAGCGAACCATCATATTTATAGAGGCACCTAAATCAAGCATAGCATTGGAAAAAGAATACTCCCCTATGGTGTACAGAATTGAGAATGTTCTCAGATCGTTACATTTGGTGGGAAGTGATGGATCTATCAATGCTGAGACGTTCCTCCCCAAGCTCACCTTCTCATCACCTTGAAGACGCCTTCAGTGTGTACACATCTCCTTTAGAAGCTTGGCATATCTTGGAATTTTCTTCATGACATCGATCAAGGGGATGTTAACCTGCACCTTTTTAAAAGTTTATAAGATTTCTTTATCAAGTTCAGTTTCCTTTTGTTTTCTTGGTTGGGTGCCCCTTTGGGGAAATAGAAGAGGAATGGTTGGGGTAGGTGACTCATCAACAAACACACTCTTTCCCTTTGGAAGGGATTATCTTAGGACAAAGTTTTTCAACATTTGGATTAATTTCAACGGTTGGGATGGTGTTTTCCTTAGGAGGGGATGACTCTAAAGGAGGGGTCATTTGGCTTTTAAGTTGAGTTCCACTCCTAAGGGTGATGACACTGATATTTCCTTTATCCCTAGGGTTGACTACCGGTTGAGAGGGTAGTTTACTCGACCCATGACTTTGGATTTCCCCCACCGAGTTGGCTAGTTGGCATAATTGGGGTTTTAGATCTTGTAGGGAAGCTTGGATGGTTTGTTGGAATTGAAGATTGTTGGAATCCACTTGTTTCATCATGTCTTCTAGGCTAGGATTGAGTTTTGGAGGGTTTTTTTTGGAAAGGCCTTTGGGGTGGTTGAGGATTTCTGGGTGGTGGTGAATGACTACTCTGCCCCAGTTGGTTGCATGGTTGTTGAAGTTGGTTTGAATACCCCCTTTTCTATAGGATTGCACTACGGGAAAAAGGACTTTTTGCGACGGGAATAAATCCCGTCGCAAAAATTCCGTCCAAGAGGTTATTTGCGACGGGGGTAACGACCCGTCGCAAATAACTAATTATTTGCGACGAGATTTCGTCTCTCTTTGCAAAAAGTTTGAAACAGGTAGCGCGCCAAACCGCGCGAAGGTTATTTGCGACGGTGAGATCCCACCGTCGCAAATAGTGAAGTATTTGGAACGGGTCTCGTCGCAAATACCCGACGACGGTTAATAGTTTTTTGCGACGGGATGTCATCCTGTCGCAAAAGGTGTGTCGACAGAGACTATTTGCGACGGGACCCATCACAAATAACTTTTTAACCGCTGATAGTAATTAATACAGGTGTAGGTATTTCCGATGGGTCCCGTCGCAAAAGATACTATGTGCGACAAGTATCCCGTAGCAAATAGTCCCATCGCAAATAATCTAACCTATATGTTCCCCCATCCGTTTTTCCTCTCATTCCTCTCAATTCTTAGATCCTGTTTCTCTCTGAACTCTGATTTTAGAGGGAAAATTTTTCTAAGTTAATTTTTTTGTTCACGAAAAAGTTGTGAAGCCGTCTACATCAATAGAAAATCAAGCTTAAAGGTATTTATGTTTTATTTAATTTATTATTTATTTCATTTTTTAATGTTAATTTTTATTATTGTTGATTAGTTGTAATTAAATTAAATTTAAATTGTTTTGTCATGAGTATTTATTTGTACTAATAAATTGAATTTTTTAGTACTAATTTTTAATAATTAGTAGTAATTAATAATTATTAACGATAATTAGTAATGCATATAATTAATTTGTAGTAATTAATAATAATTGGTAATAAATAATAATAAATACTAATAATTAGTAATAAATATTAATAAATATTAATAAATAGTAATAAATAGTAATAATGAGTAATAAATAGTAATAAATTGTCATAAATAGTAATAAATTGTAATAATTAGCAATAAATTGTAATAATTAGTAATAAATTGTAATAATTAGTAATAAATTGTAATAATTAGTAATAAATTGTAATAATTAGTAATAAATTGTAATAATTAGTAATCAATTGTAATAATGAGTAGTAAATAGTAACAATGAGTAGTAAATAGTAATAAATTGTATTAATTAGAAATAAATTGTAATAATTAGAGATAAATTTTAATAATTAGTAATAAATTGTAATAATTAGTAATAAATTGTAATAAATTGTAATATTTAGTAATAAATTATAATAATTACTAATAAATTGTAATAATTACTAATAATTAGTAATAAATTTTAATAATTAGTAATAAATTGTAATAATTAGTAATAAATTGCAATAATTAGTAATAAAATGTAATAATTAGTAATAAACTGTAACAATTACTAATAAATTGTAATGATTAGTAATAATTAGTAATATTTATTAACAAATACTAATAATTAGTAATAATTTGTAATAATTAGTAATAAATACAGATAATTAGTAATAAATACAGATAATTAGTAATAATTAGTAATAATTAGTAATAATTAGTAATAATTAGTAATATTTATTAATAAATACTAATAATTAGTAATAAATTGTAATAATTAGTAATAAATACTAATAATTACTAATAAATACTAATAAATACTAATAAATTGTAATAATTAGTAATAATTAGTAATATTTATTAATAAATACTACTAATTAGTAATAATTTGTAATAATTAGTAATAAATACAGATAATTAGTAATAATTAGTAATAATTAGTAATAATTAGTAATAATTAGTAATAATTAGTATTAAATTGCAATAACTAGTAATAAATTGTAATAATTAGTAATAAATTGTAATAATTAGTAATAAATTGTAATAATTACTAATAAATACTATTAATTAGTAATAAATACTATTAATTAGTAATAAATACTAATAATTAGGAATAATTTGGAACAATTAGCAATAATTAGTAATAATTAGCAATAATTAGCAATAAATAGCAATAATTAGCAATAATTAGCAATAATTAGCAATAATTTGTAATAAATAGCAATAAATAGCAATAAATAGTAATAAATAGGAATAATTAGTAATAAATATGAATAATTAGTAATAATTAGGAATAATTAGGAATAATTAGTAATAAATTGTAATAAAGTGTAATAATTGGTAATAAATTGTAATAATTGGTAATAAATACTAATAAATACTAATAATTACTAATAAATACTAATAATTACTAATAAATACTAATAATTAGGAATAATTAGCAATAATTAGGAATAATTAGCAATAATTAGCAATAATTAACAATAATTAGCAATAATTAGGAATAATTAGCAATAATTAGTAATAATTAGCAATAATTAGTAATAAATAGCAATAATTAGTAATAAATAGCAATAATTAGTAATAAATAGCAATAAATAGTAATAATTAGGAATAATTAGTAATAATTAGGAATAATTAGCAATAATTAGGAATAATTAGTAATAATTAGTAATAATTAGGAATAAATACATATAATTAGGAATAAATACAGATAATTAGTAATAAATACAGATAATTAGTAATAATTAGCGATAATTAGTAATAATTAGTAATAATTAGTAATATTTTGTAATAATTAGTAATAAATTGTAATAATTAGTAATAAATTGTAATAATTAGTAATAAATTGTAATAATTAGTAATAAATTGTAATAATTAGTAATAAATTGTAATAATTAGTAATAAATTGTAATAAGTAGTAATAATTCGTAATAAATTGTAATAATTACTAATAAATTGTAATAATTAGTAATAAATTGTAATAATTAGTAATAAATTGTAATAATTAGTAATAAATACTAATAATTAGTAATAAATTATAATAATTAGTAATAAATACTAATAATTAGGAATAAATACTTGTAATTACTAATAAATACTAATAAATACTAATAATTAGCAATAATTTGGAATAATTAGCAATAATTAGTAATAAATAGGAATAATTAGTAATAAATAGGAATAATTAGTAATAAATAGGAATAGTTAGTAATAAATAGGAATAAATGGGAATAGTTAGTAATAAATAGAAATATTTAGTAATAAATAGGAATAGTTAGTAATAAATAGGAATAGTTAGTAATAAATAGGAATAATTAGTAATAAATAGGAATAATTAGTAATAAATAGGAATAATTAGTAATAAATAGGAATAATTAGTAATAAATTGTAATAATTAGTAATAAATTCTAATAATTAGTTAGGAACAGTTAGAAACAGTTTGAAAGAAATTTTAATAAATTTTAATAAATTTTAAGAACTTGGCACAATTTCCAGTGGATTGACGACACTCCTTTTGCTTAATGACTTTTTTCCTTTCAACTTTCACCGACTCAAAACATTATGAAAAATGTGCTGCTACATAGGCATATTCAATATCGTATGCACAAGATTGGATATGCATTCGTAGCATCATATTTTTTATAATGTTTTCAGGCGGTTATAATTGGAAGAAGACGATTCATCGACGAAAAGGGGGCTCTTTTGTCCGATGGATCATTTACTTGCATCTTTCTCACACTGAAATCACAATGAAGAATCTGGTTGGAGATACCCATATTCATTCTTGTGCATACGAGAATGAATATACATACCTCCGACCAGATTCTTCATTGTGATTTCAGTGTGAGAAATATGCAAGTAAATGAGCCGTCAGACAAAAGAGTAGCCGTCAATCCATTGGAAATTGTGTCTCCCTTAATTAATGGTAATTATTAAGAATTAGTAGTAATTATTTATCTTCTTTTTTCAGATAGTGTTTTTATAATTTCAAATTATTCAAAAATAGTGATGATTTTATATTTTGTAGAAAAATATGGAACAAGGAAGTCGAAATCAGTCATTATTAGATAATCGTGCTTGGATAAATCAGCACATAAATCCAAATGGTTTTGGTTTAAAACCTGTATATATTGAGGGTGTTGAAGCTTTCTTAGCATTTGTATCATCAAAACTAGAATATGTTTCAGAAGGCACAATTAAGTGTCCTTGTAAAAAAAGGGCTTTGAGAACATTTGACACATTTGACAAGGTTGAGGGACATCTCTTGTGGTTTGGTTTTCAACTAGATTATATTTTTTAGCATCAACACGGTGAACGAGGTTCCAGAGAAGATACTAATAACTTGATTCCAAATCCATCACGGTTCCAAAATTTAGTACATGATGTTGCAGGTCCATCTGTTCAACAAACTGAAACTCACGATGATATTGATTTAAATCCTGAGTTGGCACCATCTGAATTTTATGAGTTGTTGAGATCTGCTGAGGATTCATTATATTCTGGTTACAAGATAAGAAAATTAGAAGCAGTTGAAAAATTTATGGATATTAAATCAGATAATGCAATGTCAAACAACTCTTTGGTTAAAACACTGTTACCTGAAGGAAATGTGTTTCCTACAAATTAATATGAGAGCAAGAGGTTGGTTCGTAATCTAGGCTTTAGTTATCGGAAGATTTATGCATGTGAAAATGATTGCATCTTATATTCTGGTGAAAATGATTCGTTGGATAGTTGTCCCACATGTGGAAAATTGAGGTATAAAGAAGCTCAACTAGGGAAGTCTGGATCGATTCCTGTAAAACAGTTGATATATTTCCCCCTTACACCAAGAATGCAATGTTTATTTATGTATCATAACACAACATCAATGATGTCATGGCACAAAACCAATATTTCAACTGGTAAAAGCTTGAATCATCCATCTGATGGTGATTCATGGAAACATTTTGATCGTCTGCATCCGTCTTTTTCTTTAGAAGCCCGAAACGTGTGATTGGGTATTTCTACTGATGGTTTCTTTCCGTTTGGTTCTTATGGTAGTCAGTATTCATGTTGGCCTGTCTTTATAACTCCGTACAATCTACCTCCATAGATGTTGATGAAGGAGCCCTATATCCTTTTGACCTTATTAATCCCAGGACATCTGAAAAAGAATATTGATGTTTATTTGAAACCATTGATTGATGAGTTAAATGCATCATGGAGTAATGGTGTTATTATATATGATGTTGCTGCGAAACAAAATTTCATGTTAAAAGTTGCATTGATGTGGATGATTAGTAACTTTCCGGCATATGGCATGTTATCTAGCTGGAGTACACATGGTCTGAAATCATGTCCTTACTATATGAAAGACAAAAAAGATTTTATGATCTTCAATGGAAAAAAACCTTGCTATTTTGACTGTCATCATATATTTTTTCCAACCAATCATCCTTTTCGAAGGAACAAATCTCATTTCAGAAAAGGCACAATTGAAAGGGATGAACCTCCAAAAATGATCTCAGGTACAGAGTTAAAATCAGTTGTATTTTCATTACCTCCCATCACATTTGGTCCAACAGTAAACCAACAGAAAATTTATGGCTTTGGGAAAGAACATAATTGGATAAAATGAAGCATTTTTTTGGATCTCCCATATTGGTTTGATTTGTTGGTCCGCTACATGTTTGATGTCATGCATATTGAGAAGAACTATTTTGATAATTTATTTCATATAGTTTTGGATACATCAGGTAAGACCAAAGATACTGTAAAAGCACGATTAGATCTTGCCCAAATTTATAGGCGACAAAAACTTGAACTATTTTAAAATGTCAGATCACAGAGGTTAATGAAACCAAAAGAAGCTTATACACTGTCCAAAGAGAGTCACTTATTATTTTGTCAGTGGATTGCAGATTTGAGACTTCCAGATGGCTATGATTCCAATTTGGGCAGATGTGTTAAGAATGATCATATTACCGGATTAAAAAGTCACGATTTTCATGTTATAATGGAAAGACTTATGCCGATTGGATTCAAAGGTTTGTTGAATTCTATGATTTTAGATTCGATAACAGACATATCATATTTTTTTCGAGACATTTGTGCAGCGAAAATAGACTATGATGCGCTAAGAAAACTGGAAGAAGATGTTGCTGTAACTATATGTAAACTGGAAAAAATATTTCCACCTGCTTTCTTTGAATCAATAGAACATTTGATATTACATTTGCCACATGAAGCTAAATGTGGAGGTCCAGTACAATTTCGATGGATGTAACCATTCGAGAGATGCATGTATAAATTGAAGAAAAAAGTACGTAACAAAATATTTGTTGAAGGCTCAATTGCTGAAGCTTATTTGCAATAGGAAATTGCTTTTTTCTGCTCTCACTATTTTGAATCTGAATATCCATAAAAACAAAACCGCATGGGATAGAACGAGGGAAATGTTAATAATTAAATGGACAATCAATTATCAGTTTTTAATCATCCAAATCTTGGCTTTGGTGGAGTTTAAGAACAATGGATTTCAGACGATGAACATCACAGAGCTCATACATTTTTTCTTCTCAACTGTGAAGAAATGACAACATTTGTACTGCGAGTGCTTCTATCACTTATTCTATAATCTTTGTTATAGTATGTAAACTTATTTTATTTATAGGTTATATGATAATCATATCAAGAAACAACTTACACAAATTACAGCAGCTGCTCTTGAAGAACACATACAATTTTTTTTTCTCTCAATGGTTTCAAAAACTGGTAACATAAATTATTGATGGTTTAATATCAATTCAGTTTACTATTTATTATATTGATAATTGTTTTACAAATTTTCAGGTGTCTCAACATGCTGATAAAATTGATAAGAGACTGTGTATATTGAGTAACCCACCATTCAAAATGGTTAAATCTTATAATGCATATGTGGTGAATGGTTTTCAATTTCATACACGTGCATATGAGGAATAAAAAAAAACAATGAACAATGGAGTTTGTTTGAGAGGATCACATCATAGAGAAACTGAAGTTGACTTTTACGACATTTTGGATGAAATTATTGAGCTAGGTTATATTGGACAGAATTACATAACGATGTTTAAATGTTGGTGGTTGGATACTGAGAGAGTCTTGCGTGTTCATCCGACTCATGGAATCGTCGATATTAAATATAAAAGTCTTCTTGCAGTAAATGAACCATTTTTACTGGCTCAACAAGCACATCAAATTTATTATGCAAAGTAATGTGCTACTTTAAGAGACCTGAGTGATTAGTGGAGTATAATAAAAATGAAATATCGGGAAAATCAATTTACTCAAACTGAATGTGGTTTCGCTGAATTGGAAGGAATTTAAATTTTTCAAGAGACTACTCAAAATACATCTTTTTCATAATGAAACATGAATATCGATGATGAAACCCCACAATTAAAGGTCGATGACGACGAAGATGTTAATGATGTTACAAATGAATTTGAAATGACAAGGGATAATGAAAGTGAAACTCATATGGATATTGATGATGCCGAGGAGGAATATGAAGACATTGACATCGTCAGATATGAAGATGACGATGAAGGTGAACATTGGCATAGTTAAATGTTGGTTATGATCATAACTAATATATATCTATATATAATAGTTATTTTTAACTATCTGCTAACAACAATCATTTTGTGTTTCAGATGGACTCTGATTTACTTCATGAGTTAGAGGAGATTGAGCTACCTTTGGATGAGGGGGATGTGGGATCATATGACCCTCAACCTACTGGTGGTTCAGGAGGTACGCAGAGGGGGCACGGTATTGCGCGACTGATGATTCCTGACCCTATTCCCGAGCGACATCCATGTCTTGGCTTTGATCCACGCACAAAGAGGTATGAAAACCTGTATATTTTAGTTATCTTTCATTTATTTATTTATATATATACTAATTGTTTGATTATTTTTTCTTTTTTCACAGTTTTGCGCATGTAGCTGTTGGACAGGGGAGCTCTATCTTGCGTAATTATTTTTCTCAGCCATGGACCACATGGGAACAGATTCCCATTGATGTGTAGCTCGACATGTACAATCATTGGCTGGTACGTAAATAAATAATATTTATTTTGAAATTTATTTTATTAATAACTTGATATTATAAATTATTTGCAGGGTTTATGGTATCCCATCGATGATAGCATCCGTGACGATATCCATGCGGCATGGGAGGTGACTATGTATGAGCGTTTGAGTCAGTTTTTGCACAATTTGAGAAAGAAGACCATTAAGAAAGCAGGAGTGATAGTATTTGATGAGTCGTGTAGAGCCCACCGACCAGAGTACATTTCATCTTAGGTTTGGGATGAATTATGTGCACATTGGTTGGGTAGTAGATTTCAGAGGAGGTCTTCATTGGGTCGACAGAACTGGGGAAGATAGGAGGTGGTGCATCGAGCTGGTAGCCGTACATTCAGTACGCATAGAGAGCATATGGTAAGTATTTTTTTTAAATATTTTATATAACTTCAAATATAAACAGTTTATTTTATATTCATATAGGCAGTCGAGTATCCCGATATTACAGAGTATGATGTTTATTAGAGGATGTACAATGATCCAGCTACCAGAGAGATTAGAGGTGATCCCCAATGTCAGATTGTGGTTAGTCTTATTTTTTTCAGTTTGGCAATTAACTGCATATAATATTTTCATAATTTTAATTTCAAATTGGAATTGAAGGAGTCATATGAGGATGAGACCTCTCAGACACAGGCTGAGGGTCAGGACGAGGCGACTAATCAGACCAGTGCCCACCATTTTGACGAGACGACATGGATGCAGACAACTCAGTATGACTTTGAGAAGGGCCGAGTAGTTGGTATCGACTCTCATGTGACTCCTGGTACTTATTATGGTACTGCTACGATATCGATGTCCAGCTCGAGAGGAGCTCGTGGAGAGGCATCATCTTCTGCCTCACAGTATCAGGAGCAGTTCCGAGCTCAGAATGACCTTATAGAGAGTTTGAAGAAGCAACAAGAAGAGATGTGTCCACAGCAGCAACAGAAGCAGCAACACGAGGAGGAGATGCGTCGATGGCAGCAGCAGCATCACGAGCAGATGGAGTACATGCGCCGTCTGACTCGTAGTTTAGGGATGAAGTTTCCTCCACCATCTCCTTCAGCTCCTTCACCTTCTCCAGAAGACGACCCCCAATGATTTTTTTATGTTAAAAACATTTGAATTTAACATTTGTTGTAATACGAACTATTTACAGTTTCTATCTTTTATATCGGTGCGAATATTACATAATTTAATTTTTAATATTTTATGATTTTTTTTTGTGAATATTGAGAATTTTAATAATTTTTTATTTTTTTATTTTTTTAATAATATTAATATTATTGTTTCATTAATCATAATTTTATTAAATATATTTTTTCAGTATTATATTTTTTAATGTTTGTTTATTTTACTAATAATAATAATAATAATATTTTATGAATTTTTTTTATATTTTTTTGTGAATATTGTGAATTTTAATATTTTTTAATATTTTAATAATATTAAAATCAATTTTTCAATAATCATAATTTTATTAAATTTATTTATTATTTGCGACGGGATCTATTGCGACAGGTTCCCATCACAAATAGCCTAAATAATTTTTTTAAAAAGTATTTACAACGGGATTACGGGCCCGTCGCAAAAAGTATTTGCAACGGGCCCGTCGCAAATAGTCTAAATAAATATTTTCAAAAAAGTATTTGCGATGGGATTAAGAGACCGTCTCAAAAATTATTTGCGATGGGCCCATTGCAAAATGTATTTGCGATGGGCCTGTCACAAAAAATTATATATATATGAAGTATATAATCAGAGACTTATTTGCGACGGGTCCGTCACAAATAATATTCTTTGTGAAGCCGTTTTCTACAACGGGCTATTTGTGATGAGACCCCATCGCTAAAGCTTATTTACGACAGGATCTAATCGCAAATAACCCATCGCAAATACCTATAATTCTAGTAGTGTTGGTTGTATTTTCACCTAGGGTTGGATGGATAGTAAGGTTCTTGCCTAAAGAGTTGGTTAAATGGGCGTCCTGGGAAGATTGCCTCAGAACTCTCATATGTTTCTCTCAGTTGAGGGAATTGTTTAGAATAGTGGGCATCAGAAGAACATATTCCACAATGTATGGGAGGAGGATATTGATATTTCCCTTGGGAAAGACCAAGTTGTCGAAGAAGGGTACTTACCTCTTCAAACTTCATGTCCACCTTCTTCTCAACTTTGGTTGATTTCACCTCATGGACACCTCGAATGGGTACATGGACCTTGAACTGAATTGTTGAGTGTTTTGAACCATGTTATCAATTAGGGTCCTTGCAACAATTGGGGTTTTATCAACTAGTGCACCACCTAGAACAACATCAATCATATTTCGATCAATAGGAATTAAACCTTCATAAAAATATTGTATTAAAAGTTGATCACTTATTTGGTGGTGTGAGAAACTTGAACAAATACTTCTAAATCTTTCCCAATATTCATGAAGTGTTTCCCCTTGTGATTTCCTTATACCACATATTTCTTTCCTTATAGTTTCAGTCCTAGAGGCTGGGAAGTATTTTTCAAGAAAAAGATGTTTCATGTATGCCCAACCTCTAATTGCTGAATTAACACAGTAAATCCAATATTTTGAAGTATCTTCTAATGAAACAGGGATTCCCTATGCTTTACTTGTTCTTCATCCACATTAGCAGGTTTTAAGGTTGAACACACAGTGTGAAATTCTTTTAAATGCTTATGTGGGTCTTCTCCAATGAGTCCATGGAATCTTGGTAATAAATGAATTAAATCGTATTTAAGTTCGAAATTGGGTGCCTTACCTTGCATTTGAATATATGTGGGTTGGATATCAATATTAGGTGAGGTTAGTTATTTTATTATTCTATTATTTTCATCCATGTTATACAAGTTTATTTCTGTTTTGATGTTGGTTCCAAAAGAATAATAAAGATCAAGAAGAGTTTTAAGATGTGATGTGTCCTCCTTCAAAGGGTTGTCTTGTGTGTCACGGTGTCGCTGACATATGATCCTCTCAGGTTCAGGTTCAAAAGGCGGTAAATATCCCAAAGTAGAATGCATCATGCATAGAATCTACACAAGAGGAATATTTTAGAAATCAACTAAAAAATTAAGGAAAGAAGCAAAGAAATAGTTACAAAATTAACAATATTTTTATAAAAAAGGAACACTAAAAAAAATCACTCCTCGACAATATCATCAAAATTTGAACGCGTTATCGTGACACATCAAATTGATTATGTTTTTAAAGTTTATTTATAGTATAGTTCAGTCCCTAGGTCATCTCTCAAGGAGTATTGATAGGTTTAGAGTATGAATTTTTAATAAAAATTACTAAAAAGGGTGGTGGTTTAGAAAATAGTTTTAAGAAAATAATTTAATTTAAAGAGTTTTATAGTAGATAAGTAAAGGTGGCATTTCAAGAATTATGAGAGGAGTTCATTTAAAGTTCACTACACATCTTGTATAGTTCATTGTTCTAAAAATTTTATATGGATTAATGTAATTCTTTGGTTGAGGGTTATCAAGATCTTGATTCCCCTATTGCCTCTTAAAACGATACACAAAGAAGCAACCCTTGACAAAATAATCATGATGTCAAGTTTTGGACCTCAAGCATAGAACAAGAGATACCAAAGCATACTGAAATCTCATGATTATGTGTGAGAAAAAAGGATTCTTGTGTTGTCCAATCGGAACAACCTAAGATCCCCAATTGAAATCTCAACCGAATCAATGTTGAGATAAAAAGTGCTTCACTTAATTATAACAAGAGAAATGTATTCAGAGGATAAGAACATCAAGATTAAGCATAATTTAAATATTTAACACACAAATTACACAAAACTAGTAGAAGAACAAGTGCCGGAACTCCCTCCCAAGTATGTGTAGCTCCCTTGAAATGACCATCCACTGTTTAGCTCGCCATCGAGAGGAGGAGGAGGCTAGAGTGGAACTTTGACTTCATACTTGATCCCACGATGAAGATAGGGGCCTCCAATACTTATTAGATGAGGAGAGGACTCATTTGGATCTCCAAAATATCAGATATTTACCTCTTGGACGAACTTTTAAATGGGGAGACCAATGTATCATTTTATAGGAAAATTGGAAGGTGGTTTTGAGCCCTTATATTTTGAAAATCCACTTAGACCATGGTTTTAGACCTTTGGACAATATTATCTCACTTTGAAGAAAATTAAAAAGCTGTATACCCACCTCTTGAATATCTCCACTAAAAATTTGGCACCATCAGCTTGAGATATTGACAGAACACAACACACCACTTTTGACTTCATGCAGATTCGGTGTCTTGGACAAATCAGTCTAGGTGGGCCACCATATGAATGAATTGGGATTCAGTTTCTTCATAAAAGTTGTATCCCACTGAATTTTGGACCATCCAGAAAAATATCATCCCTTTTGGATGCATATTTTAGTAGAATTGTGTGGTTGAGTACACTGGTGTGCTTGGATCCAACACATTTTGGCCCATTTTTTATTCAACTTCATCCTGGTCCCTCCAAATCACCTCCACCTACAATTCAATTATCAAAACAAGTAAAATTTCCCTTTTTAATAGTGATAAAAACAAAATAATTGAATTAAACATGAAGTGAAATTTGTTATTATTTTTATAATTTTCAATACAAAACTAGTTTAACACAGTGGTGTAAGAGTGAAAATGAAACCGTGAATCATAGTGAAATCACAATATTAGTGCTATTTCATTATCTAGAAACCCATAACATAATTCATGAGAAAAAATAGATGTAAGATATCATTTCCTTAGGGATCACTCATAAAAAGGATATATTATTCATGACTTTATTAGAATAGAAATTCAGCTTGCTGATATTTTTAAAAAACATCTTACCTTTTATAGATTCAAATTTATTAAATAGAAGTTAGCAATGATCAACCTTAAGTGACCTTCAATCAAATTCTTGTTTCATCCATCTCCTTACATTTAAAAAAATCTCTAGTAAAAAGGGGGTGTAAATTTTCTGTTTTTTCAATATTATTAGTTTTTCAAACTCTTTGGGTTTTCAAACTCTTCGGTTTTTCAAACTCTGTTTTTTCAAACTCTCCAGATTTTAAAACTCTTTATTTTTTCAAAATTATTTGTTTTTTCAAACATATCAGTTTTTCAAACTTGTCAGTTTTTTAAACTTATCGGTTTTTCAAACTTATCAATTTTTCAATCTCAACGGTTTATAAAGATTTATAATTTTTGCTAAAATTTTTATTGAACCATCCTTGAAAGAGGAATACCATCCATTTTTTTGGAATATAACTTCAAAAAGATTTAGATTTTTTTCCAACTATTTCATTTATGGTTCCCTTGCTAATTGTTTAACATAAGGGTAGATAATCAAAATCCATAATTTTTTTAATTACTTTTTATAAGGGAGATTTTTTATTGCTTCCCAAAATGGTAACTTTCTATTTTCCTATTCAGATAAATTTTAAATTTAATTATTAAAAGAATATATACTAAAGAAGATCCTATCAGATAGGAAAAAAGCATGGTTGAAAAAGAATTGATCTCATATAGGAAAATATAGTCAAAACAAAATTGATGTAGATAAATTTGATTACATCAACCATACTAAAAGGATTTTTCTTGAAGATCTAAAGAGCTTCAGAAGTTTTATAAGAAACCAAAACATATGATCAAACAATTCTCAAATAGAATTAAATTTCTATTTTATGATTATATTTTTTTCTTATGCATTTCTTTTTGAAACCACAAAGAGTGAGAAATTTAAGAAAATCTTATTATACATTGTTTACCTTGTATATTTACCTACTATATTTTTTTCTTTGATCAAAATTTTTCAAAGGGTGAGTACATAAAGGGGGAATATTATCTATCATGAAGACTAAAAAGAGCTTTCTTTTTAATTGAAATTCTTATTTTAAAATTTTCTTGCGCGTCCTATGTTTTATAAAAGAGGGAGATTGTTGAGTCAATGAATCATTTCCCTTCTTTATTTTGTAAATCACAATACACTTTATATGAAAATGATCTCACTTGAATTTTTGTTTAAGCTGTTATGCTTATGTAGAATGAACGTTCGGTAGTTGAAATATAGGAGAACTAAAACAGTTTTATGAAAATCTGGTGATTTGAAGTTTCATGCTAGATTACATCCATCATATTTAGAAATACTGTAGTGGTTCTGATTTAACTCATCGGTAGATGAAACAACATGTTGAGTTCATCGATAGATAAAGAATATACCATAGATAATGTTAAAATTGGATCCGAGTTTTGTAGAATCCAACTGTTAAAGTTTGTTATAAAAAATATGAATGAACATTTGGATCTATCATTTTGAAAGTTTTTCATTTTGAAACTTTGAAATTTCTTATTGCTGAGAGAACTTTCGATATGTGTAATCATTTTATTTCTGAGTGTTTTTGTTAAGATCCATCGTTGTAAGGTTTGCATTGTAAATCTATTAGAAATTTCCATTGTAATTATTATTCTTCAAATCCTATGTAATCAAGAGCTTTTAGGGGTAGGAAGAAAAATGAATTTATGATCATTTGGATCGAGGGATTTTGTGGTTAGGAAAACAAAGCTTAAGTACTTTCGATGTGTGAAATTGAGATACTAATGACATGTTTTGTCAAGGTATTATGAGGATAGGAAGTTATACCTTTTGATAGGTATAAAATTTGGAAGACCTTATGATAGGTTTAAAGTTATGGATACCCTGGATCTAGTTGACAGATCCACCATAATTTTTTTTAAAAGTGTGTCTTTAAAGGAGTATTTGGTTTTCTAACCAATACTCTGTGTTTTGTTTTTGAATTTCTATTATGTTAGATCTTTCATATATAATAGTTAAAATACTGATAATTTTATTTCCACTGTGCTCACTTTATTTAATACAGTTTATAATTCCATTACTTTAATTTTTGATTTGATTGGTAATTCAAAAAAATGATCAACATAATACTTGTAGAGTATGAAAATTGTATATTTATTTTAAAACCAAAATTCACCCCTTCTTGTATTTTATTAGCCATCATACCTTAAAATAACAATAACATCCCTATGTATATGGAATCAATAAAAATGTTTTCATTATACAATAACAAACAAAGGTTTTTTCCATCCCAAAGCACCCCATTGGCCCACCACCATGTGTTTCATCATAAATTATTTCATGGAACATGATGAAATACAAAATTTATTCTTCCTAATAAGAAAACCATCATGTATGGAAAAAAATCATTTTTTCACATTCTCCACATAATTTTTCAGAAATCTACAAAATCAACATCATCTTTATACATATTTTTCAACATTTAAAACCAGAGTATTCTAGCTTAAAAAGAATTAATAAGAGAATATATTCTAGATAAAGCATCATTCAACATTCTCTTTTTCTTTTTTGTGCTTTATTACATAAGGAAATGTTTTAATAAATTTAATCCATCTAGAATTATGTCTAATAAAATTTTCCCATCAATTAAATTTTTGTAATCTTTCATGATTTCAATGAATCACAAATCCCATTGATCACAAGTAATATTGTCAATTTTTTGAAGTCATTTTGAGTATATACAATTAATTTTCATAGGTGAAGTAGTTTTATATGACCCCATTTTACTTCTCACTAAAACAAGTGATAAACTTAAATTCAATTAGAAGAACCCCAATTCCTATTTTAGACAGGTTATATTCAATCTCAAATATATTAGAAAATTCAAGAAAAATAAAGTGATAAGAATTGATCAACATATTTTTGAGTTTACGAAAGACCTTTCTTAAGTTTTTACTCACTTGAACTTCGCCCATTTTTTGACCAATTCATTCAATGGCATGTCAATATTAGAAAAGTATTTCATGAACCTTCAATGAAAACTTAAAAACCCATGAAAGTTTCTTACATCATTGAAAAAATTAGGTGATAAATACTTTCGAATTATTTTTACTCTCTCTTATTCAACTCTCTATCCATCAATACCTATAACAAAACAATATAAAACAATGAAATCTAAACAGAATGTGAAATTTTACAAGTTAAAAACAAGCTATTTGTTAAAGCATCTCAAAACACATGTTCATCAATGTTTATAGAATAAACTAGGATGTCATAAAAGTAAACAATCACAAATATTCTAATAAATGGAAAAATCACATTATTCATTGAGTTCATAAATTCACTAGTACATTATCTAACCTATAAGGAATAATTACCCATTTATACAAACAAGCCTTAGTTATGAATTCTGTTTTCCATTCATCTCCCTCCATTATAATTTGGTCGTATCCACTCTTAAAGTTAATTTTGGTAAACAAGAACACACCACGGGGTTCATCAAACATATTATTAAATCAAGGAATGTCATATCAATATTTTACCCTGATTTTATTGATAATTTTACAATAAATACATGTTGGGACCAAATTGACTATAAGCACCCTGGGGGGGGGGGGTGAATTAGTGTGCACACCAACTAAAACCTTTCTTCTTTAAATCCTCTTATCTATATGGATCTTGTTACCTCATTTGAAGGAACACATGAGATATTTCTTTCTATTTTTTATACTCACATATAATATTAAATATAAACACAAAAAGTTAAGCACAAGAACACACACGGATTTTACTCGGTTCACCATTAATAGCTAATCCAAGGAGAGAATGAGGATCTCCTACTTCAAAAAAAC
This sequence comes from Viscum album, assembly GCA_963277665.1. Classification (NCBI taxonomy): domain Eukaryota; kingdom Viridiplantae; phylum Streptophyta; class Magnoliopsida; order Santalales; family Viscaceae; genus Viscum; species Viscum album. Next base: position 432,226,626 of record OY728133.1, on the reverse strand, counting down.
TTTTTGATTTGATGTGACAAATAGGGAGAATAGGAAACAACCCAAAAACCAAAACCACACTAGGAAATCCTATATCAACTTGTACCATATCAAGGGATCATAAAAAATAGCCCAAACACACCCTAAACCAAAGCAACATTATTGCTGTGAATCCATGAGGAAGGAATGCAGGGAAACAAGAGGATAAAGAGAATGAATCACATCAAATTTCAAATGATAAATATATATAACCCAAGGATCAAAGAAAAAAGGACCAGGTATGAGTGATCCCCCAAAGGTGCTAGGGTTCTCCCATGAGCTGAGAGAAAAATGGTTGATTAAAAAAATTCAGCCGATCTGAAACTTAAAAATTGGTTGAAACTCACCTAATTCATGACGTGAATTATGTATCATGTTGAGAGTACCATTGGGTCCATGAAATCCAAGATGTGAATTAGTTTTAAGCTGTGAACTTCATATATCTCATAGTTCCACCAAAATCCATGGCACCTCAGTTTGATTCAATTCATGTCGTGAATCCCACTTTTATGTTGTGAATCCATCTCACGTAGTACTCCTCACTCACATACAAGCTATGAACTACCGAATTGACATGCTTTGAAACACCAAGTCATGTTGTGAATTCCTCTTACACAACATGAATTACCCATTGAAGTTTTTCTGTAGCTCCAACATCCACCGAATATCCTCAAGCCTCCTATAAAACACCCCCAACACCCGAACTGGAAAAGTAATGGAATGAGAAGGAACACACCATTACATTTGATCCCTCTCAAATGATTCTTATCCTTGAGAATAAAAACCAAACACAAAATAAAGGAGGGGGTCTGAGCAACCATCCCATGAGATACCTCTCAAGGGTCTCACTACACTCCAAAAACTAGCACCAACCAAACACACCATCCCAAGCATCTGAAAAACACCCCCACACAACCACATCACCATATCTCACCTAGAATAATACCGCATCGCCTCAATTTAACCACAATCCATCTTTCTTCCACATAACCATATGAACAACCACCTTAAACTTCATGTATCCCAAGAAAACAACAATGACAACCAACACACAACACTACCCCAAGCACAAAAATTATGGAATTCTATATTCCATATCAAGATATTATACTCTTTGGGCAGCACTAACTCGCCTGCATTATTTTAATACATTTCATAGTATAACGTACCTTGATTAGGAATCAGGATTCCCCTATTAATATTCTATAAGCTTTATCACATAAGACATCATTAAGGAAACAACACATCTCATATAATAGAAATATTGAAACACCACATCATAAAGAAAAATAGAACAAATAAAATCTCAAAATAATTATGGGTATTGGGAATGCATCCCTGTCTCTCACTCCCAAGTGCTCTCTCTTAGGCCACCATGCCTCCAAACATAAGAACCAAGGGGATGGTTTACCCTCACAACACTTCTCTCGATGATCCTGGATCTCTAAAGGCCGATCCATGAACGTCACATTGTACTCGATATCCAACTCTCCCCATCTAAGGATGTGAGATTACTCATGAAGATACCGAAGAATCTAGAACACATTAAAGGATTCATGGATCCCATTTATCTGTGGTGGTCATGCTAACTAATATGCTGCTTCTCCCCAAATCCTCAAAGGGCCCAAAAAATCGGGGAGAAATCTTACTCCCCCTATCGAACCTTTGTTTCGCTCATCAAGGGGAGACCCTCAAGAGAACATTGTCTGTAGCCTCAAACTTTAGGGGTCTCTGCCTATGATCAACATAGGTCTTATGATGTTCTTGTTCTGCCCTAATCCTCTCTTGAACCAACTGGATCTTCTCATTCATGCTTTTCAATACATTAGGACTAAGAACCACTGACTCCCTAACATCTTTCCAACATACTAGAGAATGAAACAATGAACCATACAATTCCTCAAATTAAATCATTCCAATATATGAGTGATAGTTATTGTTGTATGAAAAATCAACCAGATACAGGTGCCTTACCCATGATATTCCGAAGTCCAGGATTCAAGTTCACAACATATCCTCTAATATCTAGATGGTATTCTCTATCTTTCCATCTGTCTGAGGGTGGAAATGAGTGCTAATTTGAAACTAGGAGATAAAATTATACTACAATACCTTCCATACTGCAAGGTAAAAAAGGAATCCTGATTAGAGATGGAGGTACTCAGTACCTCATGAAGCCTAACAACATCATCCACATAATACCTCACCTAAACAACCACAACAACCAACTCAAAAATTGCTAGAAAATGAGACGACTTTGTCAGTTGGTCAACTATCACCCTAATTGCATCACAACCTTCTAGAGATTAAGGTAACCTAGTGACAAAATACATTGAGGTGTCCTACCATTTCCACTTGGGAACATCCAAGGATTTCAACAAACCTCATGTAACTTAGTGTTCCACATTCACTTTCTAACAAAACAAACACTTTGGCATAAACTCTACCACCAACCGTTACATCCCTGACCACCAAATTTGTCTCCTCAATCCATGATACATCTTGGTTACAATGGGATGTAATGATAAATGTGAGCTATGAAACTCATGGAGAACTCCCTCATGCACTGCCAATATAACAAAAAACCTCCCCTAAAACAAAATTAGATTCTGACCATCCTCTAACCATTTTTATGGAGCATCACCACGGCTAACATAGTCATGCATCACCTCTTCCTATGAGTCTCCCCACTGAAACTCCTCCACTTTCCATATCATGGAAAAATTCACAATCATTTGATGAATAAAACCACAACCAATACTCTCCCCCACATCAAGATGCATTATTGCAAGTTACTCCACCCCTTTCCAAACATCGAAAAACTCCCAAACCACATCTCATCGGTACATATGACTCAATGTATCGACAAAAAAATTGCCATTTTCTAGGGTATAAGAGATCTCAAAATTGTAACCTTAGAAAAATTCTATCCACTTTAATTGGTATATATTCAAATATCACTGAGAAAAGATATATTTCAGGCTCTTATGGTCCATGAAAACCATAAAGTTCTCACCGATGAGGTAATTCCACCACAATCTTAGTGAAGAAACAAATACCGTTAGCTCTAGATCATGCTTAACATAGTTATGCTCATGGGGACATAACTATCTAGACCCATAAGAGACCATCGAACTTTGTTGCATCCACACACATCCCAAGATGAGATTAGAATTTTAACAAAAAACCCCAAACATCACACCCTCCTCAGACAACCGAAGCACCGAGAACTGATTAAAATATCCTTCAGGTAACTAAATTCTATCCAAAACTGATAAGTCCACACAAAGTCATGGTCCTTCCTAGTCAAAGATATCAATGAATTTGAAACCTGAGATAAATTAGGCACCCAAGAAAACTGTGAACATATGCCACATTATTGGGTGCTGCTAAATAAACAACCACCTCAATATTTTAAGGGTCTAAGAACACACCCTATTGGGATACCACATATCCAAGGAATTTCACTCCCAAATCCAGAACTTTCACTTGGAAAAACTTCTATAGAGCTGGTGGTTTTGAAGGAATTGTAATACATATATGAGATTCCCGATATGCTCCTCCTCTAACATCGAGTAGATTAAGATACCATAAATTAACATGATGAAAAACCTTTTCAGGAACTCATGGAATATGGAGTTCATGAGCCCCATAAATATGAATGGTGTGTTTGTGACACCAAAAAGCATGATCGTGAACTCAAAGTTCCCATACCTGTATCTGAAGGTAGTATTAAAGATATCCTCATATTTCACCCTCATATAGTGATATCCAAACTACAAGTCATCCCTCAAAAACCAATTGGATCCCTTTATCTAGTTGAATAGATCTTAGATCCTCAGAAGAGGGTAGCCGTTCTTGACCGTTACCTGATTCAAACTCTGGTAATCCACGCACATCTTCAGACTATCGTCCTCATTCTTGGTGAACAACATTGGAGCACCCCTAGGAGATGAATTGGTTCAGATGAAACCCCTATGAATTATATCATCCACCTATAACCTCAAAACATGCAACTCTATAAGAACCATTTGATAGAGAGCCATCAAAATTAGAGATGCACCCAGTTGCAACTCTAACCCAAAATTGATGTCACATTAAGGAGGTAGTGTCATAACCTCATTTGGGAAAATATCCAAGAACCCATCTACAACCCTAGGAACATAATCTAGCTGAGATTCCACTGATAGCTCTGCCAACTGAGATAAAATAGGCTCTACTTGTCTAAAACCCATTTGATAACCTCACTCACCAATGAACACCACTCACTGGGCATCCACATCAGAAAACAAAACTCTCATATAGAAGTATTTGATGAATATGTGTACAAAGTAAAGTCATACCATGCTAATGATAACATAATATGAACGTATCTGTAGTAAGAATAAATCCCACACTGAATAGTGATACTCTATCACTAGTCTACACCCCCAACACACATCAAACAAAGAATCCTGACCTCCAATCATCATAGATAACAATAGGGAAACTGGTAGTCTCTCTACATCCAGTACCAAGGAAAATACCAAAGCAAGAGAAAGAAAGGAGTGTTAGGCTCCTTAATCAAATAAGGAACAAACAATAGTAGATGATAAACTGACCGTACCTCAGACAACCTCTAGCCTGGCTGGTGCTACCATCTACAGTATATGCATTTAACCACACCCATATCCTTTGCCTATTTGTTGTTGGAATACATGACTATTCTCTATCCTAGGTACCTATGGATAGGGATCATCATGTGGATGCCCCTTGCAAAAACCATCTTCCCTTGGCTACTGAACAAGCGTCTGTGGTCCTTTTCACTGAAACTACCTTGGAGGCAACTACTACTGCTGCCAAAAAGGGGCTTGACTGACCATCTGAAACTGGCCTCCATGAGTGGTTGGACATTGATACTGGCAGTGGCCATGTCCTCCAAAAATATATCATGAAAACAATAATCCCATGGTAGGTTCTTAGAAGCTGGTTGTCCTAGAAGGATGAGAAAAGATATACCATGGTCAGTTCCCCTGGCCAAAACCCTGACTGCCTGAACACCTTCAGCCCACTGCCTAAAGCTCTTCTCTTCAAGACACCCTTCTAGACACTATCTCAAGGCTCAAATCACAAATAAATCATCCACTCAATAATCTATTATTTATTTTTCACCTATAGGTACGTAGAAAGTGTAAACATTGTGACCACATACCTAATCACTGGGCACAAAGCCTCCTCTAGATGTCTCAATCTTGAATCCTCATCTAGAAAAAAATCCAAGGTGAAGTAAAAGAGGTCCTTAAACCTGATATCAAGCTCCCACACACTTATGATCCCGTACTGAAGGGATAAAAACTCTTGTTGCTTCGCTTCATTTTTCATCGATGATAGGAACTCTAAAAGAAACTCCTTCTGAAAGTCTGGATACAACACATTTTCCACCTTTCAGTCACTAAGATACATCATCCACCATTGAAACTCAACTCCCCACAACTAAATAACAACCAATGGAACCAAAAACTCATCCTTATCTCAAATCAGACCGAAAGTGATCTTGATATCCTCTAAACAGTGCTCTGTCTCCAGAATAGAGACGCTCCCCTTATACTTCCCCAAAATATGCCGTTGAAAGGAATGAAAATCACTATTCCATGCCTCATCCTCCTCCATTGGGTTGATCCTCCGATGATCAACCAAATCAACCTGCTGAACCTCAACTACCTATGCTACTCATGGAAGACGACTAGGATCCAATCTAGAAAATAAAGGAGGGATATTAATCCTGATAACATGAAATTTTATTGCATGTTATTTAATTAATTAATTTTAATTTACCAAAATCACTTAATTTAGACACAAATATAATAAATTATGATAAATATACCTCTCATAGGTTTCTACCTTGCAAACAGGTCCACCCCACTTGGCCATTCAACAAACTCAGAGTCCTTTCATCGGATCATAGGGGCCCCTAAAATACCATGTCATATTCGGTCTCCCTAGAATATGTTACGAAACAATGTCAACTAAAACCATTTCCCTACTAACACATGAAATCCTTAGAGTTAAAAACTAAAAACTCTACCCTTTCCCTCAACTAAAACCTTTGATTCCACTTTTTCATGACCCCCTTCCTCCATAGATACCCCTCATAGAATGACAATTAAGGAAGAAAGATAATAACCCCGAGTCCCACCTCTAGTAGGCCCTAAGTTAGAGATAAGCACTAGGGGTATAAAAATTTCACATGGAAGACATTATCCTATATAAAAAACAAGATCAAGAGATAGGATAAAGAACCACCAAACAAATCAAACATATAATATAAAAGTAAACCCAAAACTATCCCACAATATATGAATAGTGTCAAAATATACAATAAAATTCTCCAAATAAATACCAAAAGACAAGTCTTAAAGTAGAGACTCAACAAAACCTACAAATCCCATACTGGTAATTCCCAACTCAGTCCTCAAATTCCTCTTAGAAACCTAAAAGAAATTTTATATATGTAGTGTGAGCATACAAGTATACTCAATAAGATCATACCCAAGGTCTCTAATACACATGAGAAAAATCATAATAATTCACCAATGAAAAAGAAACAAAACCAAAAATCACCTAACATGTCAACTAACTAATCCCAGTATCACCATGGCTCAGTCATCAAATCACACATCCAATATAGTAACATAGTATTATAAACATAACAAGGTGCCCTGCTACCGATTCCCCACTGGTTTTACACTCTCACACCCCAATGTCGAACATCCCGTGATCCTATACCTTCCATACACATCGCATCACATATAAAACCATATTTGATGTGGGTTGGGACACATACCTACCTACCCCAACTTGCAAGGTTTAGCATCCAGTGTGAGCATCAGTCATCATCACACCACACCTCACCTGAACACTTCTGAGCCATCACATCACATCTCACAACTAGGGAAGTAGGGTATCATAAATGTAAAGGACATCAAACTCATTCCCTCATACCATGCATGACTCCCAATTCATATCACATCCTCATCACATCACACCACTACTGGGTAATCTCGAACACCAACCTGTATCATCACTGCTGAAGGAAGAGTGGGAAAGATGGGGTAGAAAACCATATGTATCACCACCATCCTAGATGCTGGGGAAAACACCCAGAACCTAAAACCTCTGAGAGTTAGTAAGGTTATGAAATTTAGGTGGGGCACATATATAAATAAGATAAAATACTTGGTATAGGTAACACACATTACCCAACCTATGGGTTCACATCCACTGCACTATCATACACCAAATAACCACCACCGCACCACACATCAACTATCAAAACCACTACCATTACTATATGTATCACAACACACATCCAACACATAGAGATACACAATCCCACTTTCAATTATAGATTCCACAATTTTCCAGATTAACGAGTTCCCACTAGCTCCCGCTTACTAAGAAATTACATTCCTCATTTTACACAACCCATTCATTTATCATACAATTCATTTAATCCATTTACCACATATCAATTTCCACTCCTTATTCATTTACCACTACATTTCATTTAATTTCAGCATTATAAATTTATTCAATGGATACTCAAACAACTAACACAACTACACCACACAAAAACTTTCCCATCACATACCAACCATCAACACAATGCCACAAAAACTAAGCCATCTCAACACAACAACTGCATGTTACAATTTCCACACATCACAACAACATCACATACCACAACTACATCACAACTGTCTACATCGCATCCCATTCCAACAAACCACATCGCACATCACAACCCCACTTATTTTCACATCCCATTCGATCACCACTATTATTGCACTATGACCCACATCATGTAAGTTAAAATAACAAGCACAACCACACACAATAACACATTCCAACTTATACAAATTTATATTCAGGGGCTTACATCACTTTACTTCGTTATTTAGCATGGGTATTACCACACAAATAAAATTTCCATGAGAAATCTATTTATTATCCATATATACATTCTTAGGCTTTTCATTCGGGGTGTGATCAAACAACAACACAACAAGGGTCTCATAACAAATCAACCACATCACAATCAAGTCCCCAACAACCGTTATTTTTAAAAATGACAACAATAGGTACAAACTCATAAACAATAACATCAAATGAGTAAAAACATGCAATTACTTCCCATCCCCATCAATTTTATATTCTCTAATTCATTATCTTATTTAATCGAACCTTTAATATCCACTCAAAGGAAGGAAAAAGCATGCAATCCCCACATGTTGCACATAAATAGAGATAGAATGCAGATCCCATACCTCAAAGAATCTTTATGATTCATCATGCACAAAAGGGTGAAGATAAAACAACCTGAAAACCATAACTACACTAGGAAACCCTAGATCAATCTAAACTGTATTAATGGATCATAAAAAACACAGCTCAAACACACCCCAAACCAAAGAAACATCACTGATGAAAATCCCCAAGGAAGGAACATAAGGAAACAAGCAGATAAATAGTACTTACCTCTAATTTCCAATAATCAACCTATAAAACCCAAGGATAAAATCAAGAAGAATCAGGGTCAATAGATCCTCCAAAGTCACTAGGTTTTCTCAATTGGTCATTTTCCCTCAAATTTTGGGTAAAATACAAGCCGTGAATTAGTTTTAAGCCATGAAATTCCCATATCTCATACTTATTCTGAAATCCATGATGTCTTGGATTGATTTAATTCACGTCATGAATATATCTCATGCAGTACTCCTCAACTGCATACAATCCATGAATTGATAGCTTCACATGCCATGAAACACCAAATCACTTCATGAATTACTATTTTATGGTGTGAATTACCTACTATAGTTTTTCTACATCTCCAACCTCCACTGAACCTCCTCAAGCCTCCTCTAAAACACCCCCAACATCCAAACCGGAAAAGTAACAATCCATGAAGGTACGAACCGTTACATGTTTCTAAGTGATAAATTCACTCACTGAAAATATTTGATCAAAATATAGATTGAGATAGGAAGTGGTTTGGAACACAAAAGGTTAAAAATATGAAATTATTTTGTTTAACACATGGTATCAAGAATGAAGTGAAAAATATGTAGTTCCACCATTATTAATGGATGCCACAAAACATTTTTATAAGTTTTGAACCTGATGTGGGAAACCTATTCCTTATCGTGATTGATCACTTGCCACAAGAACATATTCTCTACTATAATCAATCTCAAACTATATTGGGTTCAATTCATCTCACACTTATACATCATCTCATCATGTTTACACCTACCAATATCTCATTAGACTTATCAACTTCTCACTAATATCACAAAGTCACACTATGCTTTCCTTGTATACTCAGAGTCTCACTGGTTCATAGATTCACACCATGTATACACAGGTGTTTCCTTATGGACCTTTTTATGTTGATATATAATCAACTCAAGGATGTCACTACATCTATAGAATAGATCATCTTCTCACTAAAGTATTCAAATGGATTATGATAAGAAACTGAACCTATTGAAACTCTATAACCCCTTGAGATTTTAGTATATATTTTCCTTTAAATAAATACTATGTTGAATATATTCCTTCACACACAATATCAAACCAAAATGAACCACAATACATTTTATTAAGAAAAAATTTTAAGTATTATAATGTGACCATTATAATGTACCCATTGAATTAGTGAGTATAAATAGAAGTAATCGTATTATGAAATCTATATAGAAAAAGGGAATAAATAACATAAATTAGTAGAATCCTTCCTTATAAAACTCATTTTTCTGATATTTGAAAGTAGGTAGCTTCACTAGGGTTTTCCTAAGATCAAACCCAAACCGAACTCCAACAATTATGGTTTGAGCAAAATCATTTGTAAGAGAAGTTCAAGCTCTTTGAGATTTCCCTAAGATCCATGTTAGTTGAACTGCCATATGCAATTTTCACCGGATCTTATCTTATGTTTAGGTCTTATGAAAATATCTTGAGAGGATTTGTAAGTATAATTTAGGATGATATAAACATGTAATTATTAATGTAATAAATTTTATATTAATAAATATAAATTTTGTATTTTCATAAAATTTACTTTTAGAGAATGAATTTAACTAAATAATAAATGTTTTATTTAATTAAAATTTATTGGTGGAATTTAATTAATTCTTATTTAACAATTAAAAAATATTAAATAATTAGGAATAAAATCATTTAATCTATTTTTTAAAGAATTTTATTTTTTTATATAATTTATATTTTTGTCTTAATAAAACAAATAAATAACTTTTAAAGGATTATTATAATTATTTCATTGTGAAAAAGATATATAAACACTCATTTCACATTATTAACTAATATGAAATAAAATTAATAACACTTGATGATTTTTAATGATCACTTTTCTAAAAAATAATCCATTTTCCATATAAACTATGTTTTAATTTAAAAGTTAAATTTATCATATCTAGAAAATTATTTTGATTAAATGGATGTTATTTTTGGATTTGAGATGTCAAAATCAGATTAGAGTTAATTATTGATATTTTTATAAAAATAATTATTTTTAGGTGAATAGTACAAAACACTGTTTTTACATATGCTATGACTTTTATGACATCATTAGGATATATACATAACTTAAAATTTATGAAACATTTTTCCTGACCAAATATGTATTTTATATGTAAAATTATACATTTAAAAATATTAATTTAATTCAAAAACCTATATTCAATATTTTAAAATTCGATTTATATTTTTTACTAAAATTGTTTTATGCGTTATACATCTATTATTTTAAAATTAATTTTTATCATTTTTAGAAATTCAATATTATAAAATGTATTTCATATTTGTAATAAACATATATAAATTATATAATATGGGTAATTTTATTTTTAGTTATAAAAATAAGTTATCAAGGTTAAAAAATGAGTTACCATAGTAAAAGTAAATTATGGTAAAAGTTAAAACAAAGGAGAAAAAGCCTAGAATTATTCAAAACTTGTCTCCAAATATGAGGTGATGGGATTTATTGATCTAAAACTCATAAAACTTCCATTATTGTTAAATTTTGGACTCTCATGCATTGAATATTGACTTTTCCTTTTATATTATTACAAGAATATCACTCCCCCTACTTATAAAAGGAGACTTCCACCATCCCTTTACATACACTTTGGAAATTAAAAATTTTCTAATTCATGACCATTTTATTTCCCCATGATACATCTCCCATGTTTTTAATCCCCTTAATCCAAGTAAAATCCCTAATCCTTCATTTCCAAGAGTTCCTCCAAGAGAAGGTTTAAATTCTCAATGTGAGTACTAATAATTCAATTTCTTAATGTGAGTACTAATCACTTCTTAACATTTTTTATTCTCTATATTTCTCCTTCAGATCCATTTTAACCATTCTAATATAATTAAATAATTATTATTAGTATTATTAAATGTTATTATGTTAATTTTATATCCATTATTTACTCTTCCCCCTTATAAAAATGAGAACATTGTTCGTGCGTATGTGCGAACTACCGTCTCCCTGAACCAGGGCATTTTGTTTTTCATAACCACCATACACGGTGATTATAAAAGGGTATTTAATGAAAAAATATTATATTTATAACATGTTTAAGTTTATTAAAAGATAAACCATTTTCTATCTTTCTCCCATTCTATTTAAATTGAAAACATCATTCATGTGTACGTGTAGACTACCGCCTCCATGGAATGATGTATTCATTTTTCATCACCACCATACTTTAATGGGTACAATAATTTAATTGATGAATAAATATTATATTTATGACATTATTAAGTATTTAGAAAGAAAAATGGGAAATTATATTAATAATATCATCCATTGGAAAATGAAATCGTTGCTCGTGCGTACGTGTAGACTATCGCCTCTATGAACAACATGTTTTGTTTTTCATCACCACATTACATGTATGGTTATAATATATATTTGATGAATATATATGATCTTATGGAGTAATATATATCATGATTATGGTTCTTAAAGGATGAAAAACAAATCAACAATCATTATAAAGTAACCTGTTGATATTGGTAAATTATCCAAAACAAGCTCATCACTGATTTTATATTCACATATCGTAACTAGAAATCCCATGGAATGATATCAGAACTTTTTAAATCATTAGGGAACTTATATTATAATACCTTGAGTAATATCAAAATGATAAAATTTCTACCAAATAATGAGGATCAATATCACCTTTACGATACTCGTATGAAATAAACAAAATTATTAACATTCGATAATGAAAATAAACTATAACTAACTAATAAATTTATAAAAAATGATTATAATTGATAATTATATAGGGTAATGTATATGAATAAGGTTTTTAAATGAGTTATTAAGATATTTATTTTTATTATACAAGATGTTAAATCACTTTCATGGAAGATGAGATCTAAGGTAAGGGTTTTTCTTGTCTCATTTTTTATTATTTGAGATATATAACATATACACGACTTGTATTATTTTATGTGGTATATATAATTACATTTGGATGCATTATATTATACCATTCATGAATTTCAATGGATTTAAAAATCCATATCAAGTTTTCTTTTCAAGAGTTTTCAATTCAAATGTTACAAAATCCTTAAGGGTTTTTGTTAACTCTACTCCCTTTCAATGAGTTATAAGCTTTATTCTTGAACTTATTTCTTATATTATTGATTTATTATATCCTAAATTTTTATTATAGGAAACTTTATCTTTCTCCCATGGTAAAATAATAATTTTTATTCAAATTTTCTTCTTTAATGAATTTATTTCACATGAAAGTATAAAGTTGTTAAGAATAATTCTAATCCTCTTTAAAGAATATTTTTCTTCTATATCCACATTATTTTTTTTAAAAATATTTTCATTTCTTATTTTGAAATAAAAATATGTATTATCTCTTTAAACCTTTATATTTTTCTTTACCTATTTTAAAAAAGAAGCTTTATTACCCTTTTTATGATGTGGGTTTCAATAAAGTTATTTTTAAATATTTAAAAGGTTTTTTCTTCCATGATCATATATTTTATCTTCGACACCACATTTCCTCTAATTTTTTTATGTTATCCATTATTGAGATTTATTTCCAAATAATGTCTGATTTTTTTTTCATGTCAACTTCTCAAAAAAAACTATTGAAATTTATTTATAAAATTATTTTTTTTGATAATGTTAATTATTTTTTATGAAAATTATATCACCCCAAAATATTAAAATATAAACATCATATTCGATAGCGTGTATGAAATGCAACACCAAGCATAAAAAGGAAAATAACATTATGCGAATTTATGATATATTTTCTATTTTAAATAAATTCAATACATTCTATAGCTTGCAATGCACACAACACAGAGTTTAGCTTGCGTTACACACAACAATGAGTTTCTTCAATAGATTGTGTTGTACACAAGATTGAGTTTTACCAAACAATAATATACTATTAATATTAATATTTAATATAATAGTTATCAACTAACCATTGGAATGAAATTTACGAGTATGATTAACTAAATTATTAAAATATATAGTTTAAACACATTTATTGGCTATATATTGATTATAAATAATAATAAGAATCATTTAAAATAAAAAGAATTATTTTTGAAAGAACTGATTTTCCTAAAAGATGGTTTAATCATGTTTGGCACACAAAATTTAAAATTAATTTTTAACATTTTTATAAAATTTATCTGATAAAATGAAATTCATTTTTGAAATATTAATATATAAATTATCTTAGGTTAATTTTTTGGTATTTTTCTGAATAGTTTCATTTTTTTGATGAATAGTGAAAAATACGGAATTTTAATTGAAAAAATCTTTTTTTGTTTAAATAATTTATAATTTTGAATTATATTTTGAATTTATTTTAAAGTAAAATTAATTAAATTCTACATCTATTAATCCAATTTAGTTCATTAGAATCATTTTAATATTGAATTTAGATATAAAAACTTAGTAAACTTTTAAACATTTTCACTATAAAACCCGCTCTTTCATCACATATGCAGGATTAATTTTAAATTAAATTTTGCCACTTATGTGAATTGAATTTGAAAAAATGGATTTTATATTTGGAATCAAAATAATTTATAATTTCTAATAAGGTCAAATTAATTTTGACTAAAATGATTAGTGAAAACAATTAAAATTAATTACAGCGATTAAGGTAAAAACGAGTTTACTTAGTGGTTAAAATTATAATATAAGGTGGAGGAATGACCCAAAACTTGTAAAAAACCAATTTATAGGTCATATTTTGACCTTGTCCCTTATATTATTGATAATGGACCATTATTAGGGCTTGATGACATGAATGTCACGAACCGGCCTGGGTAACCTAGTAACCGAGCCGACCCTGATATAGCCGAAAGGGCATTACAGTTCCCCATGGGTCAATGAATAGCACATGAAATCATACAACATGAAAGTGAGAATGAATTTTCCATAAAACATAGTGGAATAAAAAGAAACAAGATAGTATGCATAACAAAGGAAGCACTAAGAGAGTATGCATAATAAAGGAAGCACTGAGAGTAATGTACCAGAATAAAACAAGGCATAAAAGACCAAAGTACTACAACCCAAGTACTAAAATAGGTAAATAGACCAAGCCCCTAAGGACAAAAATCACCAAGTCCAAATTTCAATAGCTAGATCCACTTCAAAGATAACCTTTTCCCTTGATCGAACTTAGAAGGAGAAAGTCTACAAAAAACCAAAGGAAAAAGTAGGGTGTTATCTACAAATTATAGTAGGGAATCACCAAGGATTCCATAAGAGATTCAAAAAAATTATTAACCAAAGGAATAATTTCAATTTTAAATAAATAGGTTTGGAATTTTAAAGCATATTTAAAAAAATCATTATATACAATTCAAATGACAGGAATTAATTTAAGAAAAGGATTTACAAGTGATGTAATATTTCTAAAAAAATGGCTTAAATTAAACATTTATATAAAACAATTTATATAAATTCATAAGGAATGTAAAGAAGTTCAAACAACATTGGAATAAATTTATATCTCAAATATAAAACAAGCAAGCAACATGATCATATTCCAAATAGGTACGATAGTGTTTCCATCTATAGGACTTCATACTCTCTAAGCGATCTTAGCAATATGTGTATACGCACATCCCCTAACACTGGCCAAAGGTGACTCGTCACTATCCCATTGGGGATGTGACTTGCTGTATGTATGTTTTAGAACGTTGTTATAGTGTAGAGTGTATCCAAATAACTCACCAACTACCTAAGTATTACATGCTATCTTACACAATCAATGATGGGAAATTTATTTTAAGACTGCTTAAAATATAATTAAATACAATTCTCCCATTTCAATGAAAAATTTTCCATTTAAAAAACTAAAACAGGTTTTAAAAACATTCCTATTTAATAAGATAAAACCACTGGGTTTCTATCAAAACATTTTAATCCATTTTCACATGTTTTAAATATATTCAAAACCAATTCCATCAATTTCACAATTCATTTCCATAATTAAATTCAATAATTTAATTGAAATAATTTCCATTAAAACTTTAATTTAAATTAAAAAATTTAAATAAAATAATTTCTATAAGCACACCCTAATTAAATGGAATTGGGTTTTTTTCCCATTCTCATGCCAAAACCATTTCAAATCTCCCAATTCACTGGAATCAGATTTTATCAAATTTATTGAAAGTAAGTTTGTGCAATTTAATTTAAATTGATAATTGAAATAAATCAAGAAATTCAAGGTTAATCAATTTGGATAATCAAGACAGAACCACCTACCATTTACTAAAATACAACACTCACAACAACACCCATCAATGAGAATGAATATGTAGAAGACCTCAAAATGAGATCCAATATCACGGATCACAGATCTATCAATTTCAAGATGATCTGTTGAAATCCCAAAGGAGGAGAAAAAGATAAAGGTGAAGAACTTTAGAGAGGGATTACCCAGGAATAACACCATAAGAAAAATGATGATTTAACACCAAATGAATAGATCCGGAAGGGTTGGAGAGCTTCAAGATTTCTTGGGGAAGGATTTGGGTCGAGGGAGTTGAAACTGGAGTGGAGGAAAGAAAAGATCTCAACTGCGCTGCTCATTTAAAAAAATGTAGTCGGGGTATTTCATGATGTGTAATACAATTTCACGTCGTGAAATAGTTAATATTCAAAACCTCCAAAAAACATTTCGCCTAGAATTAAAAACCATCCATTAAATAACTCATGACTTGTTAAGGATAGTCACGATGTGTAACCCTCATAGCATGAAGGTTTTCATGAATTGCCTCTAGAAATCCTTACACATCATGTAACCTAGTTACATGGCATGTAACCCTCTTATAGCCTATAGAAAAAGTTGGTTAAAGTTGAGAAACCAAAAAATCTTTGAATTCAACATTATAGGTATCCTACCCATTAATTCTCAACCCTACCCAGTCAATGAAAAGGAAAAACCACAACAAGGTTAAATACACACCTATCAGATTGATAACGGGATGTTAAAACCTACCCACCATAAAAAATTTCTATCCCTAGAAATACTATGAAGAAGCTTCTATTCCAAAAAGACAAGGCCAATGCTCTCTCATCAGTGCCTTGTGTTCCCACATATCATGATTATTAGAACCATACTACCATAGAACATGTACTAAATGCATTGTCATCCCACAAAGGACCTTGGTCTCAAAATCAACTATCCTGAATGACCGCTTAGTCAAAGATAAATCAGGTTCAATATCAAGATCACTCCATCTCAAAACATGATATGGATCAGACAAACACTTTCTCAGCTACGATACATGGAATATGTTATGTATTGATGTCAGATGTGGTGGAAGTTCTAAACAGTATAAAACTTTACCCACCTATTCAACAACCTTAAAAGGTCCCACAAAATGAGGAGAAAACTTACCTTACCTCCCAATCCACTAATGACCCAACCGGTGTGAAACTTTCAAGAACACCTAGTCACCAATTGAAAACTATAAAGGTCTATGGTGTTGATCAACATAAGACTTATATCAGCTCAGTGATGTCAAAATTCTATGATGGATTAACTGAATATTTGCTATTGTCTCTTGCACCAAACTTGGTCTAACCAAGGAACTTTCACCAATCTCTGAACAACACAATGAATATTTACAAGGCCGACCATACAAGGCCTCAAAAGGTTAAAACTCAACTATCCCCAAGTGATCATCCTAAGCCCCACCAAAGTTGAGAACACAAGTGAAAATAATATCCTCAAGAATTTATATAGGTATCTCTATCCGGACATCTTATTATGGATTGTAGGCCATGATGAAATGGACCTGAGATCCCAATGCCTCCTAAAGGTCTATCCAAAAGAGAGAAGTGAACCGAGGATCCCTATTAGAAACTATAATATATGAAACTTTGTGAAAATAGATAATATTCTTCACATAGAGATTTCCCAACTCCTCAACCTTGGTTGTATCTCAAATGGGTATGAAACAATCCGACTTGGTCAGCCTGTTGATCAAAAACCATATCTCATTCTTCTTTATCTGAGTACGAGGAAACCCAACCACAAAGTCCATAGCTATTTCATCCCACTTCCAAGTAGGGACTGAAAGTGGATGAAGTAAACCTGAAGGTTTTTGATGATCAACCTTCACCTACTGGAACATATAGCAAAGTGAGA
The DNA here is from genome assembly GCA_963277665.1 of Viscum album. Lineage (NCBI taxonomy): Eukaryota > Viridiplantae > Streptophyta > Magnoliopsida > Santalales > Viscaceae > Viscum > Viscum album. The sequence continues at coordinate 432,208,876 of OY728133.1, read as the reverse complement.
CAAACTCATCAATGCCCCATCTCATACCTGGCCACCAGTACTACTACCACATGTCATAGAACATATCAGTGGTTCTTAGGTACATAGACCACTGAGAATTATGATAATCCCCCATCATAGCCTCTCTTTCTGCTAACGGTACAACAAAACGACTTTGATAGCATAGAACACCCTCTTTGGATAATGACCACTAGGAAACTATCTCCCCACCATAAAGAGAGTCTCTAATTCTATAGAATTCATTATCAAGATAAAGATCATGAAAAATAAACTCAAGAAGAGTGGATTTCAACTGAATGATGGATAAATAAACTTCATCCCCTTTCTCTTGAACTCTAATATGAAACCATGAAAAGAGATCCATAAAGTTATACTCTTCCAAATATTCTTTCACTATCTGGGTTAGAAGTTTCTTGCTTAACAAATCTGCAATGAAATTCCCTTTCCCTAGGGTATAGGTGACGTCAAAGTTAAAGTATTTCAGGTACTCCACCCAAAAACTTTGGTGAAGATTAAAATATTTTTGAAAGAATATATAACTCAAGCCCTTGTAGTCTGAAAACACGGTAAAACTTTATCTATAATGGTAATACCACCAAATCTTAATTGTGTGCATCAAAACTATAAGTTAAAGGTCATGGGTAGGATAATTCTTCTCATGTGTCCTAAGATAAAGATATACATAAGAAACTACATGATCACCACGCATAATAAAACAACCCAAGCCTGAACCCAATGCATTAAAAAATACCACATAGTCCTTCCCAGCCTCTGGAAGAGTCAACACCGACACAATTATCAAAATATATTTCAGTTCAACAAAATAACTCTGAAATTTATCATTCTAAGAAAACTTCACCCCTTCTAAGTTAGAGAAGTCATCAGAGAAGCAAAGTTTGAGAAGTACTTAACGAACTAGTGATAATATCCAGTTAAGACTAAGAATCTCCAAACCTTGAAGACATTATGTGGTTTCTCCCAATTCATAATAGCCTTAACCTTTTCAGGATCAAATTATATACCCTTTTTAGACACCATGTGTCCCAAGAATTTCACTTCTTGAATCCAAAAATCACACTTTGATAGATTGGAATAAAGTCTGTGATTTCTCAGTAGACTCAAAACTATTCCCAGATGATGTACACAATCCTCCTTATATTTAGAGTAAATGAGGATGTCATCTACAAATACTACCAAAAATTTATCCAGATATTCATAGAAAATCCTATTCATCAAATTCATAAAAACTACAGGAGAATTTTTGAGACCAAAGGGCATAACAAGGTACTCATAATTATCACACCTGATCCAAAAAGCGGTTTTCTGAATGTCAAATTCTTTTATTCTCAACTGATAATAACCATATCAAAGGTCAATCTTTGAAAACCACTTTGCTACTTTCAACTGATCAAATAGATCATCAATCCGTGGTAATAAATACTTGTTATTTACCATTACTCAATAGATATTTTGATAATGAACACATAATAGTAGATAACAATAAGATTTATTAGTGAAGAGAATCAGGGATACCTAAGGTGAAACACTAGGATATATAAAGAATTTCTCAAGAAGATCATCCAATTGGGACTTCAACTATTTCAGTTTAGCTGGTGCTATTCGGTAAGAGGGAATAGAAACTGGTTGAGTACCAATAATTAAGTCAATGAGAAACTTGAGATACTTTATTGGTGTAAAACTAGATAAGTTAGAAGGAAACACATCAGAAAACTCGATGACAACCAGAGGGAGATCACTAATCGAATATTCCCACTTCAAATCAAAACAAAACACTAATACTACTTCCTCAAGCTCAAGATAAAAAGGTCTAGCTCCACTCGACCTCAGGTCGCATTCTCCTTGAAAGACAAGAGACACACCACTAGGTGTAGTAAAGTAGACCCACTAAAGATAATAACCAATCTGGGATTTATTGGAAATGAGACAATCCATTCTAAAAATGATGTCAAGAGGTTTCATGTCGAGAACCAGAAAACTCCAAGCAATCTCGACATCTGATAGGGAGAAGACACAAGCGGGACTACGAAGACCCTTCTATCTCTTCTCTTTAATTGGTGTAGTAATATCCACTTAAAAAGAGAAAATATCCATATGAATATTTAGAAAATTAATAATACGAGTTGAAATAAATGAATAATAAGCACCAATAACAAATGGAGTAGTCACTAATGACAATGCTATAGTAATGGTACCTCTCACAGTTGCTGGAATCATGTATGCTTCCTCTAGAGAATATTCCACTATGTTAAGTAGCTTAATTTATAATGCATGTGGCCAGAACCCTTTTATATGTGAAGCATATGATTTCCCCATAGTTTTTGAAGGAGATGATGATTATGTTCTACTATGTGGAGTAGAAAAGTTATGACAGAATTTTTAGTCCCACAAGGCCAAATACCCTGGGGGGGGGGGAATCAGGGTATGAAAGATTAAAATGACTCCCCCTTTGGATCTTCTTTCGTTGTTAAGAAAAACTCTTTTCTCTCTCTTTCCCTCAGAAAAGTATGAATAGAAAGTAAATCATGCATATGACTCAACAATTTTACTTGGTTCACCCTCACTGGGATACATCCAAGGAGAATACACCGGTGATGTGCTGATGTACCAAATACACTATAAGCGAACTTTTGTTTATAAATTTCGGAGTGGAATCACTATCCCTTTTAGTTTATAACCAATCATAATTTTAAATCTCACTGCTCTCTCAACTGAAGTGTGCTCACTTCTTCTTCAGAAGATCCACTCATAGTTTATAGACTTGTAGGTCCTTTCATTATCTCAATTTAATGAATCCTCTACTGTATATAGATTCTCTATTGATGTACCAATTTCATCCATTGATGAATACTAATTTTACACCAAACACTGGGAAATCCTTTTTAAACTCCTTTTTCAAAGCATACTACCTTTGCGAAGCTCCCAATTCCGCAAAGCTCAAACAATCCTTTACAAAGTTCCCACTCTTCGAAAATATCATAGGTTCATAGAGCTCAATAGTTCACAGAGCTTACACTATCCTTTGTGATTTCATAAAGCTCAAACAAGTATTTTCGAAACACACTTCTTCCATAAAGCTGAACTAGCCTTTGTGGCGTGCCTTCCTTTTATAGAGCTCAATTGGACTCTGCGAATTCCCTTACTTTCACAAAGCGCACTGCTTCACGAACATCCTTTTAAATATAAAAAACTTAAGTTTTTAATTTGGTATATCTTTTTTTTTTCTCAAGGGGGTGGAGGCCTATTTATAGGAGATTCCCACCGACTTAAGAACCTTCTAGCCACTTCAGCACTGTATCATCACCAAATCATAGAGCACCAAAATTTCAGCCAAAATTCTCTTTGTTTCAAAAATCTCCACAAAAAAATTGACATATCGAAATTATATTTTTAATTATAGAGAGTTCCATCAAATCCTTTGTGCTTCCTCAATGCTCCACTCGCAATGATCTTCACCGCCGCAATGCTCGCTTGCAAATCTCTTCACCTTTGCCATTCACGAAGCTCATCGTAGTCGTAGAGAACACCATCAAAATTATTCATGTCTTTGTGAAATATACTTCATAAATATAATATTTGAGAAATTCATGCCTTTTCCATATTTTGATGAGATATTAAAGGAAATCCATATTTCTCAATGCTCACCAAACTCCAAATTTTGTCCCCCAAAAATTTGGAAAACATTAAAAAATGGCGCCACCTTGTATCTTCTTTTTTTGTACTACCTCTATACATTCCTTTCCTTTTTCATGGTTCTTTTTCAACATAGGTTTTCAACAATATCTTTGGAAATCTACAATTCACCATGAAAACCTGCTTTTTCAACAAACACAACCAACCCAAAAATACTGCAATGATACCTTGAGGTATTTTCACCTAAAAATATCCCACTTTAGGTTTGTTGAAAACTCTTTCATAATTTGATACCTCATTGATGCTCCTTCCATTCTCTACCATCATTTACTTATTATGATTCAGATAAAGATCAAATATTTACTCAATACATACTCTAATCCCACATGATAAAATCTCATCGTGATAAAAAAGAGTAGTATGAAAATATCATAAATGAATCACTTTATTCTTGACACATTCTTGAAACCACACAGATACCAATAAACTAATTTCATCATGAACCTCAGTTATCATGATATATTTTCTTTGATTGATCACTTATAGCATCCTCAGATTTAAAACTCATACTTCCCCTATCTTGTTTCTCTCCCCGATCTCACTGCTCCACCTATCATCTTCTTTCCATGTCTTTGACTAATAATTTCCCCCTTCTTTAGCCATAGTTTTTCCCGTTTAGGAGTCACTCTTTCTCCCCCTTTTATCAATGAACCCAAAGGATATTACTTTGTGGTTTTCAATAAAGTAGAGAAGAAAAAAAATAGTACATTAGGTAGAAACACACCAGACCTCAGGAAGAGGGGGGGGGGGTTCCGCATCCATACTTCTTCAAGTTCAGGGAGTCGACTGGACTCTCAAAGCCAGTCGATGCCTCTCAAACACTTATTTGGGTAAGGCCTTCATCAAAAATTATACAACCTATTGTTCTGTAGGCACATACTCCAATATCACAAACTCTTGCTCTAACTTCTCCTTAATAAAATGATATTTTATTTCAATGTGATTTGTCCTTGATTGGTGTAATATATTTTTTATGAGATTTGTAGCACTTAAATTGTCAAAATGGATTATGATCAGAGACTTCACATCAACTCCCATGTCATCAAGCTACTGTTTCATTCATAATAACTGTGTGTATGCTTGAGTGACCGCAATGCACTTAGCTTATATGGTGCTCAATGAAATGAAATACTATTTCTTACTTAGCCAAGAAATGAAAAATCCACCAAGATAGAATTCAACACATGATGTTGATTTTCTATCATCTACTGATCCAGACCAATCTATATCTGTATATCCCAATAGCTCTATCTAAGATTTTTCATTATACATCAAACAAAAATCCACAGTTCCTTTGATATACCAAAGTATTATTTTCACTGTAAGAATGTGGATTTCCTTGGGATTTATTTGATATCACACTGCTTGGAATGTGGAAAAAACAATATCTGGTATTGTCTCTATTAGGTACAGTAAACTTCTAATAATTTTCTTGTATTCTGTGATATTAACTACCTTTCTATCACCATCCTTTGATAATTTCATCCGGGTAGCAACCAAAGTCTTCATATCATTGGAATTTTTCATTAAAAATCTTATCAGAACCTCCTTGGAATATTTGGATTGAGAAATTAAAGTGCTATTCCTTCCTTGTGTCACTTTTAAACCAAGGGAAAATGTCATCTCACCAATCATTGACATTTAGAACTCACTTTAAATGAATTCAGAAAACTATCTGTATTGTGCTTCATCTGATCCAAAAAATATTATCTTATTGACATAAACCAACACCATCATCCTTTAATTACTATTTTTATTGAAATAGATATTGTAATCAACTCCACAACACTAAAATACAAGCTTTTTCAAATACAAATCAAGTATCGAATACCATAATCTTGGTGCTTGATTTAACCCATAAAGTGCTTTCTTCAGTCGAAAAACTTTTTTCTCATATTCATGAATGAAAAAACCATCTGGCTATTCAATATACAATTCTTCTTCTATAACTCCATTCCAAAATGAAAATTTGACATCCATCTGGAAAAATTTGAACTTCCATTGCATTATAATGTCCAAGAATAATCTGATTGTCTCTATCCTTGCAATAGGTGTAAATGTTTCATTGACATTGATACCCTATATCTGGGAGTAACCTTTGCACACTATTTGTGATTTGTTTAGAATCACTGCACCATCTTCATTCATCTTTTTGTGAAAGACCAATTTAGTCCCAATGAAATTCTTATCTATTGTCCTTGAAACAATCTCCCATGTCTGATTGTTCTCAATATAGGTGAGTTCTTTATTCATAGCCTGAACCCAGTTCTTATCTTTAATTGCATCGGCAAAAAATTTCAGCTCTACCTAAAATAGGAAAAATTCCTACTGTAATGAATTCATTCTTCTTATTTGAATGGGAACTGTCTGATCACCAATGATATTTTGGATTTCAATTTCATCTTGACTCTTTGGATTATTTGTAGATACATACTAGACTTCTTCTTGCTCATCATTAGTATCTTATTCTAAATCAACATCTACCACTTCTTCTCCCCCTGTGTTGCTTACCTATTAATCACTTTTATTAGGAAACTATTCACTGTGATATTGAATATTATCTTCATTTCCACTACAGTGACATCATTGATTTCAACTAATTTTCCTAGCCTCTTATTGAAGCATTTGTATGCTTTTCTTTTTCCTGAGTATCTAAGGAATATCCCCTCATCTCCACACGAATCAAATTTCATCTGTTTTTATTTATTGAGTATAAAGAAATTACTTACACAGATTCAAAATTATTTTAACTTTATCTTATTTCTTTACCACATCTCACACAGATTCATTCCTTTGGACACAACAAATCCATGTTAGAAATGTAGACCGATGTTAAGACCGATTCCTTCAAAAATTTCTATGGTAGGCCTTTTTTAATAAGAATTATTCTATCCATGTTGTTGATGATCTGATTTCTCTTCTAAACAACTCTATTCTATTGTGGAGTTCTCACTGAAGAAAATTTATGCCTTATCCTATGTTTCTTGAGATAGTCTTCCACTTGACTATTTGTGAATTTTGTACCATTATCAGTATGAAACTTCAGAATTTTCTATCCAAGCATCCTTTCCGATTCCCTCCGATACTATTTTATGCAGCTGAACACATAAAACTTATGGTAAATGAAAAATACTCATTTCATTCTACTATAATCATCAATGAAAAGAACATATTATCTCTTCCCATCAATGGCTCTTGGTGAGATAGGTCCATATACATTAACATGCACCAATTTAAGCACTCTCATCGACTTCTATTCCTTTGCCTTGTATGTATTTCTGATGATTTTCCCTTATTGACATGCATTTCACATATGAGTATGATCACATGATAGATTAGGGAGGTATATAGATGTATCACACTTTACTATATTTTCTAGGGATGGTTGGCATAAATGACCAAGTCATTTATGCCATAACTTGTTTTCTTCCTCTCTGGATAAAAAGAATATATATTTTTCACTATTATCAAGGTATAGATTTCCCTTTGTCCTTTTTCCACATAGAACAACTACACCATCTCTTTTTTTGACAATACACATATTCTTGGTAAATCTGATAGAATGCCCTGAGTCACATAGTTGAATGACACTAAGAAAGTTGTGACTGAGACCTTATACTACCAATAAATCAATGCTTTTCATTTCTTTTCCCTAAAACCTACCCTTCCATGAACCAATTATCTTCAGGCCTTCATCATTTCCAAATTTGAAAACCACTTATTTTTTATACTTTATGCCTATGAAAAGATCCTTATTCCCTGTCATATGGGATGTGCAACCACTGTTAAGGATCCATAAACCAGAACGATCTGATGCTTTAAGGTAAATTTCAGTAACCACTTCCTTCTCATCTCTCTTATTCTTGATCCATGTTTTTGAATTCATACTCGACATAGGTTGAAAACCTTGATCTTATTCAGAATATAATGGAACAGCTTCATCCTAAAAATCTTAGAATCTATTTTTCATTTTCAACTAACCTGTTGATTCTTTGATTTTCTACTTATGACTACTTTGATTCTTCTTTGGAACATTCCTCATAATGGTTGATGTATAATATCTGGCCATGTTCTCAAATTATTCATACAAAAAAAATGTCCCTCAAAAGATATTCTAGAGAATTTAGCTCTGTTTGGTTTCCACTATTGTTCTTATGCCCTTCGATATCTCCTAGACATGGAACATATATTTTGTGAATGTACCATATTTCTATAGCAATAACACCTAATGTAAGGTGCATTCCTACGTGTTACTTCTGCACTGCTAGTTGTCTCTTAGGTTCTCTGAATCTTCTGATCTTTCTTTTTACCCAAATCAACTTTCAATATTAGAGTGGGTACTTGCGGTCTGATTTCAATCATGTCTGCTTTCTATTTTTTATCAAGACCCATACTATCCTTATCACTTATATTTTACTATTACTTTTATTCTGTTATACCTCTATGCTCTACTTATAACTTTTCCATCTTTTGAATGATCTAATTTCCCGATGTCACATTGAGGGTCAAGAGTTTTTCTTGATCCTTAACTTTTCATCACAGACTGATGACTTCTTATTTAATATCTTCAATGAATTTTATTTGATCTTTCACTATGTTATTCAAATAATCAATCTCCCTTATCTATTCTTTAACCTTGAGTTTGTACTTACTAATTGTTTGAGTCCACTAACAATGAAGACGTGAGATTCTCAATTTCTTCCATTAACTCAGATTTCTCTTCATCCTAATGCTACATATAGAGTTTGGCATCATAAACCACTTTGTTGGATTTCTTCATTTTGTATATAAAAACATCTATCTCCTCAAGAGTTTCTTCTAATTCATCCTCCATATCGACTCTTCCTTCAATTTATTCCTCATTAATGCCAGTTTCTACCCTTTTCTATGCACTACTGACAAGAATTTTCTCCACGATCTTTATAGTTCTCCATATATTCAACCTTTTCAACATCTGATTCATCTAAACTATCACATTCTTGTGAAATAAGATTCTTTTTCTTGAATACATTTATCTTAAAATTTTTCTTTCCTTTCACATAGGCTGAAGACTTCTTAATAGGGATTTCAACTCCATCCTCATAATCTTATTGGAAATTCTTGGGACACCTTACTGCAAGATGACAAACCTTTTCACATCTAAATCAATCAAGTAAAAGTTTCCCCATGAAATTTCCTTTTACTCTTTGAAGATTTGAATAAAGGAAGGACATTACCTCATCTGTCTCTTCTTCTTCTTGAGAATCTTTAATATTGAGATTATTCATGGACTTGAATGCCACCTCTTTAGATTTCCCATTTTCAACAACATCATTATCATTATTCCTCATTTCATATGCTATAAGGGTACTATGAAAGTTATCTAGTGTCAGCTCTTTCGGATATTTATCTTCCAATACTGAAACTTTCAGATTGAACTGAGGTGGAAGTTTCCTCAAGATACACTTCACAATATTTATATCTTCAATGACTTCTCTAAGACCTCACATGTCTTCTATTACAAAATTTAACCTGTCAAAGATTGCATCAATAGACTTATTCGGGTTTATTCTTAGATATTCATACTTATTCCAAAGTAATTAAAGCTTTGCCTCTATGACCATTGAATCTCCTTCATATATATTAAATAGCTTTTCCCACATAACATGTGATGTTTTTCATGACATCACCTTCATATAGATTACATTGGATAAGGATCCCCCCAACACATTGATTCCCTTAGAATTAACATCCAATTCCCTTCTTTCAGCTTATGATAAATAATCACTATTTATATCAGCTAAAATAACATGCATTTCTACTGTGAACACATCTATTCCCAAAGATCAGAAGTAGTGTTGCATCTGATTCTACCATAGCTGAAAATTATTCCCATCGAAGATCGGAATCCCTTTATGATTGATGACCTCCATTGAGAGAGAAACAACGATGTTAACCTTTCACTATGATACCAATTGTTAGTATCACAAGGCCAAATACCCTGGGGGGGGGTGAATCATGGTATGATAGATTAAAACCACTACCCTTTTGGATCTTGTTTTGTTGTTAAGAAAAACTCTTTTCTCTCTCTTTCCTGCAGCAAAGTATGAATAAAAATTAAATCATGCACTAGACACAATAATTTTACTTGGTTCACCCTCACTGGACTATGTCCAAGGAGCATACATCAGTGATGTGCCGATGTACCAAATCCACTATAAGCACACTGCTATTTAAAAAGTTTGGATTGGACTCACTATCCATCCTTGTTTACAACCAATCATAATTTAAAATCTCATTACTATCTTAGCTAAATTGTGCTCACTGCTTCTTCAAAAGATCTACTCAAAGTTTATAGACTTGTAGGTCCTTTCATTATCTCTAATGAATGTATCCTATACTGTATATAGATTGTAAGATACTGAATCTTCTTAAGGTATGTTTTTGTTTAAGTTTTGGTTTGGACTCTTCTTTTTGTATAGATATGTGTTTCATCATGTTCATGTGAAGACCCGAGGGTATTCTGGGGGTTCAGAACACAAAAAAGGAAGAAAAGGGAGTTCCTGTGCATGTTGCACAGTTTACACATGGTTAGTGAAAACTATATGGGAACCGTGCAGCCATGGAAAGAGGCTTACACACGGTTGGCGCACGGTTAAGAAAACCATGCGTAATCCCCAGGAAACCACGTGAAGGGGTGTTTTTCGGAAAGTGGCTCACACATGGCTTGTTCACGGTTTGACAAACCGTGCGGGTAAACCGTGTGGCCTAGAAACTTTGAAAAAATTACAAAAATTCCACCTCGATATTTTAAAACCTCACATGGGATTTTCCTCCATTCCTCCCCTATCAACCCTAGTAACAAACTTGGATGACCCAAACTTCCAAGAGGTGTTTCGCCTTCGATTCTTGGCCGTTTTGGATGCCATTGGTTGCAGATCAAAGCTCTGGATAAGTATAATCCTCTCATTTCTTCTATTTTTTGGATTAGGTTTTGTGATTTCTTCTATCTTCTTCCAAAACCCTAAAAACCCTTTTTGGGAAATGCTTGGTTATGAATGTTTATTGGTTATTCATATTGTTTCCAATACTTATATTGTGTTCTACTGTGGATGGATCTGATAAAGAGGGTATAGTCTCCCCACGTGACTTATTAGACCCTCGCCTCTAGTTGTAAACCTCTAGCATACGGGAAGGCACGCTTGGGTTCATGTGACGACCCAACTAGGAGCACCGATTCAGTGGATTTTGGGTTGGGGACGTTGCACAAATACTCTATTAATTCCCCACTTTCATCCACCGATGAATACCACTTTTCCACCAAACACTGGGTAATCCATTTTGAACTCATTTCACAAAGCACACTACCTTCGTGAAGCTCCCAATTACACAAAGCTCAAATAAGCCTTTTCAAAGTTCCCGACTCTTCATGAAGCTCATAGGTTTGCAAATCTCACTAGTTCACAGAGCTCAAAGGTTCGCAAAGCTCACTAGTTCGTAGAGCTCACTAGTTCACAGAGCTCACATTGGCCTTTGCGATTTCAAAAATCTCAAACAAGTATTTGCAAAGAACACTTCTTCTACAAATATGAACTAGCCTTCATGTCATTCTTTCATTTCACAGAGCTCAACTGGACTCTATGAATTCCATTACTTTCACAAATCTCACTACTTCACGAACCTCCTTCACAATTTGAGAGCCTTAAGTTTTTTTTTCGGTCTCTCTTTTTTTCTCAAGGGGGTGGAGGCCTATTTATAGGTGATTCCCATTAACTTAAGAACCTTCCAACCACCTCAACGCCACGTCATCATCAAATCACAGAGCTCTAAAATTTTCACCAAAATTATCTCTATTTCACGAAGCTCCATGGAAATTTTCCCACCTCAAAAATCTCATCGTAATCACATAGAATTTCATCAAATCCTTTGTGCCACTACAATGCTCTACTCACAATGATCTTCACCACCACAATGATTGCTTGCAAATCTCTTCACCTCTGCCATTTGCGAAGCCCATCGTAGTCGCAGAGAACAACTTTAACATTCTTCATGTCTTTGAGCAATCCACTTCATGAATCCAATATTTGAAAAATTTATTACTTTGACATATTTGGATGAGATATTCAAAGAAATACATATTTTAAAATGCTCACCAAAATCCAAATTTTGGACCCCAAAAATTTAGCAAACACCAGAAAATGATGCCACCTTGTATATGTTGTTTTCTTACTAACTCCAAATCTTTCTTTCCTTTTTTATGGTTCTTTGTCAACATGGGTTATAAATAATATCTCCAAAACTCAACAATTCACTACAAAAACCTGTTTTTTCAACAAACACAACCAACCCAAAAATGCTGGAATGATACCTTGAGGGATTTTCACCCAACAAGAATCTTTTTAAGTTCCCTAAACATCCACAGGATCTATAGTTCTTAAGTGATTTAGTGAAAACCCTCTTAGAATGTCCTATCTTTCCACACTAATATAAAATCAAATGACTTCCTCCTAACACTGTAGGAGGTCTGGAAATACCCTACCATCAAGAATTGCCATGAGAATAATTATGATCCCATTTTCTTTTTAAGGATCCAGTGATGCCACTAGCAGAAAAGGGAACTTCTGATAACCCTAATTTTCTAGTCAGGTCCATCTCAACTATCATCGCCCTATCTAGTACAACAACATAAGTGGGAAGCTTTAACAAGAAAAATTGAGAACAAATATGTGATCGAATTCCTAACTGAAACCTTAGAGCCTTCACCCACTCATTAGATACAATATCAGGTGAAAACTGAACCAATTTAGAAAAGTGATTTGAATAATCAGTCACAGTTCTGTCTGCCTGCTCAAGCTTGAAAAACTCAACAACATTGGACAACACCATTGAATCTGGATAGAACTAGTTAGGAAAAATAACCTTGAAGTATTTCCACTCTTATCCCTCATGTTTCTTCACCATCACCATCGGGTCCCACCATCTCCTTCTTAGTCCTTCCAGCATGAAGGTGGCACAATTTACCTTGATCTCATCTGGTATCTCCAAGAACTCAAACAAACATTCTATCTTTCCCAACTATTCCTCAACATGTTTTGGATCAGTAGAGCCTTTGAAAACTAGTGGATTATAGTGAAGGAACTATTGAGAACTATTTCATAGAACTTCTCCCTAAGGACCCACAACTAGAAACTGAATGAGAACTAGAGGTGGTGCCTATCCCAAAGCCTGGACAGTGCGCACAACTACTTAAACTAGATTCGAGTCCATTGGAGAATTCACTCGCTATAGTTAAACGACAGATTCCTCCTAGATCTGATTCACATGACTTCTTGGAGGCATGATGCTACCCAACATCAACAGAAAACAAGGAATACATTAGACTAACACTAAAATTGAGCAATAAGGGAAACAAGATCATGACCTATAGAACAAAAAATATTTGAATTTCACTCTATCTAAATAAAAATAGGGAAAAAACTAGAACTAATCCATAATAAGTATTTACCTAACCACCCCTGGAGACTTAAGATTCATTGTGGTGAGATTTTTCCAGACACTCAATTGCAACTACCTCCTAAGTCCCGACATGATTTCAAAAATGTATACTGACTTTAAGACAAAATCTCAACAACCTCCTATGACACTATTTTATCACGAACTAGCTCTTTTACTCTGGTAAAATAGTAACCAAGATGACCTTGACATAGCAATAAGGGTGTTCCCTATCCCCATGGTTTGGAGACTGGCACCTAACATCATAAAACATGTAAGTGGGAAGGAATTTTCTACAAAACATAGTGGAAGAAAAATAAAAAAGACAGTATGCATAACAAAGGAATCTCTAATGGGAGTAATGTACCAGAATAAAACAAGGAATGCAATCCCAAAGTACTAAAACCCAAGTACCAAAATAGAAAAACAACCCAATTACCTAGGGACACAACTCACCAAGTCCAAAGTTCAACAGATGGATCCACCTCTAAGAGATTATTTTCCCTTGATCGAAACTGGAAGGATAAAATCTACAAACACTCGATGGAAAAAGTATGATGTGAGATAGAAATCCCAGTAGGGTCTCACCAAGGATTACATAACAGATTCCAACAAATGATTAACCAAATGAATATTTTCAATTTTAAATAAACAGGTTTGGTATTTTAATGCATATTTAAAAAAATCATGCTATATAGTTCAAATAATGGAAAATACTTTAAGAAAAGGATTTATAAGTGATGAAATATTTCTAAAATAATGGATTAAATAAAAAATTTATATAAAATAGTTTATATAAATTTAGAAGGCATGTAAATCTGTTAAAATAGCATTGGAATACATTTATATCTCAAATATAAAACAAGCGAGAAACATGGTCATCTTACAAATAGGTACGATAATATTTCTATCTAGGACTCTATAATCTCTAAGAAATCTCATAAATATGTGTATAAAAATGTCTCCTAACACTGGATAAAGGCAACTCATCACCATCCCATTGAGGATGGTGCCTACTGCATGTATGTTTTAGAACATTGCGATAACATAGAGTGTGTCAAAATAACTCACCAACTACCTAAGGTTTGCTGTGATCTTACATAATCAATGATGAAAAATTTATTTTAAGACTGATTAAAATAAAATTAAACGGATTCTTCAATTTCAATTCTAAATTTTATATTTAAAACCAATTTTTTTTAATAAAAAACATGCCTCTTTAACAAGATAAAACCACTTGGTTTCTATCAAAACATTTTAAGTCATTTTTTACAAGTTTGAAATCCATTCAAAACCAATTGCATAAATTTCATAATTCATTTCAATAATTAAATTTAACAATTTATTTTAAATAATTTCCATCAAGACTCTAATTCAAATTAAACAATTTGAATCAACCAATTTCTATAAACACACCCCAATTCAATGGAAATGGGGGTTTCCCTCATTCTCATGCCAAAACCATTTCAAATATCCCAATTCACTGAAATCTAGTTTTATCAAATAAATTGAAATAAAGTTTGAGAAATTTAATTTAAATGAACAATTGAAATAAATTAATAAATTCAAGGTTAATCAATTTGTCTAATCATGACAGAACCACTTACCTTTTTCTGAAACGCAACACTCGCAACAACACCCGTTAACAAGAATGAAGATGTAGAAGAACTTGACACTCAAACTAGAAATGAGATCCAAAATCATAGAGCATAGATCCATAAATTTTAGTATGATCTATTGAAATCCCAATAGAGGGGAAAAAGATAAAGGTAACGAACATAGGATATGGATTACCTGGGAATAACACCGTAAGCACAATGAAGATCAAACGCCTAATGATTGGATCTGGAAGGGTTGGAGAGCTTCAAGATTGCCAAAGGAAGGATTTGGGTCGAGGGAGTTTAAACTGGAGTAGAGGAAAGAAAATATCCTAGTCATGATGCCCATTTAAAAAAACACAATCATGGTATTTCATGACATGTAATACAATTTCATGTTGTGAAATAGGTAATATTTGAAACCACAAAAAAAACACATCACCTCAAATTAAAAACCTTCTATTAAATAACTCATGATGTGTAAATGATATTCATAACATTTAACCATCATATAATGGAGGTTTCCATGAATTTACTCCATAAATCCTTACACATCATGTAACCTAGTTACATGACAATTAACCCTCCCACAACCTGCAGAAAAAGTTGGTTAAAGATGAGAAACCAACAAATATCTAAATTCACCATTATAGGTATCCTACCCATTAATTATTAACCCCACATAGTAAATGAAAATAAAAAACCATAAAAAGATTAAATATGTACCTGTTAGATCGGTAATGGTATGTTACAATGAAAAAATGTTGGTGGAATTCACTCTTTTAAAAAATTACAAGTGTGCCACTCACCCCACTTATAAAAGGCCACCCCCTCTCATATCCAATTAAAACATTCAAAAAAATTTCATTCATCCAATACATACCTAAATAACTCCCAATATTTCCTATCCTAATCATAGAATATTTATTTTGGGTATAAAATCAATCTTTGAAGGCTTTAGTTCCAACCTAAGGTGGATACTAGAAGAAGAGGCAATGTTCTTCAATAAGAATATTTATTTTACTTGTTTCTACACCTCATTAATTTTTATTAAACCATGTTGATATAATTAAAATATTATATTAAATATATTGGGATATTTTTATAACAATAGAATGACCTAAAACCTTCTCCACATCCATCTAATGGGTCACGAATTCATCATTCGTGTGTACAGAGGACTGCTACCTCGTGAACCAATGTTGTTTGTTTTTCCATTTACACCTCTCAAGGTTGGGTGTTACGATGGATATAAAGTATATATATAATATTTATAACATATTTATAAATTTTTATTCACTATATCACATATATAATTTTACCTTCTATTCCGTAGGAGACACGATAACGTTGCTCGTGTTTACGACGGACTATCGCCTCATAAAGCAATGTGATTTATCTTTCACTAAAAATTCACATGGAAGGTTATAAAGATAAAGTCAATAATTATATGTGATGTTAATGAAATAATTATGATATTAATGAAATATTTATCATTCTAGAATGATAATATACATCACTTTATTTCATTCCTTTTCACTCATGTAAAGATGATAACATCATTTGTGTACGTGTGGACTACCGCCTTCAAAAAGTGATGTGACTCTTTTTTCATCACAACACCACTTGGATGGTATTTATAAGTATAAAATATGGTATTAATGATATTATAATCATTATTAAAAGGTAAAATATCACTTACCTCCTTTCTATAATGACTAGTAAAAAATGGAAATGTTACTCATGCGTACGTATGATCTACCATCTCCATGATCATAACGTACTTAATTTTTCATAACAATCATTCATGATTGGTTGTAAAATTAAAATTGATGTAAAAATATGATAATTATTACATTATTATTATTATTATTATTATTATTCTGTATATGATATAACTATATAATTTTCACAATCATTGTAATTTTCATAACAAAACATGCATAAGTGAACAAGACAATTAACACTCAAAACAATGAAAATAATGAAATATTATTAATGAACGGGTAATAATATGTTATAAAAGGATCATATGTGATATTATAAATATTAATATAGTTCTATAATAAGTTAATAAAATTTTTAAAACCAATATATAGGAGGTTAAATCATGTTCAACCAAAAGGAAGTATAAGGTAAGGGGTTTCTTAGCTCAATTTCCACTCATTGGGTAAAACTTATACTTAATTGATTATACCATGATAATATTATATATGTAATGACTTTTGATTATATTATGTTTTATTTCAACTTTTTTTATATGTATTTATAGTTTATACACATAATAAATCCATTTATTAATTCTAACTTCAACATTATGATCATTTTAAGGGTTTATTTCATAATCTCATTCTAATCAAGATTGTCTATTATTGAATTTCATTTGAATGAAATTATTTTATCATTATATAATAAACCCATTTAATTTTATTCTACTCTGGTTATTCATGATATTTTAAAGTAATAGTACCATTTTACACTCTTTCGTACTTAAAATTATCTAGAAAATGTATGTAAGAAAACCCGAATTCATTTCTCTTTTCGTTCAGAAATATGTTTTCTTCCAAAACCAATGTTTTCTAAAACTATTTTCAAGTATTTTTAACCTTTTAAAAATGATTTATCAGATTATTTTCACCCATTTTCACCCTTTACAACATCTTTTCAAAATAATCTTATATAATTTTTAAAATTATGACTATTTGACTTTTACTAAAAATGTGAAAGGAATATTCTTATCATTTTATGAACAAGACACTTTAATAACCTTTTTTTAGTGAAAAAGGAATGTTCTTTTTACTTTTATGACATGTAATAAATTAACCACCATTATAGACATCATTTTATTAAAGCTTCATTTTCAATTTTACAAGGTTCTTTTTGAAGAAAATGTTTTGAAAAGTTATTTTCAAAGAAAAGGATTTTCAAAATTGTTTTCAAAATGAAAAGGATATTTTCATTAAGAATTTTTTTAAAGATATTTTTATGGTGTTTCTATTTATCAATTAAGAAAAACCTTCATTCTTACTCTAGTGGTTAAATGTTGTATTGTTACCATCATTATTCTTTCTCTGGATGGTTCATGATCATTTTGATTAAGGATAATATCAACATTCACTTACTTGTTTAATTTTTGTTGTCATTAAATTTTCCATAAATATCCACATTATTTATCATGGATATGATTATTAGATAAATTTTATTCCATTTTTACATACGGTGTTTACTTTTAATGTTATTTGATTAACTGGGGAAATATTGATAAATCTGTTTTCATTACTCAATACAGATACTTGATGATAAGAAACATTGTTTATGAAATAAATAAATTATTCAATATGTGAGGGATGATTTGGACATGTATGAAATGAGTGTGGACTATTTATAGATATCCCCTCAATGCATTAGTAATCTCATGCGATGAATCAGTTGGCTAGCCTTAGTTAGGTGTGTTTTTACCGAGTATGTTTTAAACAATCTTGTGAAAGGTCTTGATGGTAAATGTATCATGTACCTGGAAAACATGACATCCAAAAATTAAGCATTGCCTTTATTTAGTATTAAATTATTACTATCCAGGAGATTTTTACTATGACATTATCTCTAGATGAATTTCATTATCAATTCATTGATTAAATGACATATGTTTTTAGTTATTTACCCTGCCATATTGATTATGCATTATACAATTAGGACATTTATCTTATTGATTAAATGGAATGTGGTTTTATTTATTTACCTTTCTATATTTATTATTATGCATGAGATTTTTTCATTGATATTATCTATGGATTCAATTCCTTCTCAGTTTATTGATTGTATGAAATTTATGTTAAGTTATTTACCTTTCCACAATGTTTATGATTATTGATTCATGATATCTTCCACTTTAATTAACCCTTACTAAGAATTTAAGATCAGCATTATTTTTTTCCTTTTCCCATGATTCCATGAATTTTACTGTAACTGATATGTTGGGATATGCTAGATGGAATAAATTTATTCTCTAAAGGGGAAAAAACTATGTAGTAATTTGATCATTCAAATATAATGTAAGAAACAAGTATGTATATAGTTTAATAAGGCTACAAAACTTTTTGGTCCTTCGGGATGAATTTCCTTGTATTTTACGCCAAATAAGGGTAGTACGACACTGACTCCGGGCTATTGGGGTCGGGGTCACTACAGTTGGTATCATAGAAATTTTAGTAGAAACCTTGAGAACTAGATTTAAGAAAACATATATCAGGGAACATAACCCTATGATATAATTTAATAATAATTATATAAGAACTTCCTAAAGTTTTAATAGTGTATATATTATGTGGTTTTTCCTAGTAATACATCCCTGTATGAATACTAAGTGGATGTGGTTCTGGCACATAAGTACCTAGGGGTAATAACTCCAAAAAAGGCATGTCGATCTTGACTTGAGTGTTACCTAGTACCTAACAATAGTCCTCACTATTCACCTAGTTTGACACTCCTGATGGATATGTTAAGGATAATTCACATTTTATTTACAAACCATTATAAAGTATTTGAATAAATAATGACAATAAATGAACTAGGTTAATCCATATACCAAGGAAGGACCTATGTTGAAATAAAATGGATGATGTATTTGTGCATAAGTATTTTACCATTTGAATTATGAAACATATAAGGATTATGTTAAATTTAAGAAATATATATGTCTTCATTAACTTAAGATTTATGGATACCATAATGGGTTAATAAGTTTAATATTGATAATATGTTCAATGTATTAAAAAAATATTTTTAGGTTTTATGTGATGAGAGTCTACCAAGATTAAGGAAATTTTAGAGAAATTTATGGAAAGTATATATTTTAGTGGAAAATTTATTTGAGGAATAATGCCTTTACATTTTATAGAAATAAGTTTAAAGGTATTGATAACCATTAGGGATGATATGATCATTAATTACATTGTAATAATAGTAAAATAATATTATTAGACTTTATAAAAAGTAAGTAAGTAAATAAATAAATAAATAAATAGATAAATAAATTGTGTTGAAAACATTAGTAAAAATGTTATTTAATGATTTAATTTATTTTAACAATGTCCATAATATTTTTTGGGAACTTTATAAGAATTATATTAACATGATTTATAAAAAAGAAAACCCACATATAGGGTGACAACCCATCACATCTAGCTAGGTGGTGGGGCTTGAACCCATGACCAAAGGAAGATAAGGGTTTCATGCCTACCGCTGGTCAACATGATGTCCCGATTAATATGTTACCATTTTTAGTTAAACAATTTGATGAATAAATATTAATGATGAACCAAAAATATTACTTATGAGGTTTATAGATTATTGTATTAACCATATTTCTTTTGGAAAATATTTAAAGATAGATGGAAAAACTTTTCAATCTTTAGGGATCTTAAGATCTGTTAAAAGTGAACTTTAGGGTTTCATGCATAATTTTTTTTTTCATTTTTTTGGATATCAATTTCTTGAAGTAAGGGATGAACTAGAAATTGATCAAAGCATAACCAAAGGATAAAATTGTATTTATTAAATATAAATATATCAAGTATGTTTATTTCATTATATTCTTAGGTAGTAAAATAATTACTAAAAATTAGGAAAATGATCTTGAAACAAAATTTTATCCTAATACCTTCATTTATGTTGAACTGATGGTCTTTTAAATCATCATAGATTTATGGATTTGAGGCCCTAAACTTTCCATTGACCATTCAATCTCTTTTTATCGATGATATCAATAAATATCTAAAAGTATTTACGCTTTTCCTCCATGTAAATATCTTCACTTTCCACCGATATTCTCCTACTTAGAAACTTAGATATGTATTATTCTGTATGGCCTTTGCACTTCTCTTTCTATCATATTTTGGGGATATTTTATTAACTCTTTTACAATGTGGGGTTTCAAAAAATGGTATTTAAAAATTTCAAACCCTTGATTACTGAGACCGATTTTAAATTACGAGGATGAAATTTATTTAAGGTGGGGAGAATGTAACACCCCAAAATTTTAAAATATAAACATCATATTCAATAACGTGTATGATGTGAAACACCAAGTGAATAAAAGAATATAAAATTATGATACTTTATGATATATACTATTTTAAATAAATTAAATACATAATAAATCTTTAAATTAATGAAACAATGATTTTATATTATGTTACAGGCAACAACAAGTTTCTTCCATAGTTTGTGTTGTATGCAAGACCGATTTTTACTGAACAATAATATACTAATAATAATAATAATATTTAATATAATAGTTATCACATAGCTATTGGAATGAAGGTAATGAATAATATTAAATAAATTATGAAAATATATATTTTACACACATTTATTGTTTATATATTGATTATAAATAATAATAAGAATCATTTAAAATAAAAAGAAACATTTTCAGAAAAACTGTATTCTCCTAAAAGACAGTTTAGTCATATTTGGAACACATAATTTAAATTAAATTTTGAAACTTTTATAAAATTTATTTGAAAAAATAAAATTAATTTTTTAAATTGGAATATCAACATTTTCTTAGGGTGTTTTTTTGGTATTTTTTTGATTTTTTTTATTTTTTTATGAATAGTGAAAAATACTGAATATTAATTAAAAAATGCCTTTTTGTTTAAATAATTTAGAATATTAAATTATATTTTTCATTGGTTTTAAATTAAAATTTGTTAAAATTTAAATCTATTAATCCAATTTAGGTCTTTGGAATCATTTTAATATTGAATTTCTATATAAAAACTTTATAAACTTTTAAACATTTTCACTTTAAAAACCTGCTCTCTCATCATGACTCTGGGATTAATTTAAATTAAATTTTCCACTTATGTTAATTGAATTTTTAATAAATAATTAAATATTTTTAATAATAATAATGTATAATTTATAATAAGGTCAAATTAATTTTTGAAAAAAATTATTTGTGAAAACAGTTAAAATTAATTATAGTGATTAAGGTAAAAACGAGTTTACTTAATGGTTAAACTTAGAATACAAGGTGTGATAATGACCCATAATTTTTCAAAAATGCATTTTATGGACATATTTATACCTCATACATTAAATTATCTACAATGAACCATTATTGGGGCTTTGTGACATGAAAAAATGTGGGTGGAATTCACTCTTTCCAAAAATTACAAGTGTGCCACTCACCCCACTTATAAAAGGCCACCCATCTCCTACCCACTTCAAACCTTAAAAAACACCTTTTTAAGTAAATAAATACCCAAATAACTCCTCAAATTACCTATAATAATTATATAAACCTTATTTGGGCATAAATACAACCTTTTATGGCTTTAGTGTAAACCTAAGGAGGATACCCGAAGAAGAGGTAATGTTCTTCAACGAGAATCTTTATTTTAATTCTTTATCAACCTCCTTTAATTTTTATTAAACCATGATTATATAATTAAATAATTATATTATATATAATTATACGTTTTCATAATAATTTAATGACCTAAAACCTTCACCACTTCCATCAAATAGGCTACGAAACAATCGTTCGTGTGTACAGTGGGCTACCACCTCATGAACCGTTGTCATTAAATTTTCCATTTCCACCTATCAAGGTTGGGTATGATGATATATATAAAGTATATATATGATATTTATAATATATTTATACCTATAGATTCACTAAATAATTTATATATTTTTACTTTCCATTCTGTAGGATACATGATAACGTCGCTCGTGTGTATGATAGACTACCACCTTGTGAAGTGATGTGATTCGTCTTTCACTAACGCTTCACATGGAAGGTGATAAAGATAAAGTTAATGATTATATATGATACATATTATATAAAATATTTAATAGTTTTTAAAGATAATATAAATCATTTTATTTCTTTCATTTTCACTCATGTAAAGTTGATAACATCGTTCATGTACATGTGAACCACCACTTTTACCAAGCGATGTGACTCTATTTTCAATAACAAACCACATAGATGGTGTATATAATTATATAATATTATATTAAAGATATTTTTATAATTATATAAAGTTAAAACATTACTTACCTTCTTTCCATAATGATTGGTGAAAAATGGAAACATTACTCATGCGTACGTATGACCTACCATCTCCATGATCGTAGCATACTTCATTTTTCATAACCACAATTAATTATTTGTTTTAAAATTAAAATTTATATAAAAATATAATAATTATTATATTATTATTATTAATTAGATTATATAACTATATAATATGCATAAGAACCAGAACTTTCATAACAAAACACACATGAGAAAACAAGGCAATTAACACCTAAAACAATGAAAATAATGAAAGATTGTTAATGAATGGGTAATAAGATGTTATAAAAGGATCATATATGATAATATAAATATTAATATGGTTATTTAATAAGTTAAAAAAATGTTTAAAACCACTATACAGGAGTTTAAAACACGTTAAAATAAAAAGAAGCATAAGGTAAGGGATTTCTTAACTCAATTTCCACTCATTGGGTTAAACTTCCACTTCATTGATTATTACATGATAAGATTATGTGTGTAATGAATTTTAATTATCTTATGTTTTATTTTAAATTTTTTTATATATATTTATATTTGATACGAATAATAAATCAAATTATTAATTCTCACTTCAACATTAAGATCATTTTAAGTTTTAATTTCACAGTCTCATTCTAATTGAGATTATTTATTATTGAATTTTAGTTTAAAGAAATTATTTGATAATTGTATAATAAACCCATTTAATTTTATTATACTCTGGTTATTCATGATATTTTCAAGTAATAGTACTATTTTCTCACTCATTGGCACTTAAAATTATTGAGAAAAATGTTTTTAATAAAATCTAACTTCATTTATGTCTTTGGTTGAAAATATGTTTTCATCTAAAACAATGTTTTCTAAAAATGTTTTCAAAAATGTTTTAACATTTTAAAAATTATTCATCAAAGGAATTTTACCCATTTTTACCCTTTATAAAATATTTTTGAAAATAATCTTATGTCATTTTTAAAATAATGCTCGTTTGTCTTAATCAAAAATGTGAAAGGAATCTTATTATTGTTTTCTAAAAAAGTCACTCTACTAACATTTTTATAGTGAAATAGAAATTTTCTTTTTTACTTTTAATACAATCACTAAATTAAATTCTGTCATGACCGTTATTTCATTGAATTTTACTTTTCAAGTTTATGAGGATGTTTTTGAAGATTTTTTTAAAAAGTAATTTTAAAAGAAAAGGATTTTCAAAATATTTTTCAAAATGAAATGAATATTTTCATTAAGAATGATTTTAAGTATATTTTTATGGAATTTATATTAATCAATGGAAATAACCCTCAATTATTACTCTAGTGGGTAAACGTTTCATTGATACCATCATTATTATTTCTCTGTATTGTTTATGATCATTTTGACCAAGGATAATATCAAAATTCAATTCCTTGTTTCATTTTTATGGTAATTAAATTTCTTTTAAATATCTATATTAATTATCAGGGATATAATTATTTCCCAAATCATATTCCAATTTTACATACAATGTTTAATTTGAATGTTATTTTATTAACTAGTGAAATATTGATAAATTCATATTATTTAATCAATACAGATACTTGATGATAAGACACATTTTTTATAAATTAAATCAATTATTTGATATTTGAGGAATGTTTTGGATAGGTTCAACATGGGTAGATCTAGATTATATATATCCCCTTGATTTATTAGTAGTTTCATGGGATGAATCATTTGGCTATCCTTAGTTAAGTGGGTTTTTACCCAGTATGTTTAAACCATCTTATCAAAGGTCTTGACGATAAAGGTATCATGTACCTGGGAAATATGACATACAAAAATTAATCATTTTATTCATTTAGTATTTTATTATTACTATCCTAGAGATTTTCACTATGACATTATCTTTGTATAAATTTTATTATTAGTTCATTGATTAAATGTATTGTATTTTCAGTTATTTACCTTTCCATATTGATTATGCCTTATAAAATTATTATATTAATGTTTTTGATTAAATGGAATGTGGTTTTAGTTATTTACCTTTCCATATGAATTATTATAGATAATATTTTTACATTGATATTATCTATGGATTTACTTCCTTCTAAGTTTATTTATTTTATGACATGTGTGTTCAATTAATTACCTTTCCACATTGTTTATAATTATTAATTCATTATATATTCCAATATAATTAACCATTAATAACCATTTTATCTCATCCTTATTTTATTTCATTTCTTTAGAATTCCATGAAGTTTAATATGACTAATATGAGGAGATATTCTATATGGAATAAAGTTACTATAAAAATAAAAAAAATTATGTAGTAATTTGTGAATTAAAATGAAATTTAAGACTCAAGTATATATCTAGTTTGCCAAGAGTACTAAACTATTCGGTCTGTCAGGATACATTTCCTTGTATCTTATGACAATGTAATTTAGTATGAGACCATCTTCAGGCTGCTGGGGTCAGGGTCGCTATAAAAACAAATTTTATAATTTCATTTTCATTTTACTATTTAAATCTAAATGACCTATCACCTATGGAGTTATGTTTTATGAATTAACTTCTTAGTGCCCTTGTGAAATACTCCCTTTGGGTGATTGATTTTTTGGTATTAGCTGATCTAACTCCTAAGGTCATTTTATGCGATATCATTTGGAAATGATATTATACCCATTTTATTTTCACATGCTTTCATGATATGGTGAATGATTGATATCTTATGGAAAAAATATTTATATATGTTGATTTGTGGGATCCTATATATCCCTATAATGAATTGGTTAAGGTTTTATATCCCATGATATATGAATTTTGTGTATATAAATGATTGTACCTTGCTTTGTTCAAAAGGTTGTGCATGAATATGATTCTATTATGATTTGTTCACAAGGTTGTGTATGGAAATGATCACATTATGCTTTGTTAACAAGGTTGTGAATGGACATTAATACATTATTATTTTCACATAGGGTTGTTCATGGATATGACCATGTTATTTTTTATTCATAAGGTTGTGCATGGACATTATCATGTAATGATTTTTTCATAAGGTTGTACACGAACATGATTTTGTTATGATTTGTTCATAAGGCTGTGCACGAACATGATTTTGTTATGATTTGTTCATAAGGTTATGCATAGAGATGATAAAATTATTCATTATTCACAAGGTTGTGCATGAGCATGATCACTTTATAATTTTTTCACAAGGTTGTGTGTGGAAATGATTGTGTTATGCCTTGTTCACAAGGTTGTTAATGTATATGATTTCTCTATTCTTTATTCGAAGGCTTATGCATGAATATGATCACCTTTTTCTTTGTTAATAATATTTTTCTAGACATGATCGATCTTAAATTTTTTCACAATATTATGATTCTATGTTCTTATGCTTATTCCATATTTCTATTTTATATGCCTATGATATAGTTTATGAAAAAAGATTGTTATCTCATGTTTATGCTCACTTATTTCATGGTATATGTTTGATTATTTGAGATTACATGTCCTTCTATTATATGAACAACTCTTATTGGTTCATCTTTTTTAATAATATATTTCTCTCATTCTCATGTTTCTCATCTTATTATGATATAACCTTTTTGATGACTCATTGATAAGTTTTTACCTTACTGAGCATTTGAAATCACCCATTTATTATGTTTTCCATTCCCCAGTCTATGAAGATGAGTATAACCTAGGATATTTTTAAAAGAGGATATAATATATTGAAATTATAGAGAAATGTTAACAAACGCTGTAAAATAGGTTGTTTATATATCCAGTATCCAAATACACTAAACCTAATGGTTATCAGGATTGTATGAGGTTATTGTGAGATGTAATTTTAATATGAAATATATAGAATTTTATCTTGGGTCATATCACTTGGTATCAAAGCGAGTTTATAAATAATGTGTTTTTAGAACTAACCCCTGGAGTGTGGGTTTGGGGTGTCTCAAAATTGGTCTCTATTCCCAACTCAACTTTATAGATATTCTATAAAATTTTATCACTTAGTTTTCTCATATCAAACAAGATATCCTATGTCCTTTATGAGTCCAGTACTCCTCAATATATAAAAGTATTGATACATATATCATAATCACGCACAACAGTGTTATTTTATCCTCATATTATTCTTTCTTCTTTCTTCTTATTCTTCTTCTTCTACTTCTTATTATCATGATTTAACCACAATGAGTGTTTCATGATCTTATTCTTACTAATATTTCAATACCCATATAGTGAATCTTCTTTAGTGTGGTATCAGGCCACTCTACTTCTTCTCATTCAAGAGTTATTTATATTTTACATACAGTATAGAATCCCAGTTCTTCTCAACTGAACTATCTTTATTTATCTCTCCTTTTATATACAGGTCACCTTAATTATTTTTTCTATATTTAAAATAAAGAAGAACCTTCAATTTTTTTTATGTTGATCCCATCCTCATGGAATTGTTCCCATGATCTCAATATTCCTTTTTCCTCATCAACAAATATCTCCTATAACTCTAAATGTGTACCTCTATTCCTTTATAATATTATCATTTTTCTTATAGTTCAACAAATCTTACAGTTACTTCCACTAGGCTCGAGTATTTTCTCATATTTTCCTCAAAATATCTCCATTGAAATACACATTTAATCTACTCTTTAAACCTATACAAAAATATAAATCAAATTACAATTGTGGAATAGATCATATTCTTACTGAGTGAGAGTCTCTAATTTTCCAGTGAGAGCCCCAAATTATATCTTCATCATTATAGAGAACCAAATATCAACCTTCACTATTTATAACATGAATCACAACTAAGTTTTTAATAATCAAAACCTTGAATTTCAACTTCAAAATCTTCTAAATTTTTCTTCATTTCTAGATATGATAATATAGAAAGACCTAATTTTTCTCTCAAAAACTCATCTATCCTTTATCTTCACATTATAAAATATTTATCTTGAATCACAAGTTTTTTTTATGTTTTATAAATTTTAGAACAACTCGAGCTTCATCCTAATTTATTTTCCTTCTTGAGAAATTAAGTATAGAAACTTAATTTTTTTACTATGAAAAAATCTCAGTTTTTATCTAAGTATAAAGTTTTACACATACAAGAATCTATAAATGAATCATATATAATTCATATGTGATGCGGTTAAATGTTATATGCCTGGCCAAAATTTTTATGCACCTCATTAAAAAAATTTATATGCTCTGCTTGGAAGTCTTATGCGACAAACTCAGAAGTTGTATATATGAATAAAAGTCTCATGATGGGTGTATCAAAGTAACACAACATCTATAGAAGTCATATTCAGATTGAATCTATATATATTATGGTATACCATACAATTTCATACTATTACTCCCAATCTTCAATTATAGTAAGATTTTCTTTCTAAAAAAACAATAGTATAATGCACATAGCTTTATTCAAGAATGTGATTAAAACCTAAATTCAAAATTTTTATAAATTGAATTTTATTTAATGGATCTCATTTTTAAATTTATAATCTCAAAATTATCTTATAGTGAATTTTTCAAAATTTTCATAAATAGTTTATTTTTGGATGAATAGTAAAAACTATCAATTTTACATAAAATATCACTTTTATAAATTTATAATGATATAAGAATAACTTAAAAGTTTATGAAACCCTTTTTTCTAGACCAAATATATATTAAATAATTAATAAAATACATATAAAAATATAATGTTGAACTTAGAAATATATGATTAACATTTTGGATATCTAAATAATGTTTTTGTTCAAATAAAAACTGTTTTTAGTTATTTTCTCTCAATCAAGTATATACAGGTTTAATTTTGATTTTAATTTTTTTGAAAGAAAAATAAGTATAATTTGAATTAATATAATCCAATTAAATCCATTAAATCCAAAACTATACTTTATTTTTCTATGAAATCATTTTAATGCTTAAAAAACATTTTTCTAAAAACCATTTTTATCATGTTTTAAGGGTTTGTTTTAAATTAATTTATACTACTTATAGTAATTAAATTTAATAAAATGGAATAAATATTTGGAATCATCATTTCCAAATTTTTTCATAAGGAAAATTTCATTTTCTCACATTATGAATATTAACTTTGGTATGAAAGATAGTTACCATAGTAAGAGTTAAAACAAGTTAAAAAGGTTAAAACTAAAATGAAATGGGTTAAAATTACATAAAAACTTATCTAAATACTATTTTATGGTAATATTTAAAACAAATATCATCTCTTATCTTAATATGAGTCATTTTTGATCCTTTTTTACTTGAGTAAGACATTAATATATTTTAATCATTGAAAAATTGAAAGTGTGTCCTCTCCCTCCCTTATAAAAGGAAACTACCACTCCCTTCTTCCTCACACTTCAAAAGCTTTATAAATAAAAAAATAAATATCCAAATAAATTCCTAAAATACCTACCCATTATCTACAGGTCATAATTTTATCAAATTACCAACCTTATAAGCCTTAAAGTGTAATCCAAAGGAGGTTGTCCATATAAGAGGTATAGATCCTAACTGAGTGTTTTTATTTTATTTATTATTATAATTAATTCAATACTATGATAAAAATGATTATATAATAACATTATTATATCCCATATATTTATATTTTATTATGTATATATTTTTTCCTTTATTTATATCCTTCTTCATCAAATGGAAAATGAAAGCATCGTTCATGCATACGTGTGAATTACCGCCTCACGAAGAGATATATTTAATTTTTCATAAGAATAATTTATGGATGGTTATTATGATGAATATAATGTTTATATATGATATTTATGACATAATTATGATTATTTGAATATAATATATCATTTACCTTCTTACCCTTCCACCCGTTAAAAAATGATAATGTCACTCATGCATACGTGTGGACTACCACATCTACGAAACGATACAATTTATTTTTTATTTACATCATTAAATAATGATAATAAATATGTATATAGTGAATATATATTATATTTATATCATTATTAAAATTCTGGAGATGATGGTACCATGATCACGATTTAAGGACCGAAACTACTGAACCGAAACTTACATGAAAAACGAAATAGTTAACACTGAAAAATGACGATTTTAATAAGGAATTATTAATAAATAGGTGTTGAAATGTTTTAAGTGGATCATATATAATATTATAATTATGTATATGATTATATTATAGAATTATAATAAATTTAAATTTATTATACAAGAGGTTAAAATCACTTACGGAACAAGTCAAACTTGAGTTAAGAGTTTATTTCAAAATATCATCCTTATTCAATATTATTTATATTTAAGTTTACATTGAGAAAATTATATGATATTTTATCATAAACTAAAAAACTTTTTTAAACTATGTTTATTTCTAGAAATTAAAATTTTTACTTTCATTTTCCTCTCTCTAAGCACTCAAAAGTCTGAAAGAGTATTTTTAAGGAAAATTGAATTTATTTTTCGGTCGGGAATATTTTTATTCCATGTCCATATTTTATTTAACATGTTTTCAATAATGTTTTTATGATTATCCAATGATTTATTAAATTCATTTTTACCCATGTTTTAATTTCTAAAAAAATGTTTAAAATGAATCTTCTTGTTATTTTCCAAATGGGTTACTTTTTACCAATGATGCGAATATAAAATTTGTTTTAACATTTACCACATGAACTAATTTTATTAATATAACAAAACATTTTTTATTTTAAGATTAATTTAAAAGCTTAAAAGGTTATTTTTAAAGAAATATTTTTCCTAATATTCATGAAGTTTTTAGTTTTTATATAAGTAATTTCAAAAATGAAATGGGTATTTTCCACAGGAAATGTTCCAATGATCTTTTAAAAGTATTTCCATCTACATCAATATCCTTTGATGAATATTGTACTATAATGGGGATATAATCTAATGATAACATCCACCATATTACTCCAGATGACTTATGATCATGTTGTTATATTTATTGACTAGGCTAAATATTTACATTTAATATGATAGTTTTTTCTATAGCAAATCGACCCTAGAAATACCAGAGCCAATGTCTAATACTATTATATTGGAATGATTACAAGGAATAAAATCCCAAAGGAACAATCAGTTTAGTTGTCTTGGTAAAACAGATACATACACTGGTCTATTATTACAAATAAATACACTAATTAAAACATAAATTTTTTTATTCTTTATAAATAACTTAGAGAATAACTTTATTCCATATAGAATTTCCTTGAATATCTTTCTTACTTTTTAGATTCATAGGTAAAGGAAAAATAATAAGGGTGAGATAAAATGCTCAGTAAGGGTAAATTATAATGGAAGTAATAATTAATAAATGAGAATTATAATTATGGCATGATAAATAACTGAACACACATACCATATAATCAATAAACCAAGAAGGAAATTCTTAAACAATATGACAAGGTCCTTTTTTTGACCCCGCCCATCTCTTTATTGTATTTTTTATTTTATTTTAATAAAAGGTCAGATGCTTTTCTTCTGGATGGACTTTTCTGGTTAATAAATATAAACACATTCCATTCAAATAAATAGATAAGGAAAAATAAATATTGAAAGGTAAGAAACTGAAACACATGAAACACAATCAATGAGTTGAAAATTAAATGTATCCATAAACATGTCATTGAAAAATCTATTGGATGAATAATAACTAAATCTAGATGAAGGCAATGATTTATTAATGGACGTCATGTTTGAGGCACATGAAAACCTATATCATCAAGAACTTTTCACAATACGGTTTAAAACTATTATGGTTTACACATCTAATTTTTCTCATGAGAACCTGTTGATGCATCGAGGAGCTATATAAAGTCTGAGATCCACCCTTCATTTCCTGTCCAAATAATTCCTCATATCGAATAGTCGAAATAAATAATACACCTTATCAAATATACGTATTGAATAAAGAATATGGAATTATCAATATTTCCCCAAACAATTTAATAATTATCAAAGTAGACACCATATGTAAAATGGAATACCGTTTAGGAAATAATAATATCTATGATAAATGAAATGAATAATTAGGGGAAAATTCAATGTTCAATGATCACAGAAGATTGAAAATTTCAAGGGGACTAACAAATGAATTAAGGAAGTGAATACTATCCTTGTATAAATCAATTAGAAACCATATATAGGAGGAAATAATATGGTTTAAATACAACATATACCAATTAGAGTAAAGTAAAGGGTTTTTTTTGTTGATGAATAGAAAAAAGATATTTTAAAAACATTATTTTGGAAAATATCCTTTAGTTTTGAAAAAACTTTTAAAAAAAATTTCTTTTAAAATCAATTTATAAACATTTTATTTTAAAATTAAAATTTTAAATATGAATAGGAATATTCAAAGAAATAATAGCAGGTAAATCTATACAAGTCATATGAGGTAAAAAGAACATTCCTTTTGCATGGTAAAAGTTTAGAGAAATGCCTTATTTGGAAAGAAAAAAAGAAGATTACTCTGAAAAAATTGGTGAAATAAAAAAAGGGTAAAAATTTATTTACTAAATCATTTTAAAAACATTTCAATAAAACATGGTTTTTAGAAGAAAATAGTTTCTTTGACTAAAGATAGAAATAAAGTCAGGTTTTCAGAAAAACATTTTCTAAAACATTTTGAGTACCAAAGAGGGGAAAAATGGTACTAATACTTGAAAATGGTATTGAATAAACAAAGTAGAGAAAAATGAAAGGTTTTATTGAAAAATTTTCATATAATTTCCTTGAATGGAAATACTATTGAAGGATCATTAATGTTATTATTGAGGAAAATAATCATTAAACATTCCAAAGTGTCCCATACCACTTTAAAACATTTTAAATCATAAAACTCATGAAGGAAAAATATCAATTAAAAGTTTTTAATACCATAAAGATAAAAGAATTAATGATATAATATATAAAAATGGTCAGTATATAACCACACAAAATAAGTAAGTGGTGAACATGACATTTATCTCGTAGAAGTAAAAAGTGAGATGAAAATCCCTTACCATGCGTTCGACTCATCTCATGTGTCTTTATATTCATGAATAATAAAATTATGTTAATTATTTAGTTGATTTATAAAATTTTTCATGTTTATAATTACTTTTATTTCACTTATTACCATGTTGTATATAACTTCTTAAACAATTAATTTTACGTCGGTTTTGTTGACCAAATTCGGTTTATATGTCAAAAACAACTTTGTTAGGTCAACTATGGTCAAATAGGTCATTATATAACATATCAAGAATAATAACCATGAAATAATTACTATATTTATACATCAATTATTCTTATAAAATCAATCATTAAATATGGTAATAAAAAATGAACCAACGTCACAATCATGGAGATAATAGGCTGTATGTACGCATGAGTAACATTCCCATTTTCAATGATTGATATAGAAAGAAGGTAAGTAAAAATAATATTTATTGAATGATAATTAAATAATAAATACAATATTATTTAATCATATATAATTATTTATATAATTCTTGTGATTTAAAAGGAATCAAATCATGTTGAGGAGGTGATTGTCCACATGTCCACAAACAATGTTATCACTTTTTAAGTGTGTGAACGGTTAATAAAGAAAATGATATATATTATATTTACATAAAATTAATTACTTAATTAATATCATATTTTTTTTATTTCTCATATTTTTAATTAAAACCATTCTTTATACATTCCATGTATTGTGTGAACGAATTACATCGCTTTGAGGGGCTGTAGTCCACACTTCCACAAACAATGTTATTATTTAAAAAAAATGGAAAGTTTAAATATATGTGTTATAAAATAATTAAATAAATTTAAATACATAATAAATATAATATATAACATATATAAACATAGTGTCTTTCATAATTCCCACCATGATAGGCAGTAAAGAAAAAATAAACAATCATCGTTTCGTGAGGAGGTAGTTCGCCGTACACATAAATAGTATGTTTGTTACCCATTAGATGGAAGTGTGTGTAATTTTAGAAAGAAATATTAGCATAAAACAGCATATTATATTTATTATACTTGTTTTTTAATATGATCATGGAATAATAATATTTTAGGGGGTGGAGAATGGAAATGAAACTAAAGAGATTAAGGAAATATGTTACCTCTTAATCGGGTAACTCCTTTTGGTTTGCACCAAAGGTA
Source organism: Viscum album (assembly GCA_963277665.1). Taxonomy (NCBI): domain Eukaryota; kingdom Viridiplantae; phylum Streptophyta; class Magnoliopsida; order Santalales; family Viscaceae; genus Viscum; species Viscum album. Next base: position 432,174,829 of record OY728133.1, on the reverse strand, counting down.
TTTATTGGATTTATTTATACACAAGTGGAGGATTATTGGATGAGGATAGGTATGTTTATGATCTATTTTTTATATCTTTTTCAATACAAATTGGCTTGAGAGATGTTAGGAAGTGGGAAGAGAGGAGTCCTTTTTTATAGTGGAGGAGGAGTGACACTCTTGTAATATTTTGAAAAAGGAATTACATACACATTTTTCAAATTTAAAGTGGATACCATAATGGTAAAATTTATATCTTGGTGGTGATAGGGTCTAAATATGGCTATCCAATGTATCTTGGATAAGTTTCTAGGTCATTTTGGCCCTTAATATTATGGTTTAGTCCTTTATTAAGCTTAATTTTACCTTAATCATTGTGATTAATTTTAATTACATTCACTAATAATTTTGGTAAAAAAACTAATTTAAAATTATTATAAATTATAAATTATTATTATTAAAAATATTTAATCTATTTTTCTAAATTCCAATCATATAATTGATAAAAATTAATTAAAATTTAATTCTATTGATGGGACGACAATGCAAGTTTTTGAAGTAAAAACACTCAAAATTTTGATAAGTTTTTATATTCAATTTCAAATCGAAATTGATGAAAATAAACTAGGTTGGATTTTTTGATAAAAATATTATCTAATTAAACATTAAAACCAATATAAAATATAATTTAACCTTATAAATAAATCATATGAAAAAGATTTTTTGAATTAAAATTCAATATTTTTCACTTTTCATTAAAAAATGAAACTTCACAGAAAAATACCAAAAATTTACCATACAATAATTTTTATGGTTATATTTAAAATAAGAATTTTATTTTTACATATTTAATATATAAAATTTCTAAAAAGTGGATTTAAAATAGGTTCTCTATTAAAAAGAGGTAAAAGCGTCTTAATAAAAATATAGTATTTTATATGTAAAATTGGGTTTGTTCTTATCTTATGCTTATCAAATATATTGTATGAATATAAAAAATATTATGTTGAATATATATATATATATATATATATATTAAATTAATATCACTCACTAATTTTAATTTATTTAATTTATTAGGATAAAACAACTTTGTGAGAATAAAAATAGTTTTCTGTATAAATATTATTTTCATATTCAATTGGTTATTATATTAATTTATAATAAATTAGTAACCAATGAATTTATTTCATATTTCTAGAAACCATATATTTTCATAATTTATTTAGTCCTATCATAACCACTAATTTAATGACTAGGTTATGTATTATTATATTAAATAATAATATTTTAATTATATATTATTATTTGGTAAAACTCGGTCTTGTGTGTAACACAATCCATTGAAGAAACTCATTATTACATGTATCGTATTCTAACTCAGCATTTCATGTTTCAAAAACTAAATTATAGCTTGAATATATATAAAAATTTAAATATATTATATTGTCTTGAGATATTATATTCCCTTACGCGTTTGGTATCGCATGTCATATACACTATTGAATACAAGGTTCCTACTTTAGATTTTTGGGGCGTTACATTATACCCACCTTAATTAAATTATGTACTCGTAATTTAAAAAAAATCTTTGTAATATATTGTTTAATATTTTATTTTTTTTAAATATCACATCATGAGAAGGGTTTTTAAGACATCCTCTATAAAATAGAGAATGGGAAGTACAAAGGCCACATGAAAAAACATATAACTAGGTCTATAAATATAAGAACCTTAATGGAAATTAGAGTAACATACTTGGAGAAAAAGAGTAAATATTTATAGGGAGGGATTAAGGTCATCAATAATAAATAAGTGAATGATCGATGGAAAGTTGAGGGCCTCAAAACCATAAATCCGTAATGATTTAGAAGACACCGGTTTAACAAAAATTAATTTATTAGGATTTTTTTATTTCTAAGTCATTTTTCGTAATAATGGGTAATTATTTTACTTACTATGTATATAAGGAAATACACTTAATTTATATATTTTTATAAATATAATTTAATCCTTTGGTTGTGCTTCTCTCAATTTCCAATTCATCCAAAAATTAATTTTGATTCCTGAAGCACAAAAATACATTTCTAAAGGCTCTTAAAGCCCATAAAAGAGTAACAATTCTAATTATTTTTCTATAAATATTCTCCAAATACAATATGGTTAATACATTAATATCTAACCCTAAAAGAAACACTATAGATTCATCATTAATATTTATTCATCAAATTGTTTAACTAAAAACAATGAAATATTAACTAGGACATTGCGTAGGTCAGTGGTTGGAGTGAAACCCTTATCGTCCTTCAGTCATGGGTTCAAAACCCGTGACCTTTCCAAATTTTATCGGTTGTTACCTGGATTATAGTTTGTCCTTTTTAAAACCATATTAATATAATTTAAAAAGTAATTATGATAAAAATCCTTGAAATTAGGTTAATAACTAAATAGAATTTTAACTAAGGTTTTTAATACAACCTAAATGCATAAATACTTCATCCATTTATTTTCACATATGTCCTTCCTTGGTCTAAGGTTTATCTATAATATCATTATTTGTATTTCTAAATCATGAAACCTTAGGTTTAACCTAGGTTATTCATTTTTAAAATCCTTCATAGTTTTTTAAATAAAATGTGAATTATCCTAAGTATATCCCCCGATAGTGTCAAACTAGGTATGCAGTAAGGCATGTTCTCATGTACTAGGTTACACCGATTCAGGCCTGATGTACCTTGTCAGAGCTGTTACTCTTTGGTATATCTGTTCCAGAACCATATTCACTTGTAGTATCCAGACATAGATGTATTTCTAGTAATACCCACATAATCTCTAATTTACCAAAATTATAGGGTGTTCTTCTATAGTTACTATAAAATTATATCTTAGGGTTTTATTCTCTAATCTATGTTTTCTTAAAAACAGTTCCCAAGGTTTTTACTAAACTTCCTTTGATAGCAACTGTAGTGACCCAACCCCAGAAATCCCAGATCCAGTGTTTACAACTATTACATGGGCATGATTACAAGGAATAAAATCCCAAAGGACCGATCGATTTATTAGTCTTGAAGAACCAAATACATACATGAGTCTAGTATTATAAATGAATACACTAATTATAATTTTTTTTCTTATTTTTAAACAACTTCGAGAATAAATTTATTCCATCTAGAATATCCTTGAATATATTTCTTAATTATTGGATTATAGGGGAAAGGAAACATAATAAGGGTGATATTAAATTCTCATTATGGCTAAATTATAGCGGAATAAATAATGAATCAATGAAAATTATAATTATGTCATGTTAAATAAGTGAACACACATACCATATAATAAAAAAACTAATAAGGAAGTTCTTAAAAAATATGTAAAGGTAATAAATGGAAACACATTCCATCCAAATAAATAGATAAGGAAAAATAAATATGGAAAGGTAAGAAACTGAAACACATTCCACATAATTAATGGGATGAAAATGAAATGTATCCATAGACACATCGATGAAAAATATCATGGTTTAATAATAAATAAAACTTAATTAAGGCAATTCTTTCTTAATAGACAACATGTTCGAGGCACATGAAAACCTATACCATCAATACCTTTCATAAAATAGTTTAAAACTATTATAATTTGTGCAACTAATTTGTCTCATTAGAACCTGTTGATGCATCTAGGATCTATATAAAGTCTGGTCTCCACCTTCCATTTTCTATACAAAGCATTACTCATATCAAATAGTCTAAATAAATTATATGCCTTATAAAATATCCATATTGAATAAATAATATGGAATTATCAATATTTTCCCAAATAATTAAATAACTGTAAAAGTAGACACCATATGTAAAATGGTATATGGTTTAAGAAATAATAATATCCATGATAAATGAAATGTATAATTAGGGGAAAATTCAATGTTCAATGATCATAGGATATTGAACATTTCAAGGGGACTAAAAAATGAATCAAGGAAGTGAATACTATCCTTGAAAAAATCAATCAAAAATCATCCATAAGAGGAAATAGGATGGTATCAATACAACATATCCTAAGTAGAGTAAAGTAAAGGGTTGTTGTTGTTGATGAATAAAAAACACATTTTAAAAACATTCTTGAGGAAAATATCCTTTTGTTTTGAAAAACATTTGAACAAAATTTTCTTTAAAAATCACTTATTAAAAATTTTATTTAAAACTTAACCCTTTTAACATGAAAATTTAGATTCAAAGAAATGATGATGGGTAAATCTATATACACTATATGAGTTAAAAAGAACATTTCTTTTTCATGATAAAATGTTAGAAAAATTCTTTGTTCGGAAAGTGACAAGAAGATTCATTTAAAAACGTTGGTAAAAGAAAAAAAGGGTAAATATGTATTTACCAAATAATTTTAGAAACATTTTTGAAAACATTTTAATAAAACATGGTTTTTAGAAGAAAATAGGTTCTCTGACTAAATAAATAAGTAAAGTTAGATTGTATCATGGCACCTCACTCTCCTGGGCACTCTCGGGCTCTCAGATCTCGCTATTCCTCCTCCTTGGGATTAATCTTTCCCCAATAGCTAGATAACTCCGCTCTCCCAAGTTCTATAATTGGATTCACTCTCTCTAGGTCCTCCTCCCTCTCTATCATTGGTTCTTGGCCCTCTCTTCCTGTTTTGCCACCCCCAGCGACACGAAGGCCTTTCTTCGGCCACCTTACTGTGATCTAGCCTCGTGTTCCACTAATCCTCTCTAGGTTGGATATGGAGTGATGGAAACACCGAGGATTTGGGATGGTGGTTTGGAATTTGAGGGTCCTATAGACATCTCTTCTCTTCTTCCTTTAGGGTTTCATCCCCAGTCCTTTTTAGGGTTTCATCCCCTTGTTGCGGTGATTTTCGACATTCTTTTCTTCTCTTATTTTACTGGTTTGATGATGGTGTTGTTTGAAATTGTGAGAATGGATTTGGGTAGGGTTTGTATTGCGAAGAAGATGTAAGAAGTGAAGGCGAAGTGATGAAATGATGCTTCTGAATGGGTTCTTCCTTGATCTAGCCCCTTCTATGGATTAGGTTTCTGTGGTATGTGTTCTTCCTAGAGGTTCATATCATGATTTTGGTGGGTTTTAGTAGATCCCAATTCAGTTAGGATTTATGGAATTTCTACGGCTTGGGGATAGTGTTGATGGGTGAATCAACATGACTACTTATGGAGACTTTTTCTGAGGTTTTTTATGTTTAGGTTTTATTTTGGTTATCGCATTTTCTTGGTTCATGGTCTCCCTGATCGACAATGTTGGATAGTCTGTTGATGGTGTTGATTTGTGGATTTTGGTGAGGATTCTAGTCTCTAGTGGTATTTTTAAAGTTAATCATTCGGTGATGGAATTTTTAGGCGACAATATGGGTTTCATCCATCACCTATTGATGTTTTGATGATGATGGATTTTTACTGAGGGGACGACACTGTGGTGATAGGTTCGATTCTATCAGGGTTCACGATATGATGCTGGATGTGACCCAAGGAGATGTTTGTTTGAATTTTGAAAACCAGATTTTAAAATTTGAATTTGATATTGGATGTTTTAGGGGGCGGTGTTTTATTTTTGTGGGTTACCACTTAGCCAAAAAATGGTTTTAAAACAATAATAAAAAAAGGATTGTGGAAGTAAAGTCAGGTTTTTGAAAAAACATTTTCTAAAACATTTTGAGTACCAAAGAGTGAAAAAATGGTACTAATACTTGAAAATGGTATTGAATAACTAGAGGATATAAAAATGAAAGGTTTTATTAAAAAAATTTCATATATTTTTCTTTAATGGAAATACCATTGAAAGATCATTAAATTTATTATTGAGGAAAATAATCTTTAAACATTCCAAAGTGTCCCATACCACTTTGAAACATTTTAAATCATAAACCTCATGAAGTAATAATATTAAATGAATGTTTTAAATAACATTAAGATAAATCAATTAATTATATAATATATAAAAATGTGTATTAGATAAACACATAAAATAAGTAAGTAGTGAACATGACATTTATCTCACAGAAGTAAAAAGTGAGATGAAAATACCTTAAATTACACTCGACTTGTGTTGTGTGTATTTATATTCATGAATAACACACTTATATTAATTATTTAATTTCTTGAGAACCTTTTTCATGTTTATCATTACTTTTATTTCACTTATTAACATGATGTATACAACTTTTTAAACAATTAAGTTTACGTTAGGTGTTTTGACCAAATTCAGTTTATATGTCAAAAACAACTTTGGTAGGTAAAATATGTTCAAAGGGGTCATTATATAACATATCCATAATAAAAAATCATGAAATAATTACTATATTTATACATCAATTATATTTTAAAATCAATCATTTAATATGGTTATGAAAAATGATCCAACGTTACAATCATGGAGACGGTAGGCGGTACGTACGCATGAGTAACGTTCCCATTTTTCAATGATCGTTATAGAAAGAAGGTAAGTAACACTAATTATTAAATAATGATAATTATATCATAAATACCATATTATTTAATCATATATAATCATATATATAATTATTTTTATGTAAAAGAAATCACATCATGTCGAGGAGGCGATAGTCCACACATCTACGAATGACATTATCACTTTTTAAGCGTGTGACATGGTAATAAAGAAAATGATAGATATTATATTTAAATAAAGGTAATTATTCATTAATATCATATTTTTTTATGTATCATATGTTTAATTAAAACCATCTTTTATACATTCCATGTATTATGTGAACGAATCACATCGCTTTGAGGGGGTGGTAGTCCACACTTCCACAAACGCTGTTATCGTTTGTACACAAAATGGAAAGTGTAAAGATATGTGTTGTAAAATAATTAAATAAGCTTAAATAAATAATAAATATCATAAATATAATATATAAATATATTTTCTATCATAATGACCACCATGAGATGCGGTAAAGGAAAAATGAACAATCATCGTTTCGTGAGGAGATAGTTCACTATACACGTAAGAAATATATTTGTTACCCATTAGATGGAATTGTGTTTAAGTGTAGATAGAATTATTAACATAAAAAAATTATATTATATTTATTATATTGGTTTTTTAATATTATCATGTAATTAAGGGGATGGATAATGGAAATGAAACTAAAGAGCTTAAGGAAATATGTTACCTCTTAATTGAGTAACTCCTTTTGGTTTGCACCAAAGGGATTCCTTGGATTGATTTATAACCAAGGGGAGGCTTATAGGATGAGGGTAGGGATATTTAGGAGATATTTGGGTAGATATTGTTTGATACAAACTGGATTTATAGGTGTGAGGAAGTGGGAGGAGAGGATGCCTTTTTATAGTGGAGGAGGAGTGACACTCCTATAATATTTTGAAAAAGGAATTCCATAAACATTTTTTACATTGAAACTGGCTACCATAATGGTAAAATTTATATCCAAGTGGGAATAGTGTAGAAATATGACTAAAAAATGGATCTTTTAAAAGTTTATAGGTCATTTATCCCCTTAAGATTAAGGTTTAGTCCCTTATTAAGTTTAATTTTACCTTAATCATTGTAATTAATTTTAATTACATCCACTATATTTTTTGGTAAAAAACTAAGTTTAACTTATTAGACATTATAAATTATTATTATTTCAAATATGGAATAAAAATTTCCAAATTATAATAACATAATTGGTATAAATCGATGGAAATTTAATCCTGTAGATGAGACAACAATGCAGGTTTTTAAAGTAAAAACGTTCAAAATTTTGCTAAGTTTTTTATATTAAATTTCAAAGTAAAATTAATTAAAATTACCTGAATTGGATTAATTGATAAAAATATTATCTAATTAAACTTTAAGACCAATTTAAAATATAATTTAACCTTATAAATAAATCACATGAAAAAGAAATTTTAAATTAAAATTCAGCATTTTCACTTTTCATTAAAAAATGAAACTTCACAGAAAAATATAAAAAATTTATCCTAACCTTATTTTTATATTTTGATTTAAAATATGATGTTTATTTTGACATATTTAATATATAAAAGTTCCAAAAAGTGTATTTAAAATAGGTTCTCCATTAAAAGGTGGAAAAATTACCTTAATAAAAATATAGTATTTTATGCGTAAAATTGATTTTGTTCTTATCTTATGCTTATCAAATCTATTGGATGAATATAAAAAATATTATATTGAATATATAATATATATATTACATTAAAATCAATAACTAATTGTAATTAATTATTTTTTTTAGGATAAAATAGCTTTGTGAGCATAAAAATAGTTTTCTATATAAATATTCTTTTTATATTAAATTGGTTCTTATATTCATTTATAATTAATTAGTAACCAATGAATTTATTTCATATTTTTGTAAACCATATATTTTCATATGTTATTTATTCCTATTCATAACCGCTAATTTAAAAACTAGGTTATGTATTATTATATTAAATAATAATATTTTAATTATATATTATTATTTAGTAAAACTCAGTCTTGTGTGTAATATAAGCCATTGAAGAAACTAATTATTATGTGCATAACATGATAACTCAGTACCACGTGTATCACAAACTAAATTATAGTTTTAATTTATTTAAAATAGTAAATATATTGTAAAGTCTTAGGATATTATATTTCTTTATGCATTTGGTGTCGTGTTTCATATATGCTATAGAATACAAGGTTCCTACTTTAGATTTCTGGGGTGTTACATTTTTAATAAGAATGTTTATATTGATTATTTATCTAATCTTTATTCATTTCATTTTTATAATGAATACATTGGACTTATTAAGTGAAGGTTGGGGACTGTTATAGCCCATAGATGCATCGATAGGTCTAATGAGACAAACCAGTTTGGGTATTTGGCATACACATTACCTATTTACATATGATGTCTTGGCACAAGGCCTTGATGGTAAGATTATGATTTCATACATTATGTATTATATAAATATGAAACTAGTTATTTTTATCCATATAATTATTTATGTTGTTATGTAGTCCATGAATATATCCCACTTTTATGATATTAGTTATATGGAACATTAATTATTATTTATCTCTACCATATTATTCATGATTTATTTATTCTATGATAACTTCGGTTGTATGATTTCCCTTATTGATGATTTTTCTCACCCTATTTTTATGTTTTTATTTCCATAGGATACCAAAAAGTGCTCAATGAATGATTCTAAGGATTTACTAGAATAAATAATAAAGTTCTCCATAAAATTTTTAAGTTTTATTTCATGTTTTCATATATAATGTGAGAATCATGTATGTATCTAGTCTCCCAACACTACTAAAACATTTGATCCTTCATGATGTGATCCATTATATCTTATTCCAATGTAGTAAAGTAACCACCATATTTGGGTTACTGGAGTTAGGGTGTGTATAGTTGGTATGAAATGAAGTTTAGTATAATACTTGGGAACTAGATTTAGGAAAATGTAGATTAGATAACATAACCTTATAATGGAATTTGAGGATAAGTCCAAGTATATGATAATATCATAAAGATTTGGTAAAGTTGAAATTGTGTAGTTTTCCTATGAAATACATCCCTATTCGGATATTGGTTAGTGGATGCAGTTTTGGTACTAATGAACTTAGGAGTAATAACCCTAAAAGTGTTGAATTGAGTATTAACTCGATCTTCACCGGTGCATGATGAATGAGACTAAGATCACACACCTAGATAAACACTCTTAGGGGATATGATTTGGTTTATTTATATTCTCTTTACAAACAATTATGAAAGATTTGAAAAATATTTTTATGATTTGAATATATTCTCAAAGATACTAAGATTATGAGTATGATATTAGCTTTGCTTAAATGATCAATTTATGTTAAGTGTTACACCAGATTTAGAATCATATACTTTGATTTTAAATTTTAAATGTTATAAGCTAATGAAATACATGTCATTGTTTATAAATAGAACCTAATATAAGAAATGAAAACTGTATCAATTCACGTAATCTATGTAGGTTTTTGCCTATTATGAAATATAATGATGATAGAATTAATATTAGAGCTGGATATAGATCTAAACAAGTTATAACTATATTGAGGCAGATGACTTAGGTTATTACTAATGACCTTTCATATATGAATTATCCTGCTAAACCCCAACATGGTGCAAAAATTTTCGACCGCTTCATGCATCAACAATATCCATCATTCATTGGTACTACTAATCTATTAGTAGCTGAGAAATGGATCAAGTCCCTGGTGAAGATATTTTTCACTTTGGTAATTAGAAAAATAGAGAAATTTATCATGGTAGTTTACCATATTAAAGGATACATTGATCAATGGTGTTCATTAATCTAGAACACTAAGGATTAAGAGTAAATAAATAGTATGGTATTGAATAATTTCAAGGATATATTCTTTAAAAAATAATTTCCTTATAAGTAGTGAGGTGATACAGAGGGGAACTTTTTCTATCTAAGTCAACATGAAAGAGCTAATGTTTCTGAATATGACGCTAAATTTACAAGGTTATAAACTCATTCTATAGATTTTTTACATAATATAAGGAGTAAGATTGATTTCTTCTTTGATTGGATAAATAATATCCTTTGAAGAGAATTAGTCTCTATCACAATCCCCTCCCCCCAAAGGTACCCCTCTTAGGATGATAATGAGTGAAGGTAGATAATGTTGCTTGAAGCACACCTCTAATAGGCCACGAGTTGGAGACAAGCACCAATGATATATCATATGTAAAAATAAGAGGCATTACCATCCAAAAAGAATATAAGGAATGTGAGATAAGATAAAACCACCACTAACTCCCACTCATAACAAATAAAATAACTCAAACCATATAGTTTAAATTATTTAAGAATATCATTCCATAATTCCATGTACTTTAGGTCTAATCTTAATCTACCATAAAATATGCATGATCATACACAACCATCATTGTTAAGTAGTGGGGAAATGAAAAACAAGAATGAGAAACTCATCCATCCAGACTTTAAAGAAGATTCATCATCAAGGAAGCATCCTAGATTTCTACAATACAAAAAATGGGATATCCCAACTTCGACCTATTTTATGAGTTCCGATGTCATGATCAACATCACTATACATATCACCATGAATTCCTCCATCACATGCATCATCTACTACGACAAAATTGGGAATCCTCACCCATGTATTTCCAAACCATTATCCATATCAGGCTCATATCATGTCTCAAAGTAAGGATCCTTACCCCTAGTTCTCACATAATGCAACAAGAAAACAAAAAATAGTTAACAGGAAACCTGGGCTATAGAACCAATGCATAAAACCTTAAAAATAAAATAGGTTCACTTGAACCCATACAATTATATTTATCAGAAAACCAATTTATTTCTATCATTAATTAACTAATTCATTTATCACAGGTTATAACCACATTCAAACTAATAAATTAATTATAAACAACTATGAATTATTTAAACATACTTCAAGAATAACTTCTAGTTTTACCAATTATAAGAAGAATGATAACAATTAACATGCCTCTTTATTATTTAGGCAAAAAGAATTATTGTATTTACACTAAGTATCCAATTTACAAACATAACAAACATGATAAACCATATAATAAGTAAATATAACACAATAACTATAAAACCAAGAGGTAAACTATTAACATGGGAAACACATGCAATCACTACAACCCAAAACCAATTATTTTCTATATTTCAGGTTTGAACTTTATTAAGGTTAATTACACTATTAACTAATGATATAAATCATGGTAACTTCACAATTTTACTTTAAATAAGGACAATCAATGAATCCCCTACCTCAAAGCTTTCAATGTTCTCTAGGAACAGAATAAAAATCACTGATATTTGATCACCTCTACTGAAAGGAACCGACGATTCCTATGGGAACCACACCATGAACATTCCATAAAACATAAAAAAAATCCATGAGATTGGATGATATAAACCTTTATAAAATAGAAATAACCACAATAGGAATTTATAAAAAATGAATCAGAAACCACAAAATGGGAAACTCACATCAGATCATCATAGATCAATATCTAGAAGATGATATTTGAATTAAATATAAGGGGATTCAATGGAATTTGAAAAATATCTCCTCGATACCTAGGTTTTAATAGAAAAAGTTGGGAGAAAAACAAATTTTAAGGGGGTTCAATAATATATAGGTAAAATGGAATTTAGAAGACCATAGTGTAACACCCTACACAAAGATGCAAAGATGTTGAGACAGGATAAAACTATGGCATAAGGCATGAGGCTATGCCACTAAATTCCTAATCAAATATGCATATGAGAAACATGGTGTGGTCCATGACACAAATCATATAATTCAAGAAAAGTACCATGATGCAAGGGAAGCACTACACCACATAATTCTAATTTCCATAGAAGAAGGTTACACCACAACCCAACTCCATGACATAAAAACCTTGAAAAAAGAAGAACCACCAAAATTTTCCTCATTGGGTTCCATACTTTAGTGGTACTGAAATTTGAAGGACCACCCAAAACTACCCTCTTTAGACCCTACATCGTAACTCTTAATCCAAACTGTAGCCTCATCTCCTGGACAAACTCCATGACACAACACAAGCCTCTACACTACAATCCTACTATGTAATTGGAATTTCAATTTAAATCCCCTCATCCCTACTCCAAGCCTCTTATTGGAAAATAAAACACTAAAAAAAAGGAATGAGCTACAATTATTTTGGAGCTTACATCGGATTCCTCTAAAAAAATTATCTCCCTCAAGAATTTAAAACCAAATCCGGAGAGAATGGAAGGAAAAAAGGTTATCCAAAAAACCACCCCGTAAGATACCTATCAATAATATCTCCATCATAGAAGAATAAACATACCAAAAGAGCGAAAAGTAAAAAAAACTAAAAAACACACTAAAACATCTCCCAAACACTCACTTTGGGGAAATACCTCTCAAATGAAGCATGTCCATAAACATGGCATCAAGAAAGAGAGAACCTTCTCACAAGCTAGATAAAGAGAAACATCAAAACATCATTACAAAAGAAGAACTATGAATCAAACAACCCAGGATACTGGTCATATATCTATGAATCACATTCCTAGGTTCTCTCCTCCACACCACCATGTCACCATATGTCATGAACTAAGAGAGTGGCATGCCCACACAACACCTTCTCTTGGAGGTCCTGGATCCCCATGGGCCGCTCCACGAAGGTTGCGTCATCATCAACATCTATCTCACCCCAAAATATGATGTGATAATATTCATGAAGTTAGATATTAAAATACAACACATGAAAGATATCATGAAACCAAATCATCTATAGAGTGAGTTCTATTTGGTATACGAGGACTACAACATACACCAACACCTTGAAAGGCCCAAAAAACTGGGGAGAAATTTTAATCCTATAACCAAATCTTCACTACCCATGACGAGGAGTCACCTTCAAAAACACAAGATCTCCAATGTTGAACTCAAAAGTCTCCACCTATGGTCATAATATGAATTTTTATGATCTTTATTCACCTTTATCCTCTCGTGAATCACCTGAACTATCTCTATCGTGATTTTCACTAGTTCCAACCTGAGAATTAATGAATCTTTGACACCATTACTACAAAATGGAAAAAAACATGGTTGACCATAAAAATATTCAAATGATTCCATACTAATGGTGGAGTATAAAATATTATTTTAATAAAACTAGACCAAAGGTAAGCGCCTCACCCATGAACATTCGAAATCCAAGACAAAAGCACATAATATATCTTTAAGAGTCTTGGTCTTCTTTATCTAATCATCTGTTTGCAGATGAAAAATAGTGCTAGGAAAAAGTGTGATCCAAAAAAAATATGATGAAATCTACAACCCCTAGAGGCGAAATGAGGACCATGATTAGAGATGTTCATCCTCAAGACTCCATGAAACCCCATCAAATCCTCTAGTTACTTCATCAATAGAAACTCTTTTGAGCTTGAATTCTTTATTTCTAAGAAGTGAGTTGATTTTGTTAAAAAGTACACTATCACCCATATATCATCATAACCTCCCTAATATAAAGGTAAACCAGTAAAAAAGTACATCAAAATGTACTCCAACTTCCACTAAGGAACATCTAATGGATAAAGAAAATCAATGAAACCACATTGTTCAAACTTCACCATTTTTTAGACTAAACATCAGGAAACAAACTCTGTACCTGAACACTTCGAACCAGGGAAGAAAAGACCTCTCAGATCATGGTACATATTCATCAAAATAGGATATAATGATATGGGTGAGTTGTGGAACTCATAGAGAACCACCTTGCACATCACTGATAGAACAAAAAATCACCCCTAAAACAACACTCAATATTGATCATCTTTAGACCAACCATATGGGGTATCACCATACAAAACTCAATCTTGCTATAATTCTACCTCGGAATCCCCTAGTTGGGACTCCTCCACCCACTGCACTAAGGATGACTACAACATCATTTGAAAAATATATCCTCTTCCACAAACCTCTCCCATATCAAGATGCATCATGGATAGTTCTTCCATTACTCTCCAAGAATCCTTGGATTTACACATTGCACCACTATGTGACTTACTACTTAGAACTTTGGACACAACATTACCCTACCCCAAGGTATAGGAAATATCTAAGTCAAAGTCCTATAATAATTTTATCCACTGTAACTATCACAAGTTTAGGTTATTTTGGGAGAAGAAACACCTCTAGCTCTTGTGATCAGTGAAAATCACAAAGAATTCACCCATCAGATAGTGTCTCCACAACTTCAAGGTAAACATAACCATTACCAACTTGATATCATGGGTGTAATAATTACATTCATGGACTTGTAACTACCAAGTACCCTAAGAAACAAATTTTCTCTACTACATCTGAACACTAATCAAGGACAGACGTGAAACATCACAATATACCTAAAATTGGAACCCTTATTCTAGAAAATAAAGAATTGGGGGGCTGACCAACTTCTTCTTCAGATAATAAAAAGCATCTCGAAATTGGTTAGTCCAAAAAATTCATGATCCTTCTATTTCAATGATATTATAAGAGTCACAATATAAGATAATTTAGGTACAAACCTCCTATTTTTTTTAAAAGGTTGGGACTGAAGCCTCATTTATTATTAAAGCAAAGTAAATACCTCTTTAACTGAGTAGAGGGAGACCCATTACATATAATATTAAGGAAACTTTGCACCTCTACAACATTATTTAGGGATTCCCAAGAAATAACTACATAAATATTTAAAGGATCCATGACCACACCACACCATTAAATGACATGAATAAAGAAAATAACTTTATAAGCCTATATATTTCACTTTAATAGCTTCCTGAATAGTTTTTGATGATAAAAAACTCCCAAAACCTCCACAGATACTCTATGAGATCCTCCTCAGACATAGAGTCCACATGGATGTTATCGATGAACACAACAAAAAAAAGTCTAGAAAATCTAAGAACATAGAATTCATAAAGATAATGAATAAAACTAGAGCATTTATCATACAAAATTACATTACAACGAACTCATAATGCTTATAACGACATCATAATATAGTCTTTAGAATATCTTTAGCATTCACCCACATATGATGATATCCCAATCGTAGATCAATTTTTAAGAACTAAATAGTTCCCTTAAACATATTAAATATATCATTAATCTACATAAGAGGGTGTAAATTCTTCACTATTACCTTATTCAAGTGATGATAATTGATACATAAATGCAGACTACCATCCAAATTTTTTTTGCGAACAAAACCAACGTACCCCAAGGTGACATTCTCTACCAAAAAAAACCCCACTACAAGAGATAATAAATCTATATATGTAGCTACCTCAACTCATAAGGATCCATACTATATGGTGATATTGAGATTAAAGAAGTTACCAACTATAGATTTATCCCAAACCCGATCTCCCATCAAGGAGGTAACAAAATAACCTCTTCAAGAAATACATCAAGGTATTATTCCACAAACTTGTGAAATAATGCCTACCAAACCTTTTACAAAATCAAAATCAACTCATCCATAAAGGAAGACAAGGATAAAACATTCCTTTAACCCATATAAGGGTCCCAATCACCAAAAAACATGGAATACTCTCCATCAACATCATAGAACACAATATGCCTCCTAAAGGAATCTAAAATAGCCTGTATCGAATACAGACAATCTGTTCCAAGTATAATTTCATATTTTGGTAGACAAAAATATAGGAAGTCTCCACAAGAGTGGTTCTCCCCCAAAACTAGCTCACAGTCTCTATATAATTCACATAGATAGGCTTGATCTCCAATTGGTTTAGTCAATACTAAGGGAATTGGAAGTCTCTCCACATGAAGTCCGAAATAATAGATCAGTGTAGGTAAAATGAAGGAGTGAATATTTATTGAATAAAATAATGCATGCACCCAAGTAGAAAATAAGAAAATTATAAGGCCCCAACCTTAAACATTAAATAATCTTGAGTTAAGTCAAGAATTCACATTTAGGATCTTTTCAGGTTTAGAGTTTTAGAGAATTAGGCCGTAACTATTACATTACATGTCAAAAGATTACAAAGTATAAACTTATACTCTATCCAATTTTTTCAAAATAATAAAACTCCTTAAATAAAACAATAATTGTTTTCTTGATATAAATCTTCTTGAATTCTTCCATTCCCTTAACCTTCCTTATACCCTGTAAAAAACATTTTAAAAACTTGGGATGAGTATAAAAATCCTAGTAAGGGTTATAGAACAAGGAAAGAAAACATTATTCCATCAATACATAAAAATAAATGAAATCATAATTTTAAATCATAAAACATAAGCTCTTTAACATACCTCACAAAATCATAAAATTTATGAATAACATATAGAAATCATAAATCATAAATGAAACATGTGGAATAAATATCATAATTACATTATAGATTTCACAACTATATAGGGAGTTACGTTTGGAATACCCATCACAATATATTCCCTAAATATATTAGGATAAAAATTAACATTTACCTATGTTACATTACCCAATGCATTGGAGAGCTATCTCGAGCTCACCCTCCCTAGGTTTATTAAGTAATCACCCATATATATAAACAACACCCAAGAACCATAACATATTAATAAAACATAAAACAAGAATAAAGGAATGATAAAATTTCCACATTGCATTCACACGATATCAGTTCAAGATATTGACATAATCAATTCATTTAAAACATTTTAAAAGAAGAGTTTTTAATCAAAGTGTCCCATACCACTCTGAAACTTTTAAAAGGAATTTACACTTTAAATCACTCATGTCCATATAAATAAATCCTTAAAATCATTTCTAAAACATGGGAATAAAATATAAGGATTTATAAGATTAAATCTTTAAAACATTTAAAATGATGTTTTAGTTAAATAATCCTTTACCACTTGAGAAACTCTTGAATAAAAATCATTAAAGAAGAACATAAAAAAACTATAAATATCATGAGAATATAGAAATTTATGATATAAAATGTCAAAATGGTTGTATATACACCTTATAGGATAATAAAGGTTTATAATATCAAGATATGACTCAATGAAAGAAGATTGAGACTTAGTCCCATACAAAGATTATACCATTAGATTAAGGATAAATCAATGATATAATTATGTGTGAAAAATATAAATACACCCAATATAAGTGGATATTAAGTGTAAAAAAATTATAGGTCATTAACATATATTCATATGACGACATAATCAAGAAGTATAAGTTTAATCCAAACAATTGAAATTGGGTTAAGAAGTTTCCTTACAAAAATTTGTCAGCATAAAAATGTCACTTAAAAATTCAGAAAATGAGTTGATGAGAGAGAAAAGGGTCTCTCATCACATGGGCATAAAATTTAAAACAATAAAGATATATAAGAACATATCCCAATATTTTAAAATTGAAATTTAATAACATAAAATAAGTATTTGACTAGAAGAATAGGATGAAAGGTTCCCTTACAAAGATCATTTTGTAAATAAAATAGATCGATTATGTGTATTTACTATAAGTACACATTAAGAAAGTATAAATACAATATAGGATATCAAAATTTATTTCTCACGTAATCATAGAATGTCATAATCAATAAGTATAAGTTTAACCCAAAGAATGGAAATTGGGTTAAGAAGTTCCCTTACAAAAATTCGGCAGCCTAACGAAGTTACATAAAAATTTAGAAAATGCATTGATGAGAGAGAAAATGGGTTATCATCACTTGGAAATAAAATGTACAGTAATAAGGATATATAATAACATATCCCAACATAATAAAATATAAATTAAAAGACATAACATAAAATAAGTCTTTGACTAAAAGAGGATGGTGAAAGGTTCCCTTACCTTGTGCCCAACTTATCTTGTTCATTATTTATCTCCATGAATAAAAAAATTACGTTAATTATACTTTATTCAAAACCTTTTTCAAGTTTATTATTCCTTTTACATCACTTATTAACTTGATATAACAATTAGTTAATTATTTGAGTTCATATCGGATATTTTGTCGATGTTTGGAACTTAAGTCAAAAATGAAGTTGTTATAATTATAAATCATCCATGTGGTCAAAATTACATTATCTAAAGAATTATATTCATGATTTAGATATAATATATATCATATATATCTAGTATATATGTATTTATATTAGTCCATATCATTTTGATATATGAAAATGAAATGCACCGTTCATGGAGACGGTAAGCCGTACGTACACATGAACGCTACTTTCATTTCTTTTTTTTTTCATTTTTAAAGGAATGAAAACCAAATGATAAATAGGTATATTATAATTCTAGTATAATATAATATTTTATATATGTTACATAATTTAATTAACACCATAATTTATACGTTCCATGTATGGCATGAACGAGTCATATCACTTTGAGGGGGCGGTAGTCCGCACTTCCTTAAATGAAATTATCGTATTTATAAAACATGAAAAGCATAAAGGTATGTTATAAATGATAATAAAAGAATAATATAGATAAAATAAATACCATAAATATCATATATAATTATAGTTCCAACATAATTTCCACTATGAGAGGTGGTAAGAGAATATTGAACAATGATCGTTTCGTGAGGCAATAGTTCACTGTCCATAGAAACAATGTGTTCTATACCCATTAGACGGAGGTGTGTGTAAGTATAGTTTGAATCCTTATCATGAAAACAACATAGTATATTTAGGATAATGGTGTTGTTATATAATCAAATAAAAATAATATAATAGGGAGTAAATAAGTAGAATAATGGAAAGGAATTTTAGAGAAGACATTACCTCTTAAAACGTGTAACTCTCTTTGATTTGAGCCAAAAGGCTTTCCAGGATTGCCTTCTACCTAGGTGAGATATTATATGGGGAAGAGGGATATGTTGGGAGATTATTTTAGTAGAGTTTGGATAAGCCAAGGGGCTTGAGAGGTGTGTGTAATGAGTTAGAGGTGGTGGCCTTTTATAAGAGGGAGGAGGGGCTCTTTAGGAAAGTTTGAAAGTATTATTTTATTATAAAATGATTTTCGGTTTAAAAAGGTCCAAAACTCATTAAATTAAAATATAAGATGAATATAAGTCTAAATAAAATCATTTAATAATAATTGGACAAGTTTGGGATATTTTTTAATCCTTATCTTTGTTATTTAACCCTTTTTTACTCTTACCGTTATATCAAGTATTTAACACTTTAAGAATCAAAAAATTATTACCAAAAAATGAAAAATATCAAAATAAAGAGTCATTAAAAAAATTTGAGACTTATGATAAATTTTTGGCTGAATATTAGATTTTTTTTTTAATTTTATAATTTTTAATAAAATATTTTATATTTTAAAATATGAATTATGTCAATTTTGACACTATTCATATCATGACATTTTTAAAAATCCAAAACAAATTGATTGATTTGAAAAAACTTCATTAATACAAATATAGATGGTAAATATAATCCATAAAATTTGTGTATGATATCAAAATAACCAAATTAAATTTATTTTAACATTTATAATATCATTTATTCGAATCCTTTATTAATGAAACAATCACTACATCACCATTGTTTCATAATTAAATTTATTTATTTAATGTATAAAAATTATAAATAAAATACAATGATATAGGAAATATTTTTAGATTTCTAATTAATATTTATAGTCTAAAATGGAACTTATACAACCCCATATAAAAATTGTTTTACTAAATGATATATGTTTATGTTACATTTTCCTTAACTTTAAATTAATTTTTATAAAATGTCATTTTCACTTACAAGTGGCTCTATGAGGTCCCAAAATCAACCCAAGGATTCCCATGGTCATAAATGTATCATAAAATTGGGTTAGGACAAGTTTTAGGGTAAATTAATATTATTATAATATTATTTTTTACCCTTATTTACCAGATTTACCTTTTAACCATGGTAAATAAAATATTTACTAAAGTTATTATTCATAATGTATAAAAATAAAAGTTACATATTTACACAATTTGGACCTCCTGATTCCAAATATGGAATCTATTTTTTCAAATTCATAATAAATAAGTTTTAGAAATTAATTTAAAATTAATTCCTATTGTCAAAACCAAAAAACGTGTTTTTAAGAAGTAAAAACTACCAAAAGATTGACATGTGTTTATGTCCAATTTTAAAGTAAAATTACTTTAAATGAACAAAATTAGATTAAATTATAAAAATATAATCTAATTACACTTTAAAACCAATTAATAGGATAGTCTAATCATATAAATAAATTATATTAAAATTCATTTTTGAATTAAAATGCAGTATGTTTCACTATTCATCAAAAAATGAACTTTATCAAAAAAATACCAAAATTTTATCCCAAGTAAATTTTGATGTCCCAATTATAAATAAGAATATTATTTTGTCAAATGGAACATATAAAAGTGAAAAAAACTATATTTAAAAAGGGTTCTCCATCAAAAGACGGTAAATCGACCTTTTAAAGAATATTAAAACATTTTATGCTTAAAAATAGATTCTTTATTATTTTAAGTTTTTAAAATTTATTGGATAAATTTAAAAACATTTATAAAACATGTGTAATCATAATGTAGTTAGTTATGTTCTTTCCCAGAAATACAATGACTATGCGTTAACTACTATTTAAAATATTATTATTATTATTTTATTTTTTGGTATACTCAAAGTTGTGTGCAATGTAAGATTTAAAAGAAACCCATTGTTGCGTGTTAAGTGTGATATCATACATAACATCCAATTGAAAGTAAAATTAATTTTTAATTCACAAATAGTAATAAATATGAAAATGTCATATTATTTATTTACCTGGGATGTTACATCCTTCCCCCCTTTTGGAAATTGGAACCTCGCAATTTTAAAATTTGGCTCGAAAACTTCATTGAAAGTCCCACATCAGAAAAAAATTCAATAAAACTATAAATTTAATAGAAATAAAGAGAAGTAAAAAGTTCACTTGAGATAACACCTACTATGATTTCATGAAAACATGGATATGGAGGAGAAACTAAGTGTCAAGTTCTGATGGAGAGTGATAAAAAACATGATCAGAAGAAAGTTAACCACAAAAAACCACAAAATTGTGATAGGTTAAATGGTATTTGATTCCCCAGTAGTAAAAGTAAACAATTTTTTTTGTTTGTTTTATATTCCCTTTTATAATGTTGGAGAATTTATTTATGTGATTGACTAAGAACATAAGGAAATATACTTACTTTTCAAGTATAGTTTCATCCTTTAATAAGTTTCTACCAAAAACTCATCTTTTCTCCAAACGATGAGTATTCAAGATGACTTGGTCACACCTGAAGTGCTAGAATAAACTTTTAGAGAATAACATGATCCAAAAAAAATGAGCCATATATTTCCCTTGTCTTTATTCATTAACTAAAACCAAAATGGTTAGTACAAGATTAGATAATCCCCAAAAAAGGATAATCTTTTATAAAAATAAATACTACTCTTAATCTCCAAAATTGAACAAATAATACCCAAAGCTCAACAAAGACTATTAAATACCCAATTGTATTTAAAATTATTCAAAATAATCGAAACTAAGTTTGAAACCCAAAATTTAGAATGATTTGATCACATCATCTTCCAAAAAAAAATCTTAACATTTATCTCCAAATAACATCAGCTACTCTTAAAGTCTCATACTGAAAAGTAATTAACATAATCACATATTCTCTATGATAGGTTAATCATTTCCATAAATAACTCAAATCACCATATGTCTATAATAAAAACATAGATTCTTCCAAAATAAAATTTCAACCATTACTCCACAAATGAAATCCCATAGTATTCTATTTTCCTTAGGCATATAGTGTTTCCTCAAAAGAGATAATTTCTTCCAAAATAACCTATATCACTTAATCACCAAATCATTTTCCTATACTAAGGATATATATTTGATAAAACATAAGTTCCCAAAATCAACTTATTCCTGATCCATAAAATCATTTAACTAAAATGAATTAGTCATACTAACTAGGGACTTCACATAGTCCAGTGGTAGGTGATAAATCCCAATCGCACTTTGGTTGTAGGTTCGATTCTTGCAGATTTATTCAAAATGATGGGTTGTCAGACGGTATGTGTGTTGTCCTTTTTCAAAAACTATATAATTTTATAACATTCCAAAAAATGAGACAAATTCATCAAAAATAACCATAACATATTTTAACCACAAATGTTATCACATACCTCACATTTTCATCCCAAAAAGTAATAACCTGTAATTGCCTCAAATTCAAGGATCATATAAACCCAAATGTTTCTTTATAACTATATCGAAAAAAGAAAAGATAATTATTCCTTGAAAAACATTTTCACATATCAAACTATAGGGTTATACATACTAGAAAAATTCTTCCAAATTAATCTTATCATCAAAAGAGCCTTAATACTTTTAAGCATTTAATTATACTAAAATCTACCATAACTCTTGAATACATTATATGTATACTTATTACTCATTAAACCTTCTTCATGATCCATTAAAAATTCTTTTTCAACTTATTTTTCAATACTTCTTTCCTACAAACAAAATCATGAATCATATCCTAAGATTCAACAATGTCAAAACATCAGTTAAGAAATAATCCATACCTTTCATTGGTCATTGTCAGTTTCCTCATCCTCAATTGGAATGGAATTAGGTATTGGTAAACATATATTTTTATGGTCTTTCTTATCCTATTTATAAACCTTCTTCATAGGAAATCTATTTGTGTAATGATCATGCACACCACATTTAAAACATTCAATTGATCCTTCGAAAAGAAATTCTTTCCCTTTCATGGAGTCAACTGGATGCTGCCTTTTTACAGGGAAGGTTATTGATTTATAACCTTAATTACAAAATCAAAAACATATTTCCATCCCTTTGAATCATTTTCCTCGGTGTTTATTTCCACATCCTTGAAACATAGATTTTTGAATATACTTACCTTTATGATTATTACCTGAACTTCCATTGGGATTCGTTTCTCACATATATGATTACTTAAAAAAATCACTAAGGTTCAAGTGGTTAATAATGACTCCAGATAGTTGGTTAATAATAACCATAATAGTTCTCATTACAACTCCCTTTTCATTCGGTTTCTTATTTAGAAAATCATCACAGTTTCCTTCACATCCATTGTTACTTTGGTTCCTGTTAGATCCAACCATTTACTAAAACCAAAAAGGTTAATGTGAGTATATCAGTACAATTATCATATAATATCTTATGAGGAGGGTAAAAACTAAGATATACTTATTCATGTTATCTTAAACTCATTAAATTTATCTAAAATAAATATGAATCTTTCTAATATTCTAACCATTATAGTTATGTCACTTATGCTTAAATAACACCCTTACCTCAAAAGTTATCTAAACTGACCTTTGATACCAACTATAAGACCCCATCCTTAAACATTACATAATCTTGAGTTAAGTCAAGAATTCACATTTAGGATCCTTTCAGGTTTAGAGTTTTAGATAATTAGGCTATAACTATTACATTACATATCAAAATATTACAAGGCAGACACTTATACTCTATCCAATTTTTTTTTTCACAATTATAAAATTCCTTAAATAAAACAATAATTATTTTCTTGATATAAATATTCTTGAATTCTTACATTCCCTTAAAATTTCTTATAACCTATAAAAAACATTTCAAAAACTTGGGATGAGCATAAAAATCTCAGAAAGGGTTATAAAACAAGGAAAGAAAACATTAGTCCATCAATACATACAAATCAATGAAATCATACTTTTAAATCATAAAACATAATCTCTTTAACATACCTCACAAAATCATAAGATTTATGAATAACACATAGAAATAATAAATCATAAATGTAACTTGTGGCATCTATATCACACTTACATTATAGATTTCATAGCTACGTAGGGAGTTATGTTTGGAATACCCATAATAGTATATTTCCCAAACCTCTTAGGAGAAACATTAATGTTTACCTCCATCATATTACCCAATGCATTAGAGAGCTATATCGGGTTCACCCACCCTAGGTTTATCACAGAACCACCCATATATGTAAACAATGAACTAGAACCATAACATATTCATAACACATAAAAAAAGCATAAAGGAAAGATAAAATTTCCACATTGCATTCACAAGATATCAGTTCAATATATTGACATAATCAATTCATTTAAAACATTCAAAAAGAAGAGTTTTGAATCAAAGTGTCCCATACCTCTCTAAAACTTTTGAAAAGAATTTACAATTTATAACAATCATGTCCATATAAATAAATCTTTAAAATCATTTCTAAAACATGGACATGAAAGAGAAGGATTTAGAAGATTAAAATTTTAAAACATTTAAAATAATGTTTTAGTTAAAGAATCCTTTACCACTTGAGAAACTCTTGAATAAAAATAATTAAAGAATAAAATCAAAGAAAATAATAAATATCATGAGAATATAGAAATTCATGATATAAAATATTAAAATGGTTGTATATACACCTTATAGGATAATAAAGGCGCACAATGTCAAGATATGCCTCAATGAAAGGATATTGAGACGTAGTCCCTTACAAAGATTGTACCATTAGATTAAAGATAAATCAATGACATAATTATGTGTGAAAAATATAAATACACACAATATAAGTGGATATTAAGTGTAAAACAATCATAGGTAATTCACACATATTCATAGCATGACATAATCAAGAAGTATAAATTTAATCCAAAGAATTGAAATTGGGTTAAGAAGTTCCCTTACAAAAATTCAGCAACCTAACAACGTCACTTAAAAATTCAGAAAATGAATTGATGAGATATAGAAGGATCTCTCATAAAATGTACATAAAATTTACAACAATAAGGATATATAATAACACATTCCAACATTTGAAAATTAAAATTTAGTAACATAAAATAAGTATTTGACTAGAATAGGAGGATGAAAGGTTCCCTTACAAAGATCATTTTGTAAATAAAATAGATTGATTATGTGTATTCACTATAATTAAACATTAAGAAAGTATAAATAAAATATAGGGTATCAAAATTTATTTCTCAAATAATCATAGCATGACATAATGAAGAAGTAAAAGATTAACCCAATGAATGAAAATTGGGTTAAGAAGTTTTCTTACAAAAATTCGGCAGCCTAACGATGTTACATAAAAATTCAGAAAATGCGTTGATAAGAGAGAAAAGGGTTTATCATTACTTGGAAAAAAATTTAGAGAAATAAGTATATATAAGAACATATCCAAACATAATAAATTGTAAATTAAAAGATATAACATTAAATAAGTCTTTGACTAAAAGAGGATAGTGAAAGGTTCCCTTACCTTGTGTCCGACTTGTCTTGTTCGTTCTTTATCTCCCTGAATAATAAAATTAAGTTAATTATACTTGATTCAGAAACTTTTTCAAGTTTATTATTCCTTTTATTTCACTTATTACCTTTCTATAACAATTAGTTAATTATTTGAGTTCATATCAGATATTTTGTCGATGTTCGGGACTTGAGTCAAAAATAAACTTTTTATAATTATAAATCATCCATGTGGTCAAAATTCCATTATATCTAGAATGATATTCATGATTTAGATATCATATATATTATATATATTCAGTATATGTGTATTTATAATAGTCCATATCATTTGGATATATGAAAATGAAATACACCATTCGTGGAGACGATAAGCCGTACGTACGCATGAACGCTACTTTCATTTCTTTTCATTTTTAAAGGAATAAAAACCAAATGATACATAGGTATATTATTAATATAGTATAATATAATATTTTATATATGTTACATAATTTCATCAAAACCATCCTTTATATGTTCCATGTATGGCATGAACGAGTCATATCACTTTGAGGGGGCGGTAGTCCATACTTCCTCAAATGAAATTATCGTATTTATAAAACATGAAAAGCATAAAGGTATATTCTAAATGATAATTAAAGAAGCATAGATATAAAATAAATATCATAAATATCATATATAATTATAGTTCCATAATAATGGCCACCATGAGAGGTGGTAGGAGAATATTGAACAATCATTGTTTCGTGAGGCAATAGTTCACCATCCACAGAAACAGTGTGTTCTATACCCATTAGATGGAGGTGTGTGTAAGTGTAGTTTGAATAATTATCATAAAAAAACTAGTAAATTGAGGATACTGGTGTTATTATGTAATAAAAAAAAGAATAAAATAGGGAGTGAAGAATTAGAATAATGGAAATGAATTTTAGAGAAGACGCTACCTCTTAAAATGTATAACTCTCTTTGATTTGAGAAAAAAGGCTTTCTTAAATTTCCTTCTAAATATGGGAAAGATTCTAGAAGGAATATGGGTATGTTGAGAGATTATTGGATCAGAGTTTGGACGAGACAAGTGTCTTGAGAGATGTGTGTAATGAGTTAGAGGTGGTGGCATTTTATAAGCGGGAGGAGGGGCTCTTTAGAAAAGTTTGAAATTATTATTTTATTATAAAATGATTTTTGATTTCAAAAATAAAAAAAATAATTAAATTATAATATAAGATGAATACAATTATAAATAAAATCATCCAATTGGAATTGGATAGGTTTGGGATATTTGTTAATCCTTATCTTTATTATTTAACCCTTTTTACTCTTACCGTTTTATCAATCATTTAACACTTCGAGAATAAAGATAATTACCAAAACATGAAAAATATACAAATAAATTATTATTAATAAAATTTAAGACTTATGAAAAATTTTTGGTCGAGTATTATATATTTTTTGAATTTCATAATATTTAATAAAATATTTTATATTTTAAAATATGAATTATGTCAATTTTAACACTATTCATATCATGACTTTTTTAAAAATCCAAAAAAACATGATTGATTCAAAAAAACTTCATTAATAAAAATATAACATGTAACTATCATCTATAAAATTCGTGGATGATATAAAAATAACCAAATTACATTTATTTTAACATTTATAATAGCGTTTATTTGGATCCTTTATTAATGAAGCAATCACTCCATCACCATTGTGTCATAATTAATTTTATTTATTTTGTGTCTAAAAATTATAAATAAAATACCATGATGTAGGAAATATTGTTAGAGTTCTAATTAATATTTATAGTAAAAAATATCACTTATATAACCCCATATATAAATTGTTTTACTAAATGATATATGTTTATGTTACATTTTCTTTAACTTTAAATTAATTTTTATAAAATGTCATTTTCACTTACAAGTGGCTTCATGGGATCTCACTATCGACCCAAGGATGCCCATGGTAGGGAATGTATCAAAAAAATAGGGTTAGGACACATGTTAGGGTAATTTAATAATATTATAATATTATTTTTTATCCTTATTTACCAGATTTACCCTTTAATCATGATAAATAAAATATTTACTGAAGTTACTATTCATAATGTCTAAAAATAAAAGTTCCCTATTTAAAAAATTTATACCTTCTTATTCTGAATATGGAATCCATTTTTCCAAATTCAAAACAAAGAATTTGCAGAAAGTAAGTTAAAATTAATTCCCATTGTCAAAACCAAAAAGCGTGTTTTTAAGATGTAAAAGTAACCAAAAGATTGACATGTGTTTATGTCCAATTTAAAATTTAAATTACTTTAAATTACAATAATTGGATTAAATGATAAAAATATAATCTAATTACACTTTAAAACAAATTAAAATGATAGTATAATCATATAAATAAATTAGATTAAAAGACAATTTTGAATTAAAATGCAATATTTTTCACTATTCATCAAAACATGAAATTTATCAGAAAAATATCAAAATTTTACCCAAAGTCAATTTTGATATCCCACTTCTAAATAAGAAGATTATTTTGTAAAATGGAATATATAAAAGTGAAAAAAAACTAGATTTAAAAAGGGTTTGCCATCAAAAGGCGGTAAATCGACCTTTTAAAGAATATTAAAGCATTTCATGCTTAAAAACAAATTATTTCTTATTTTAAGCTTCTAAAATTTATTGGATAAATGTAAAAACATTTAAAAAACATGTTTAATCATAATTTAGTTAGTTATGTTCATTCTCAAAAATACATCAACGATACGTTAACTACTATTTAAAATAATAATAATAATATTTTATTTTTTGGTATAATTCAAAGTTGTGTGCAACATAAGATTTCAAAGAAACCTGTTGTTTCATGTTGAGTATGCTATCAGACATAACATACCATTGAAAGTAAAATTAATTTTTAATTCACAAATATTAATAAATATGAAAATTTCATATTCTTTATTTACCTCGGATGTTACAAAAAGGGTATCTCGAATGATGTTTGGATCACTTAGAGTTTGCATCTCTATAGCATGCATCTAACCATGATGTAATCCATAGTATCTATGACCCTAATGAAGACCACCTCCATGAATTTTCTCTACTCAGTGAGGATGGGAATCATCATGGGGCTATCCTTTACTTACCTCATATCCCCTATACTAATCAAAGTTCGGAGTAATATACTTATTATATCTCAACTGAAACTACTTAAATAGAAAAACCAAAAGCAGAAAACCAACTACACACTTTTTGGTATGAAAGGATGGGTTCTACTACCACTAATGACCAAGGCCCCCATAAGAAAAAAAGTCTTATCCCTTGGTAGGGAAATTCTTTCCGCCATCCCTAGAGAAACGAGATAAGGAGGGATGAGACCTACCCCCTACTATATGAAAAAACTTCTATTTAAGAAAACGGGAACCCTAAAGAATAACTCAACTATGTTTATAATACTAACGACTCCCCTATCAAGATGATTCAGTTCCAGTTAGTATCCTCTCAACAACCTTTGCTCTTGCTAGTACCTCAAGATGTGTTAGAAATATAAAAGGAGTAACATGGTGTTATATATTTGGATATAAATCCTCATCAAAATTCATCACCCTAACCTCCTTATATGGCCACAAGTTTGAAGCATATTGGAGGAGGTTTCTGAAATGGATACTGAACTCCTATACGTTAAAACTCCTCTATCAAAGGGTAAGCGAATCCTAATGACTAGATACCATTGAAGTCAAAGAAAGAAAATTTTCTTGGAACTGATCTTGAAACTTATCCCATGAAACATATGATTACTTATGACCCCAAAGGAACAAGAACCACCATTGCCTAACTTCCCCACATAGTATCATCACCGCCAATGAAACTCAGTACTCATTCTAAACACAGATCAAATTGAAGGTTATCTCCACCTCCTCTAACCATTCTTCTATCATTTAATCCAAACCATATCAATCATACTTTTGCAGAATATAGTGTTGAAACTCTCAGAGTGTCCTCCTATGAGTGTCATCATATTCGAACTTAACTATGAAGCAACATACTAACACATCATGTTAAGATCCATTAAAAGTGAATTTTAGTGTTTCAGGAATATTTTTTTTTTCATTTTTTTGGATATTAATTTCTTGAAGTAAGGGATGAACTAGAAATTGATCAAAGCACAACCAATGGATGAAATTGTGTTTATGAAATAGAAATATATCAAGTATGTATATTTCATTATATTCTTAGATATTAAAATAATTACTCAATATTAGGGAAATGATCTTGAAACAAAATTTTATCTTAATACCATCATTTATGTTGAACTGATGGTCTTTTAAATCATCATAGATTTATTGATTTTAGGCCCTCAACTTTCCATTGATCATTCACTCTCTTTTGATCAATGATATAAATAAATATCTATAAATATTTACACTTTTCACAAATTTTCATATCTTCAATTTCCACCAATATTCTCCTACTTAGAAACTTAGATATGTATTATTCTATAGGACCTTTGTGCTTCTCTTTCTATCATATTATGAGGATATTTTATTAACTATTTTATGATGTGGGTTTTTCAGAAATGGTATTTAAAAATTTTAAACCCTTGATTAACGAGATCGATTTTAAATTGTGAGGATGAAATTTATTTATGGTGGGGAGAATGTAACACTCCAAAATTTTAAAATATGAACATCGTATTCGATAATGCGTATTGTGTGCAACACCAAGAGAATAAAAGAATATAACATTATGAGAATTTATGATATATTTACTATTTTAAATAAATTAAATACATTATAAATCTTTAAATGCATGAAACACTAAGTTTAGATTGTGTTATATGCAACAACGAGTTTCTTTGACAGTTTTTTTGTATGCAAGACTGATTTTTATGGAACAATAATATACTATTAATAGTAATATTATTTAATATGATAGCTATCACCTAGACATTGGAATGAAGGGTATGGATAACATTAAATAAATTATGAGAATATATAGTTTAAAAATATTTATTTGTTATATATTTATTATAAATAATAATAATAATAATCATTTAAAAGAAAAAAGAAACATTTTCAAAAAAATGTATTTTCTTAAAAGATAGTTTACTAATGTTTGGCACACATAATTTAAATTAAATTTTGACACTTTTAGAAAATTTATTTGAAAAAATAATATTCATTTTTTAAATTTTAATATCAAAATTTTCTTAGGTTAATTTTTTGGTATTTTTTTTGAAAAGTTTCATTTTTTGATGAATTGTGAAAAATACTGAATTTTAATTAAAAATTGCCTTTTTGTTTAAATAATTTAAAATGTTAAATTATATTTTTAATTGGTTTAAATTAAAATTAGTTAAAATTTAAATCTATTAATACAATTTATGTCATTTTAATCATTTTAATATTTAATTTATATATAAAAATTTTGTAAACTTTTGAACATTTTCACTTTAAAAATACGCTCTCTCGTTATGTCTCTAAGATTAATTTAAATTACTTTTTTACACTTATGTTGATTGAATCTATAAAAATGAATCAAATATTTCTAATAATAATAATTTATAATGTATAATAAGGTAAAATTAAATTTTGACAAAATTATTAGTGAAAATAGTTAAAATTAATTATAGTGATTAAGGTAAAAACGAGTTTACTTAATGGTTAAACTTAGAATAAAAGGTGTAAAAATGACACAATTTTTTTAAAAAACTCATTTTATGGATGTATTTAGACCTTATACATTATATTATATACAATGGACCATTATTGGGGCTTTATGACATGAAAACATGTGGGTGGAATTCACTCTTTCAAAAAACTACAAGTGTGCCACTCACCCAACTTATAAAAGGACACCCCTATCCTCTCCACTTAAAACCTTAAAAACAATTTGGTTTAGCCAATAAATACCAAAATAACTCCCCAAATTACCTATACTAATCCTATAATCCTTATTTGGTCATAAATCCAACCTTTTAGGGCTTTAGTATAAACCTAAGGAGGATACCTGAAGAAGATGTAATATTCTTCAACGAGAATCTTTATTTTAATTATTTCTCTACCTAATTTAATTTTTATTAAAACATGATTATATAATTAAATCAGTATTTTCCATATAATTATATGTTTTTATAATAATTTAATTACCTAAAACCTTCTCCACTTCCATCAAATAGGCCACAAAACAATCATTCGTGTGTACAGTGGGCTAGCACCTTATGAACCGTTGTCATTAATTTTGTCACGACCCATCCTCAGGGCTCGTGCCGTGACTACCCCAAGCCCGCCTTCCATAGGCCAGGGGCTGGCGACTAGCACCAAGGCATAAATCCCGGAAAATGGGAAGGCATTGCCTTTGTAAAGTAAACAAGCACCATAGAGTAAGCAACAGAAAAAGTAAACACTAAGTAAAACTTGTACAACAGTAAGTGCAGAAAAGTAAAGGGGGCCGGAAAGACAAGACCAACTGTAAAGTACAACTGAAAGGGGAAAACAACAACTGAAAAGAAAAGCCATAGCATCGAGCCGTCCTCTAGAAGTCCCACCTGAAGGGTGAGCACAGATAGCCTCCACAGCTCCTCGGTCCAGCTGTCCGCTCCGAGTACGTCCCGCCCAGTGGTCCACCTCCAGGTACCGTCCTGCTCCGCAAGCCTCCACCACGATCAACGCTGTCCGTCGTCTGCAACCAACACAACGAAGTGCGGGAATAACCCGTGCAGGGGTGAGTATAAGCTACTCAGTAGGGACCCCGAGACCCCCGAAGGTCTCCCGAAATCCACAAAGGATAAACCACAAAGGAAAGGTACAATCACGAAGTAAAAACCGACACTGCTTAGGTATATGCCCATACATATACCTAAGTCATCAATTCTCGCTCGGCTCCAACATCCGAGCTCAAGTACAACCCATTCCACACAGGAAAGAAAAACGTAAAATCCACACGGGATAGCTCAACACAATCCACAAAGGAAAGTAAAACGTAAATCCACATAGGATAGCACAACACAATCCACAAAGGAAAGTAAAACAGAGTTTCAGCTCACACAGGTATACTTCTTCGAATGACAATAGAGATGATCACTAATCCATCTAAGTCATCGGACCCACAAAGGATCGATAGGTACTAACCCCCGCAATGACCCACAAAGGATCTGACCCACAAAGGATTGATAGGTAACTAACCCCCGCAAAGACCCACACAGGATCGGGCCCACACAGGACCTGTAGGCGCTGGCTCACACAGAACCACTGAGCGCTGACCCACATAGGATCGGACCCACACACGATTGGTAGCACTGACCCACAAAGGATCTCTGAGTGCTGTAGTCGTCGCAGTCCACTGAGGATCTCTGCACAATCGTCGTCGTCGTCACAGTAACAGTCGCAGCCAGCTCTAGGGTTCCCGCACACAGCAAGCTCGTTTGGGAGGGTCCGCTCCACGAGCCGAGAGGCTGATACATCAACTGACACATAGTCCAGAGTTGATGTATCCAAAAGTTCCGTATCGTCAACAGAAACTCATCGTCGCAAACGGCGCGTCAATCGGACGCCCGGTCTGAGAGATAATGGCTTTTTCGTCCCAGGGGCCCGGTTGGTTTTTAAGGAAAAACCAACTCGACCATACTCCACCTGTGTCCAAACCTCGAGCGGATTAATCCAAAAGATCCGTCTCACTTAGAGGAATCCAACAAAGTCGACGGCACATCAATCGGACGTTCGAAGCTCAAGATATGAGCGTTTCCATTCTGAGGGCCCGATTGGTTTCGTGCACGAACCAACCCGGCCGAACACAAAGTAATCCGAAACCTTGAGTGCGATATACCAAAACGACCGTCTCGATCCAAGGATCGCATCACCACTGACAGCGTGTCGTTCGGAGGCCCTTATCTCAAGTTATGAGCGAAATACCGAAAACGTCAGGAGACTGGGGGTCTGGGCCCGGGCCGACCCGGCCCGACCCCCCTGGATCGGCCGAACCAG
Source organism: Viscum album (assembly GCA_963277665.1). Lineage (NCBI taxonomy): Eukaryota > Viridiplantae > Streptophyta > Magnoliopsida > Santalales > Viscaceae > Viscum > Viscum album. Next base: position 432,140,937 of record OY728133.1, on the reverse strand, counting down.
GTCGACCCGACCCGAGTTCGACCCCGCCAGGGCGTGGCCCGGCCCGGTCGGCCGGTCCGGCTCGGCTCGACCGAGCGGCCGAGCAACGCGGGGGGCGTGCTGCCCCCGCATGACAACACCGCGGCCCCCGCGGGGGGCCGCCCTGGTCAACGGATGTGGCAAAGCCGCGTCCTGTGTGCGCTGGACCCGCGCGGCCGCGGATTCAGCCGCGGCGGCACCTTCCGGTGGCGCGCCGGGGCGCCACCGCCTTTGGGGACCCACGCCGCCGGTGGCTTCCGCGGGCCACCGGAGTCGCTCCGGTGGTCCGATTCCGTTCCCTTCTGCACCGCTGCTCCTCCCGGGTCCCGTCCTTCACTGTGGAAACATCAAATCGCCTTTGTGACACGTTTTTTCGTCACCCGCCAAATCCTCACAACAACGAAGAACTGAAGAGGGTTGTCGGGCCGTGTTCGTTTGGACCGCACCCTCCGCGTTAGGCGATAACAATCGGGAAGAAAAATAATCAAAACGTAGAAATCATAACAAACAACAATTTTAATAAAATTAAAATTGTTCTTATGAAACCGGGTTCTTTGTTTTGAATGGAAACATCCATGGAGTAAAAATCATTCCCAATAAAACCCCTACCTCGTCAAGTCGTCGCACGCACGTTCTTCGCGGAAATGATCGTCGCGGAAGGAAGGGATCGTCGCGTCGTCGCGGTATCCGGCGTTGCGTCGATGAACTCCGAGGACCAAGAAACAACAGATTTAATTAATAATAATTAAATCCATATTGAAGTTTTAATCCACAAAGTAAATTTAAAAAAAAGAGCGCAACCCCCTACCTTGTCGCTGCCGATCGAAGGTTGTCACGGGGTTGGATTGTCGCAGAAGAACGTCGCAGAAGAAGAATTTCCGGCGTCGCGGAACTTGGCGCCACGTCATCGATTTCCGAGGGCTCGGCGTTCTTCGCGTTCTTTGCGAAGGAGGATGAAGAACTCTTGGTTTCTGTCAAATCCTCTCAACGAACATTTTTCCAGAAGTCGTGCGTTGGTCTTATTTTATTATTACGCCAACGGATTGAAAACAGGTTAAGAAACGATTAAATTAATTCAATGAATAAAACCGCCCAATTAATTGGTGCGTTAAGAAATTAAGAAAACACATCAGTTGACTTTCATAATGACAGGTTTTTGCGGGTGCATTACTTAGCAGAAAAGAAACGGTGGGGCTCGTGCGGGCCCCACCTCACAAATATCCTACCAAGAGGGTAGGATATTTTTGGATAGCACCCTATCCGCATCAACTCAGCTTAAGCAGCTTAAAGTGGCTTTCAAGTGGCTTTAAGTTAAATAAAATGAAGTTTGTCGTACAAATTATTTTATTTCTTAACTTTAAGAACAAAAATTAAAAACCACACCCGAGAAAACGCAACTCCGGAAGAGGCGTTTCTAAGCAAGTACCGGCACTGCGATTCCATCGGTGCCCTCAGAATTCGATTCCGAGCACCGGTTCAAAATTTAGAAAAACCCACTCGTTCGTTCACTGAATGTACCCGAGCCAAACTTCGGAAAATGATTCCGGGCACACCGGGCCTCAGAATCAGGTGCCGTCAGAAACTGCGTTCTTGTAAAAATCCAAATAAAATTAAGAAAAAAAAATTTCCTTGAATTTTTTGGGTCTTTACATCACTCCCACCTCAGGGATTTTCATCCCTGTAAAGATACATCATAAACTAGGGAAACAAAAGTGGGTACTGAGCACACATCTGAGCCTCCCGCTCCCAAGTGCTCTCCTGGAGGTTCCCGTGCTGCCATCTGATGTGCACAAGAGGAATCGATCGTCCACGTTGGACCCACTCCTGTCGATCCTCGATCTCCACCGGGACCTCCGCAAAAGTTGCCCCATCATCCACGTATAGCTCCCCATGGTCAATGATGTGTGTCGGGTCGTGCACGTATCTCATCATCTGGGATACGTGGAAGACGTCGTGCACCCGGTGCAACTGAGGTGGTAGAGCCAGGCGATAAGCCACCTCACCAATCCTGCTGATGACCTGGAATGGTCCGATGAAGCATGGAGACAACTTGCCGCCTCGGCCAAATCTCCGTAATCCACGTCGAGGTGAGACACACAAGAATACGTGGTCACCATCCTCAAACTCTAGTGGCCTCCGCCTCCTGTCAGCATAAGAATTCTTCCGGATCTAAGCTATCCTCATCCGCTCCTGGATGACCTGGACCTTCTCTGTCGTGGCCCGTACCATCTCTAGTCCCACAAGTGCTGACTCCCCAGGGTCTGTCCAGCACAAAGGAGATCTGCAAGGTCGGCTGTACAACACCTCGTATGGTGCCATCCCGATGGTGGAGTGGTAGCTGTTGTTGTACGCGAACTCTACCAAGGGTAGGTGGTCCTCCCAGCTGCGACCAAAGTCGAGGACACATGCGCGGAGCATGTCCTCGAGATTCTGAATGGTCCTCTTCGTTTGACCATCCGTCTGAGGGTGAAAGGCGGTGCTTAGACGCAGCTGCATCCCGAACACCTCCTGCAGCCCCTTCCAAATCCGGGAAGTAAAGAGAGAATCTCGATCAGAGACGATAGATGATGGCACACCGTGAAGCCGTACTATCTCCTGAACGTAGATACGCCCCAAGCTCTCCACTGAGCCCTGCTCTCTGATGGGTAAGAAGTGAGCCGACTTGGTGAGTCGGTCGACAATCACCCAGATGGAGTCGTGACCTCTGGAAGTGCGTGGAAGTCCAGTCACGAAGTCCATAGATACCCCGTCCCACTTCCACTATGGGACCTCTAAGGCCTGTACCAAGCCTGCTGGTACCTGGTGCTCTGCCTTCACCTGCTGGTAGGTGAGGCATCGAGAAACGAACTCTGCCACAACCTTCTTCATGCCCGACCACCAATGCTATTGTCTGAGGTCCTGGTACATCTTCGCAACTCCAGGATATACCGCCAAAGGAGAAGTGTGAAACTCTCTCAGCACCTCCTCTCGTAAAGCGACTGGTACCAAGGTACGTCCTCTGAAAAGGATGTCATGCTCTGCTCCAAAGGAGAAGCCATCAGGTGCCTGTCCTGAGGATAACTGCGCACGCCGCGTCTCATAGTCGGCGTCCCAACGCTGTGACTCTCTGACTCGCTGCAGTAGTGGAGGAGTGACTGTGATAGACTGAAGGAAGGCTGCTCCATCCCTATCCACGAAGGATATCTGCAAAGCGGCTAGTTGCTCTGTCACCTCCTCAAATAGCTAAATGCCCGTCCTACGGCTGAGAGCATCGGCTACCATGTTCCCCTTTCCAGGAGTATAGACTATCTCAAAGTCATAGTCCTGGAGGAACTCGAGCCATCGCCGCTGTCTCAGGTTCATGTCCTTCTGAGAGAAGATGTACCTGTGACTCTGATGGTCAGAAAAGATTGTAAAGCGCTCGCCCATCAGATAGTGTCGCCATGTCTTCAGAGCGAAGACCACTTCTGCTAACTCTAGGTCATGGGTAGCGTAGTTCTGCTCATGCGGCCTCAACTGACGTGATCCATAGGCGATCACTGACCGCTCCTGCATCAGAACACATCCGAGTTCGGTCCCTGATGCATCGCAGTAGACTACGTACCCTACTCCCTCCTCAGGCAACCTCAAGATAGGGGCGCTGGTCAATCTCTGTCTCAGCTCCTGGAAGCTCTGCTGACATCTTTCTGACTGAGAGTGGTTCCGCAACTCTGAAGAAGTCTGGCACGAATCTCTGTTAGTAACCAGCTAGTCCCAAGAAACTCTGCACCTCTGTCACGCTCCTGGGTGGCTCCCAAGCTAGCACCGCCTCAATCTTCGTAGGATCCACTACAACTCCCGCCTCAGAGTTGACGTGTCCCAAGAAGTGGACCTCACGTATCCAGAACTGACACTTCGTGAGCTTACAATACAGCTGGTGCTCTCGGAGTGTGTCTAGTACAACCCTCAAGTGATAGGCGTGCTCTTCCCCAGTCGTCAAGTATATCAAAATGTCGTCGATGAAGAGCATGACAAATCGATCGAGGTATGGCTGAAAGATCCTGTTCATGAGGCCCATGAACACTACTGGAGCATTGGTTATGATGAATGGAATAACCAAGAACTCATAGTGGCCATACCGACATCTGAAGACCGTCTTCTGCACGTCCTCGTCTTGAACTCTGAGCTGATGATAGCCTGACCTGAGGTCTATCTTTGAGAACCACCGTGCTCCCTTGAGCTGATCGAAGAGGTCATCAATCCTCGATAGCGGATAATTGTTCCTCACTGTCACCTGGTTCAGGCGACGATAATCGACACAAAGTCGCAAGCTCCCGTCCGCCTTCTTGGCAAACAATATCGGTGAAGCCTAGGGTGAAACACTGGGTCAGATGAAACCCTTGCCCTGCAAGTCCTCCAACTGTACCCGTAGCTCTCGAAGCTCAGCGGGGGCCATCCGATATGCTGGAGTGGATATCGGGGCTGTCCCGGGGTATAGATCAATATGAAAGTCTACCTCTCTGCGAGGAGGTAGCCCTGGAACGTCGTCAGGAAAGACGTCCGCGTACTGATCCACCACTGTAGGAAAACTAGGACTCCGCACGTCAACAGCTCCTAGGATGAGGCTAGCCAACTGATGAGTGATGGGATGTCCTCTCCTATGCGGAAGTCCATCCTGTGCTGCGAAGGCTCCCTTCTCGCCGGTGAAGGTGAACCTGCTCCCGTCGGTGCGTACACATCGCACCTTGTGCCTAATACAGTCGATCTGAGCATGAACTGTAGATAACCAATCCATGCCCAAGATGACGTCGTAAGGCCTCGACGCCGCTACAAGAAGATCCTAGCCGAAGATCTCGCCTCCCAAAGTAAGCTCGCACTGCCGACACCAGTGTGTAATCGTCGAGTCTGCTCCCGTAGGAGTCTCTAGCCGTAAGGATCGAGCCAACGGCTCTGTCGGAATCTTCGAGCTCCGAACAAGGGCAGCGGCTATGAAAGAGTGACTCGCTCCTGTGTCTATAAGAACTGCAGCAAGGGTGGAATAGAAACAGATCGTACCTCGAATAATCTCGGGCGCGCCGTGGTCGTAGGCCTCCGCCGCCTGGAGCTGTTCCTGTCTCTGCCCGCCAGCTCCCTATGGCCGGGGTGGACCTTCGGGTGGTGGTGGTGGTAGAGACTCAAAGCGTCGCCCACCACCTGCTGCTCGGCCAGCTCCTCTGCCTCGTCCGCCTCCTCCCTGCGGACCACCATGGTCGACCCTCTACCTATGCCTGGGTGGCCCCTCAACTGTCTGCTGCTCCTCGGCACAGTGGGTTGGGCAGTCACGAGCCATGTGACCCTGCCCGCCGCATGTGTAGCACTGCCTGCCTCTCGAAAGACTGGCTCTGCGCTGTGTGCCCCGCACGACTGACCTAGTGTCCTGAGGCCGTCTACGTGAGGGTCTGGTCTTTCTGGACCCCTGAGTCATCCGTCGACTGCCTGCTGCAGAAGACTCTGCTACGTGCCGCCCCACGGTAGGTCTCGCCGCTGGATAAGTCTCAGCAAGAAAGCTCTCGATCAAAAGGGCTCGCTCCAGTACTCCTGCCTGGGTCGGGATGCTGAGGGAGATCAGCGATGCCCTGATCTCGTGTCTCAATCCCTGTTCAAAGGTCCGGTCCTGGAAGAACGGGTCCCGTACCATGTCGGTCGAGTAGCACGAGAGATCGGTGAATCTCGCAGAGTACTGGGCGACCGTCAAGCTGCCCTGCCACAGCTGAAGAAGCTCCTGGATGCGCACCGCACAGAGGGTTATCGGGACAAACTCTGAGCGGAAGAGGCCCTCAAAGTCTGTCTAGATGAGAGAGACCTTATCGTGCACCTGGAGCATCAAGCTCCACCATCGTCCTGCTTCTGCGTGCAGTAGGATCGCTGCGAGGATCACCATGAGGTCTGCTGGTGTCCTCACTAGCCTGAAAACTCATACGACTGCCTCCAGCCAGTCCTCGGCTGCCTGGGGGTCCGTCTCCCCTCAGAACCTGGGCGGTCGCTGGCGCTGGAACTCATGCAGTGCACTGAGGCGACGTGCATCGTCAGCGGCTGGTGCTGGAAGCATCGATGGCTCGGCGGGTAGAGGTACCGCCGGTGCCTCTGCTGTCAAAGGGCCCTGTACCGAAGCCTCGTCGCTCGGCGGGCTGTCGTCACGCTCGACTCTCGGAACCCTAGCTGGCTGCCGTCATGGGGCCATCCTGAAAGGAAACAGGTGCGCCACGGTCAGAACAGTATACCTGGTGATCTGATATAATGTAATCACAAATAAAACTTGAAACACACATGCAATCAATGTTTTCGTGCATTAAGTCGGAAATCAGAAGTCAGGGTCCTGGTGTACGGATACGTTGACCGCCACACTAACACTGGACTCCTTGGACTGATAACCACACCCAATACGCTAAACACTATTGCTTCACATAGAAGAAAGATCAGATTCCGCGGTAGAACCGAACTCCTCTGATACCAATTTGTCACGACCCGTCCTCGGGGCCCGTGCCGTGACTACCCCAAGCCCGCCTTCCATAGGCCAGGGGCTGACGACTAACACCAAGGCGTAAATCCCAAAAAAAGGGAAGGCATTGCCTTTGTAAAGTAAACAAGCACCACAGAGTAAGCAGCGGAAAAAGTAAACACTAAGTAAAACTGGTACAACAGTAAGTGCGGAAAAGTAAAGGGGGCCGGAAATACAAGCCCAATTGTAAAGTACAACTGAAAGGGGAAAACAACAACTTAAAAGAAAAGCCGCAGTGTCGAGCCGTCCTCTGGAAGTCCCACCTGAAGGGTGAGCACAGATAGCCTCCACAGCTCCTCGGTCCAGCCATCCGCTCCGAGTACGTCCCGCCCAGTGGTCCACCTCCAGGTACCGTCCTGCTCCGCAAGCCTCCACCACGATCAGCGTTGTCCGTCGTCTGCAACCAACACAACAAAGTGAGGGAATAGCCCGTGCAGGGGTGAGTATAAGCTACTTAGTAGGGACCCCGAGACCCCCGAAGGTCTCCCGAAATCCACAAAGGATAAACCACAAAGGAAAGGTACAATCGCGAAGTAACAACCGACACTGCTTAGGTATATGCCCATACATATACCTAAGTCATCAATTCTCACTCGGCTCCAACATCCGAGCTCAAGTACAACCCAGTCCACACAGGAAAGAAAAACGTAAAATCCACACAGGATAGCTCAACACAATCCACAAAGGAAAGTAAAACATAAATCCACACAGGATAGCACAACACAATCCACAAAGGAAAGTAAAACAGAGTTTCATCTCACACAGGTATACTTCTTAGAATGACGATAGAGATGATCAATGATCCATCTAAGTCGTCAGACCCACAAAGGATCGAAAGGTACTAACCCCCACAATGTCCCACAAAGGATCTGACCCACAAAGGATCTGACCCACAAAGGATCGATAGGTAACTAACCCCCGCAAAGACCCACACAGGATCGGGCCCACACAGGACCTGTAGGCGCTGGCTCACACAGAACCGCTGAGCACTGACCCACACAGGATCGGACCCACACAGGATCGGTAGCACTGACCCATAAAGGATCGCTGAGTGCTGTAGTCATCGCAGTCCACTGAGGATCTCTGCACAGTCGTCGTCATCACAGTAGTAGTCGCAGCCAACTCTAGGGTTCCCGCACACAGCAAACTTGTTCGGGAGGGTCCGCTCCACGAGCCGAGAGGCTGATACATCAACTGACACATTTTACAGAGTTGATGTATCCAAAAGTTTCGTATCGTCAACAGGAACTCATCGTCGCAGACGGCGCGTCAATCGGACGCCCGGTCTGAGAGATAATGGCTTTTTCGTCCCAGGGGCCCGGTTGGTTTTTAAGGCAAAACCGACCCAAATGTACTCCACCTGCATCCGAACCTCGGGCGGATTAATCCAAAAGATCCGTCTCACTTAGAGGAATCCAACAAAGTCGACGGCACATCAATCGGACGTTCGAAGCTCAAGATATGAGCGTTTCCATTCTGAGGGCCCGATTGGTTTCGTGCACGAACCAACCCGGCCGAACACAAAGTAATCCGAAACCTTGAGTGCGATATACCAAAACGACCGTCTTGATCCAAGGATCGCATCGCCACTGACAGCGTGTCGTTCGGAGGCCCTTATCTCAAGTTATGAGCGAAATACCGAAAACTTCAGGAGACTGGGGGTCTGGGCCCGGGCCGACCCGGCCCGACCCCCCTGGATCGGCTGAACCGGGTCGACCCGACCTGAGTCCGACCCCGCCAGGGCGTGGCCCGGCCCGGCTCGGCTCGGCCGAGCGGCCGAGCAACGCGGGGGGCGTGCTACCCCCGCGTGACAACACCGCGGCCCCCGCGGTGGGCCGCCCTGGTCAACGGATGTTGCAAAGCCGTGTCCTGTGTGCGCTGGACCCGCGCGGCCGCGGGTCCTCTGGCGCCGCTGCCGCGGCCGCGGATTCAGCTGCGGCGGCTCCTTCCGGTGGCGCGCCGGGGCACCGCCGCCTCTGGGGACCCGCGCCGCCAGTGGCTTCCGCGGGCCACCGGAGTCGCTCCGGTGGTCCGATTTCGTTCCCTTCTGTGCCGCTGCTCCTCCCGGGTCCCGTTATTCACTACGGAAACATCAAATCGCCTTTGCGACACGTTTTTTCGTCACCCGCCAAATCCTCACAACAACGAAGAACTGCAGAGGGTTGTTGGGCCGTGTTCGTTTGGCCCGCACCCTCCGCGTTAGGCGATAACAATCGGGAAGAAAAATAATCAAAACATAGAAATCATAACAAACAACAATTTTAATAAAATTAAAATTGTTCTTATGAAACCGGGTTCCTTGTTTTGAATGGAAACATCCACGGAGTAAGAATCATTCCCAATAAAACCCCTACCTCGTCAAGTCGTCGCACACACGTTCTTCGCGGAAATGATCGTCGCGGAAGGAAGGGATCATCACGTCGTCGCAGTATCCGGCGTTGCGTCGACGAACTCCAAGGACCAAGAAACAACAGATTTAATTAATAATAATTAAATCCATATTGTTGTTTTAATCGACAAAGTAAATTTAAAAAAAAAGAGCGCAACCCCCTACCTTGTCGCTGCCGATCGAAGGTTGTTGCAGGGTTGGATTGTCACGGAAGAACATCGCGGAAGAAGAATTGCCGGCGTCGCGGAACTTGGCGTCGCGTCATCGATTTCCGAGGGCTCGGCGTTCTTCGCGTTCTTCGCGAAGGAGGATGAAGAACTCTTGGTTTCTGTCAGATCCTCTCAACGAACATTTTTCCAGAAGTCGTGCGTTGGTCTTATTTTATTATTACACCAACAGATTGAAAACAGGTTAAGAAACGATTAAATTAATTCATAGAATTAATTCAATGAATAAAACCGCCCAATTAATTGGTGCGTTAAGAAATTAAGAAAACGCGTCAGTTGACTTTCATAATGATGGGTTTTTGCGGGTGCGTTACTTAGCAGAAAAGAAACCGTGGGGCTCGTGCGGGCCCCACCTCACAAATATCCTACCTAGAGGGTAGGATATTTTTGGATAGCACCCTATCCGCATCAACTCAGCTTAAGCAGCTTAAAGTGGCTTTCAAGTGGCTTTAAATTAAGTAAAATAAAGTTTGTCGTACAAATTATTTTGTTTCTTAACTTTAACACCAAAAATTAAAAACCACACCCGAGAAAACGCAACTCCAGAAGAGGCATTTCTAAGCAAGTACCGGCGCTGCGATTTCGTCGGTGCCCTCAGAATTCGATTCCGAGCATCGGTTCAAAAGTTAGAAAAACCCGCTCGTTCGTTCACTGAACATACCCGAGACAAACTTCGGAAAATGATTCCGGGCACACCGGGCCTCGGAATCAGGTGCCGTCAGAAACTGCGTTCTTGTAAAAATCCAAAGAAAATTAAGAAAAAAAATTTCCTTGAAATTTTCACGTCTTTACAAATTTTTCCATTTTCACCTATCATAGTTGGGTATGATGATATATATAAAGTATATATATGATATTTATAAAATATTTATACCTATATATTTAATACATCACATATATATTTTTAGCTTCCATTCTGTATGAGACATGATAACGTCGCTCATGTGTACGGAAGACTACCACCTCGCGAAGCGATGTGATTCATCTTTCACTAAATCTTCACATGGAAGGTGATAAAGATAAAGTTAATGATTATATGTGATATAAATGATATAATTATTATATTAATGAAATATTTATTATTTTTTAAATATAATATGCATCATTTTATTTTTTTCATTTTCACTCATGTAATAATGATAACATCGTTTGTGTAAGTGTGAACCACCACCTTCATGAAGTGACGTGACTCTATTTTCAATAAAAAACCAAATAGATGGTATATATAAGAATATAATATGATATTAATGATATTATTATCATTATATAAAGTTAAAAAATTACTTACATTCTTTCCATAATGATCTATGAAAAAATGGAAACATTACTCATGTGTACGTATGACATACCGTCTCCAAAATCTTAACATACTTCATTTTTCATAACCATAATTAATTATTGGTTTTAAAAGTAAAATTTATGTAAAAATATAATAATTATGACATGATTATTATTAATGAGATTATATAACTATATAATATGCATAACAACCAGAACTTTCATGACAAAAAATGCATGAGAAAACAAGGTAATTAACACCTAAAACAATGAAAATAATGAAATATTATTAATTAATGGGTAATAATATTTTATTAAAGGATCATATATGATATTATAAATATTAATATTATTCTTTAATAAGTTAATAAAATGTTTAAAACCACAATATAGGAGTTTATAGTAGATTCAACTGAAAGGAAGCATAAGGTAAGAGATTTCTTAACTCAATTTCCACTCATTGGGTTAAACTTCTACTTCATTGATTATTACATGATAATATTATGTGTGTAATTAATTTTAATTATATTATATTATATTTTAAATTATTTTATATCTATTTATATTAGATACACATAATCAATCCATTGATTAATTCTCACTTCAATGTTATGATCATTTTAAGGGTTTATTTCACAATCTCATTCTAATCAAGATTATTTATTCTTGAATTTTAGTTGAAAGAAATTGTTTGATAATTTTATAATAAACCCATTTAATTTTCTTATAATATGGTTATTCATGATATTTTAAAGTAATAGTACTATTTTCCCACTCATTGGTACTTAATATTATTAAGAAAAACGTTTTTAAGAAAATATAACTTCATTTATCTCTTCTGTTGAAAATATGTTTTCATCAAAAACAATGTTTTATAAAAATGTTTTCAAAAATGTTTTAACATTTTCAAAATGATTCATCAAAGGCATTTCACCAATTTTTACCCTTTATAATTTTTTTAAAAGAATCTTATGTCACTTTCAAAATAATGCCCGTTTGGATTTTATCGAAAATGTGGAAGGAATATTCTTATTGTTTTAAAAAAAGGAACATTCCTAACCTTTTTATAGTGAAAAAGGAATTTTATTTTTTAATTTTAAGAAATTCAACAAATTAATTTTATCATGACTGTCATTTCATTGAATCTTAATTTGTAATTTTATGAGGATGTTTTTCAAGAAAATGTTTTAAATGTAATTTTAAAAGAATAAGATTTTTAAAATATTTTTCAAAATGAAAGGAATATTTTCTTTAAGAATGATTTTAAAGATAATTTTATGGAGTTTATATTCATCAATAACAATAACCTTTCATTCTTACTCTAGTGGGTAAACATTATATTGATACCATCATTATTATTTCTCTTGATTGTTTAGGATCATTTTGACTAAGGATAGTATCAAAATTAACTTCCTTGGTTCATTTTATGGTCATTAAATTTATTCTAAATATCTAAATTATTTATCATGGATATGATTATTTCCTAAATCATATTCAATTTTTACATACAATGTTTAATTTGAATGTTATTTGATTAACTGGGGAAATATTGATAAATCCATATTCCTTACTCAATATATATACTTGATGATAAGGCACATTATTTATAAATTAAATAAATTATTTGATGTTTTAGGAATGCTTTTGATTGGTTCTACATGTGCGGATCCTAATTATATATATCCCCTTGATGTATTAATATTCTCATGGGACAAATTAGTTGGCTATAATTAGTTAAGTGGATTTTTTTACTCAGTATGTTTAAACCATCTTATGAAAGGTCTTTATGGTAAAGGTATCATGTACCTAGGAAATATGATATCCAAAAATTAAGAATTTCTTTCATTTAGTATTCGATTATTACTATCCTAGAGATTTTCACTATGAAATTATCTTTGTATTAATTTTATTATTAGTTCATTGATTAAATGGAATGCGTTTTTAGTTATTTACCTTGACATATTGATTATGCCTTATAAAATTATTAATTCATGTTATTGATTAAATTTAATATGGTTTTAGTTATTAACCTTTACATATTTATTATTATATATAATATTTTCACATTAATATTATCTATAGATGCACTTCCTTATTAGTTTATTTATTTTATTACATGTGTGTTCAATTATTTACCTTTCCATATTGTTTAGGCTTATTGATTCATTATATATTACACTATAATTAACCCTTACTAACCATTTTATCTAATCCTTATTTTGTTTCCTTTTCTCAGGATTTTGTGAAGTTTACTATGACTAATATGAAGAGATATTCTATATAAAATAAATTTATTCTTGAAATAAAAAAATTTATGTAGTAATTTGTGCATTAAAATGAAATGTAAAACTCAAGTATGTATCTAGTTTACCAATAATAATTAACAATTTGGTTATTTAGGATACATTTAATTGTATCTTATTCCAATTTAATGTAGTATGACACCATCTTCAGGATACTGGGGTCAGGGTTACTACAAAAACTCATTTTATAATTTCATTTCCATTTTACTCTGTAAATCTAAATGATCTATCAGCTATGGAGTTAGGTTTTATGAATCACCTTCTCAGTTCCATTTTGAAATACTTCATTTTGGTGATTAATATTTTGGTATCAATTGATCTAACTCCTAATTTCATTTTATGTGATAACATTTGGAAATGATATTAGACCCATTTTATTTTCATAGGCTTTCATGATATGGTGAATGATTGATATCTTATAGAAAAAATATGTATATATATTGATTTTTGGGATCCCATATTGCTATATAATGCATTGGTTAAGGTTTTATATCCCATGAGATATTAATGTTGTGCATATACATGATTATACCTTACTTTTTTCACAAGGTTGTGTGTGAAAATGATTGTGTTATGCTTTGTTCACACGTTTGTGTATGGAAATGATTACATTATGGTTTTTTCACATGGTTGTGAATGAACACTAATACATTATTCTTCTCACACAGGGTTCATGGACATGATCATGTTATTATTTATTCATAAGGTTGTGCATGTACATGATTGTGTAATTATTTTCTCATAAGGTTGTGAATGAACATGATCTTATTATGATTTGTTCATAAGGTTAGGCATAGACATGATAACACTATTCTTTATTCATAAGGTTGTGCATGAGCATGATAAATTTATACTTTGTTCACAAGGTTGTGTGTGGACATGATTGTGTTATGCCTTGTTCACAAGGTTGTGTGTGTATATTATTTCTCTATACTTTATTCGAAAGCTCTATCATGAATATGATCACCTTTTTCTATGTTAATAAGATTGTTTCTAGACATGATCACTCTTAAAATTTTTCACAATATTATGATTTCCTGTGCTTATTCTTATGCCATATTTCTAGTTTATATGCCTATGATATTCTCTATGAAACATTATTATTATCTCATGTTTATGCTAACTTATGTCATGGTATATGTTTGATTATTTGAGATTACATATCCTTCCATTATATGAGAAACTCTTATTTGTTCATGTTTTTTTAATAAGATATTTCTCTTATTATCATGTTTCTCATCTTATTATTATATAACCATTTTGATGACTCATTTATAAGTTTTTCCCTTACTAATAATTACCCATTTATTATTTTTCTATTCCCTAGGCTATTAAGATGAGTATAACCTAGGAGATTTTTAAAAGAGGATATAATATATTGAAATTATAGGGAAATTTTCAAAAAAATTGTAAAATATGTTATTTATGTATCTAGTCTCAAAATAAACTAAACCTAATAGTTCTCAGGATTATGTGAGATTATTGTGAGATGTAATTTTAATATGAAATATATGGAAGTTTATCTTGGGTTATATCACTTGGTATCAAATCCTGTTTATAAAGAATGTGTTTTTAGAACCAGACCCTGGAGTGTGGGTTTGGGGTGTCTCAAAATTGGTATCTATTCCCAACTCAACTTCATAGATATCCTATAAAAATTTCTCACTTAGTTTTCTCATCTAAAACATAATATCCTATGGCCTTCATGAGTCCAGTACTCCTCAATCTCTAAAAGGATTGATACATATATGATAATTATGCACAACATTGTTAGTCTATCCTCATCTTCTTCTTTATTCTTTCTTCTTATTCTTCTTCTTCTTCCTCTTATTCTCCTTATTCTACTTATGATTCAACCATAATGAGTGTTTTATGATATTTTTATTCCTTCTATTTCAATACCAAGATATCAAATATTCTTTAGTGTGGTATCAGGCCACTCTACTTCACCTCATTCAAGAGTTAGTTGTATTTTACATATAGTACAGACTCTCGGTTCTTCTCAGCTCAATTATCTTTATTTATTTTTAATTTTATATATATTTCACCTTAATTAGTTTTTATATATTTAAAATAAAGAAAAACCTTCAACAAATTTTTATGTTGATCCCATCCTCATGGATTTGTTCCCATGATCTCAATATTACTTTTGCCTCCTCAATAAGTATCTCCTGTAATATACATGAATACCTCTCTTCCATTATCATATTATCATTTTTCTCATAGTTAAAAAAATATTACAGTTACTTCCACAAGTCTCAAGTATTTTCTCATATTCTCCTCAAAATATATCTATTGAAATATACATTTAATCCACTCTTTAAACCTATATAAAATATAAAGCGCATTATAATTGTAGAATGGATCATCTTTATACTGAGTGAGAGTCTCTAATTTTATAGTGAGATCCCCAACATATATCTTAATCATTATATAGCACCACATATCAACCTTCACTATTTATAACATGAATCATAACTAAGTTTGTAATAATCAAAACCTTGAAGTTTAACTTCAACATCTTCTAATTTTTTATTCATTTATAGATATAATAATCTATAAGTACCTAATTTTTTTCTCAAGAACTCGTATATCCTTTATATTCACATTATAAAATATTTATCTTGAATCACAAGTTATTCTATGATGTTTTAGAAATTTGAGAACAACTTGAGATTTATCCTAATTTATTTTCCTTGTTCATAAATTAAATATAGAAACTTGATTTTTTACTATGAAAAAATCTTGGTTTTTTTCTAAGTACGAATTATTACACATATAGGAATATATACATGTCTCATAAATAATTCATATGTTATGTGGTTCAAAGTCACATGCCTGACCTAAATTCTTTCACACCTCATCAGAAAAATTCATATACTCTGCCTGAATGTGTTATGCGACAAACTCAGAGGTTTTATGTATGATTAAAATTATCATGATGGGTGCCTCAAAGTAACAACCATCTATAGAAGTCATATGTAAATGGATTCTATAATTCTTATGGTATACCATACAAAGTCACACTATTACACTCAAGCTTCAATTATAGTAAGCTTTTCTTTCTAAAGAAATAATAGTATAATGCACATTGCTTTATCCAAGAATGTGAATAAAAAATAAATTCAAAATTTTTATAAATTTAATTTTATGAAATGAATCTCATTTTAAATTTATAATCTCAAAATCATCTTAGATTTAATTTTTGATAAATTTCATAAATAGTTGATTTTTGGATGAATAGTGAAAACTATCGATTTTACATAAACTTTCACTTTTACTAATTTATAATGATATAAGAATAACATGAAAGTTTATAAATTTTTTTCTAGAAAAAAAATATATTAAATAATAAATAAAATAAATAAAAAAATATAATGTTGAACTTAGAAATATATGATTAACATTTTGGATATCTAAATAATGTTTTTGTTCAAATAAAAATTGTTTTTAGTTATTTTCTCTCAATCAAGTATATACAGAGTTAATTTTGATTTTAAATTTTTTGAAAGAAAAATAAATATCCTTTGAATTAATATAATAAAATTAATTCCATTAGAGTCAAAACTATACTTTATTTTTATATAAAATAATTTTTATTCTTAAAAATCATTTTTCTGAAAATCATTTTTGTCATGTTTTAAGGGTTTGTTTTAAATTAATTTATACCACTTATAGAAATTAAATTTGATAAAATGGAATAAATATTTGGAATCATAATTTAAATTTTTTTCATGAGGTCACTTTCATTTTCTATCATTATGAATATTTACTTTGGTATGGATGTCAGTTACCAAAGTAAGAGTTAAAACAAGTTAAAAAGGTTAAAACTAAACTGAAAAGGGTTAAAATGACATAAAAACTTGTCTAAATCATATTGTATGGTAATATTTAAATTAAATATAATATATTATCATAATATTAGTAATTTTTGATCTTTTTGAATTGATTAATACATTAATATATTTTAATCTTTGAAAAATTCAAAGTGTGTCCTCCCCCTCCCTTATAAAAGGACACCACCACTCCTCTCTTCCTCACACTTCACGAGATTTATAGATCAACAAATACCTACCCAAATAAATTCCTAAAATCCATCCCCACTATATATAGGTCATAATTTTATCAAATTACCAACCTTATAAACCTTAAGGTGTAATCCAAATGAGGTTGTCTATAGAATAGGTATAGATCCTAACTGAGTGTTTTTATTTTATTTATTCTTATAATTCCTTCAATACTATGATAAAAATTATTATATAATAAAATTTCTATATACCATATACTAATATTTTATTTTGTTGATTTTTTTGCCTTTAT
Organism: Viscum album; assembly: GCA_963277665.1. Classification (NCBI taxonomy): domain Eukaryota; kingdom Viridiplantae; phylum Streptophyta; class Magnoliopsida; order Santalales; family Viscaceae; genus Viscum; species Viscum album. Next base: position 432,123,906 of record OY728133.1, on the reverse strand, counting down.
TCAGCCCCTTCTCCATCAAATGGAAAATGAAAGTATCGTTCGTGTATACGTGCAAATTACCACCTCACGAAGTGATATATTTAATTTTTCATAACAAAAATTCATGTATGGTTATTATGATTAATATAATGTTTATATATGATATTTATGACATAATTGTGATTATTTGAATATAATTTATCATTTACCTTCTTACCCTTCCACCCGTTAAAAAATGATAATGTTACTCATGCATATGTGTGGACTACTGCCTCTACGAAGCGATGTGATTAAATTTTCATTTACACCATTAAATAATGATTATAAATATGTATATAATGAATATATAGGATATTTATATCATTATTAAAATTATGTATATGATGGTACCATGATCAAGATGTAAGGACTGAAAATACCGAATTGAAACTTACATGAAAAACGAAATAGTTAACACTCGAAAACGATGATTTTAATAAGGAATTACTAATAAATAGGTGTTTTAATGTTTTAAGTGGATAATATATGATAATATAATTATTTATATTATTATATTATATAATTATAATAAATTTAAATTTATTATACAAGAGGTTAAAATCACTTACGAAGCAATTCAAACACGAGTTAAGAATTTATTTCACAATATCATCCTTATTTGATATTATTTATATTTAAGTTTACATTGGGGAAATTATATAAAATTTCATATTAAACCAAAAATATTTTATTTTACTATGTTTATTTCTATAAATTAAATTTTTTACTTTTATTTTCCTCTCTCTAAGCACTCAAAAGTCTGAAAGAGTATTTTAATGGAAAATTAATTTTTTTTTCAGTTGGAATATTTTTATTCCATGCCCATATTTTCTTTAAAATGTTTTCAAGAATGATTTTATAATTATACAATTATTTATCAAATTAATTTTTACCCATGTTTGAATTTCTAAAAAAATGTTTAAAATTAATCTTCTTATCATTTTCCAAATGGGGTACTTTTTACCAAAGGTGTGAGTATAATATTTGTTTTAACATTTACCACATGAACTAATTTTATTGATATAACAAAAATTATTTTATTTTTTAGATTAATTTAAAAAACTAAAAGGTAATTTTCAAATAAAATGTTTTCCATAATATTTAGGAAGTTTTTAGATTTTATATAAGTAATTTAAAAAATGAAATGAGTATTTTCCACAAGAAATGTTATAGTGAACTTTTAAAAGTATTTCCATATAAATCAATATCCTTTGATGAATTTTGTGCTCTTTTGGGGATATAATCTAATTAAAACATCAAACATATTACTACAGATGACTTATGATCATGTTGTTATATTTATTAACTGGGGTAAATATTTACATTTAATATGATCTTTTTTTCTGTAGTGAACCAACCCCATAAATCCCAGAGCCAGTGTCTAATAATATTATATTGTAATGATTACAAGGAATCAAATCCCAAAGGACCAATTAGTTTAGTAGTATTGGTAAACCACATACATACATCAGTCTATTATTAGAAATGAATACACTAATTAGAACATAATTTTCTTCTTCTTTATAAATAACTTTGAGAATATCTCTATTCCATATAGAATATCCTTACATATCTTTCTTATTTCTTGGATTAATAGGGAAAGGAAACATAATAAGGTTGAGATAAAATGCTCAGTAAGGGTAAATTACAATGGAAGTAATAATTAATCAATGAGAATTAAAATTATGTAATGATAAATAACTGAACACACATACCATATAATTAATAAAGTAATAAGGAAGTTCTTAAAATATATATCAAGGTCCTTTGTTTGACCCCAATCATCTCTTTATTGTATGTTTTATTTTATTTTAATAATGGGTCAAAATATTTGCTTCTAGCTGTACTTGTGTGGTTAATAAATGGTAACACATTCTATTCAAATAACAAGATAAGGGAAAATAAATATGGAAAGGTAAGAAACTGAAACACATACAACATAATCAATGAGTTAAAAATAAAATGTATACATAGACACGTCGACATAAAATCTCTTGGATGAATAATAACTGAAACTAGATGAAGGAAATGCTTTCTTAATGGACGTCATGTATGAGGCACATGAAAACCTATACCGTCATGACCTTTTCACAATACAGTTTAAAACTATTATGGTTTTCACAACTAATTTGTCTCATGAGAACCTGTTGATGCATCGAGGGGATTTATAAAGTACGAGATCTACCCTTCATTTCCTATCTAAATAAATTATCATATCGCATAGTCGAAATAAATAATATGCCTTATCAAATATATGTATTGAATAAAGAATATAGAATTATAAATATTTCCCTAAACAATTGAATAATTATCAAAGTAGATACCGTATATAAAATATATATGGTTTAGGAAATAATAATATCCATGATAAATGAAATGAATAATTAGGGAAAAATTCAATGTTCAATGATCATAGAAGATTGAAAATTTCAAGGGGACCAACAAATGAATAAAGGAAGTGAATAATATACTTGTCTAAATCAATCAGAAACCATCTAGAGTAGGAAATAGAATGGTATCAATAAAACATATACCAAGTAGAGTAAATTAAAGGTTTTTTTGTTGCTAATGAATAGAAAAAAGATTTTTTAAAAACATTCTTGAGGAAAATATACTTTAGTTTTGAAAAAAATTTTAAAAAAACATTTCTTTTAAAATAAAATTTTACACATTTTATTTAAAAAGTAACCTTTTAAACATGAAAAACTAGCTTCAAAGAAATTATGGTGGGTAAATATATACAAGACATATGAGGTAAAAGGAACATTCCTTTTGCATGGTAAAAGGATAGAAAAATGCTTTGTTCAGAAAGAAAAAAGAAGATTCATCTGAAAAAATTGGTAAAATAAAAAATGTTTAAAAATTTCTTTACTAAATCATTTTTTAATAAAACATGGATTTTATAAGAAATTAGGTTCTTTGACTAAAGAGAGAAATAAAGTAAGGTTTTTGGAAAAACATTTTCTAAAAAATTTTGAGTACCAAAGAGTGAAAAAATGGTATTAATACTTGAAAATGATATTGAATAAAAAATGTAGGTAAAAATGAAAGGTTTTATTGAACAATATTCATATAATGTACTTGAATTTAAATACCATTAAAGGATTGTTAAAGTTATTATCGAGAAAAATAATCATTAAACACTCCAAAGTGTCCCATACCGCTTTGAATAATTTTAAATCATAAACTTCATGAAGGAAAAATATTAATTTAAAAATTTAAATATCATGAAGATAAAGAAATTAATGACATAATATATAAAAATGGTTAGTATATAACCACAAAAAATAATTAAGTAGTGAACATGAAATTTATCTCACAGAAGTAAAAAGTGAGATGAAAATCCCTTACCATGCATACAACTTGTCTCGTGTACCATTATATTCCTAAATAATAAACTAATGTAAACTATTTACTTGATTTATAAACCTTTTAATTTTTATCATTACTTTTATTTCACTTATTACCATGTTGTATACAACTTCTTAAACAATTAAGTTTACATCGGTTTTATTGACCAAATTTGGTTTATATGTCAAAAAAAACTCGGGGAGGTCCTCTCCACTATCGGATTCCCCCTAGGGTTTCCAAGGCCCTCCTCGGCTGCACTGATTCTCTAAACATCTTCAGCATCCTCTCCTTATTTTTTTCTTCTCTATCGTGGCCCCCTTGTGCCTGACGATTCTTCCTTTGGCTTTCTTCTTTTTCTTTCTAGTGATCGCTGTGGTGGGTTTCCTCCAACGGACCTTTCATCTTCCCTTTAGGTTGTTCTATAGAAGCCCTGAACCTCTTTAACCCTACTCTGGACCTAGGTGACTCTACGCCTCACCTGTTTGGAGCTGGTGTGGTGGTTACAATGAGGCTTTGGGTTATGTGGTTTGGTGGACTATGGGTTTCCAGGTGCTACCGCAGTGGGTTTATTTTTGTTGTTCTGTTTTTGGGTTTATGCCATTTCGACGATGGTGGTGTTCAGAGCCTTCAGACACTCAAAGCTTTACTCTGACCCTACGATACTTAGCACCACTCCAGATTAGATCTGGTGAAAAGGTATATTTAGGGTCTTAGGATCTGTGGTGCGGCATCCGTCGGGGTTCCAGGAACAACCAGAGTCAATTTTCCCTTAGGAAGATGGCTGTTGGTTTGAAAAATCCAAATGGTGTTTCTTCTTCTAAGTTTTTGGTGATGGGGTTTTGTAGCATTTTGAGAATTCTTGTTCCATGATCACTTGATGAAGTTTTTGTTTTTTGTATCTGGTTCAGTGAATTTTGTTTCAAGTGTGGTGATGGAGTCAATGTCGACGGTGATACCAAGGGTGAAGCGACGATGTTTCTTCTGGTTTGGTTGATGAATGATGAATTGTTTTTCAGTGACTATGATTATGGTGTTTCTTGTAGGCATAGTTACAACGGTTCTGGTGAAGATGATCATCAGCGGCCGGTTCTCGACTATGCTATGGTTGTGTCAGGGTTTGCGGATCGAGGCTCCATATAGCGGTTTGTAGGCCGGGGCAGTGGCACATCACTTTTTTGATTTTTGATTTTGGTGAATCTCGACAGATGGAATGTGTCCTTTTTGAATTTTTTGATGTCTGTTTTGTGGTGCTTGAATCGGTTTTTGTTTTGTGCGGTTCCCACTTACCCAAAAAGTAGTTATGAAAAATACAAAAAATAAAGATTTGTGGTGGATGTCAAAAACAACTTTGGTAGGTCATCTATGGTAAAATGGGTCATTATATAACATCTATAGAATAATAATCATGAAATAATTACTATATTTATAAATAAATTATTCTTTTAAATTAAATCATTAATTATGGTTATGAAAAATGAACCAACGTTACAATCATAGAGACGGTATTCCATATGTACGCATGAGTAACATTCCCATTTCTCAATGATCAATATGGAAAGGAGGTAAGTAACAATAATATTTCTAGAATGATCATTATATAATAAATAACATATTATTTAATCATATATACTTATATATGTAATTTTTTGATGTAAAAGGAAACACATTATGTCAAGGAGGTGGTGGTACACACATCTACAAACAACGTTATCACTTTTTAAGTGTGTGAAAGGGTAATAGAGAAAATAATATATATTATATTTACATAAAGGTAATTATTTCATTAATATTATATATATTTTTTATTTCTCATACGTTTAATTAAAACTATCCTTTATACCTCCCATGTCTTGTGTGAATGAATCACATCTCTTTGAGGGGGTGGTAGTCCACACTTCCACAAACAATGTTATTATTTTTTCAAAAAATAGAAAGTTAAAGATTTGTATTATAAAATAATTAAAGAAGTTTAAAGACATAATAAATATCATATATAACATATATAAACATAGTGTCTTTCATAATGTCTACCATGAGAGGCGATAAAGAAAAAATGAACAATCATCGTTTCATGAGGAGGTAGTTTGCCATACACATAAACAATATGTTTGTTACCAATTAAATGGAAGTGTGTGTAATTTTAGGTAAAAATATTAGAATAAAAACATCATAGTTGTAACACCCCAAAATCTCATGTTTCGTATAATGGTGATTTTTATATGTTGTCTGTTAATTGAAAAAATCAGTTTTTTATGGAAAAGTAATAATATTTTGTTATGAAATAGAGTGAAACACACAAAATGTACATAAGGTTCTTTATTCAAATAGGAAAACCATAGTGTTTACAATAAAATGAGATTAAAAATGGAAATCAAGCTAACCAAAGATACCTATTAAAAACCCTATCAAGATTAAAGGAAGGCCACTCAAAACAATGAGAACCCTGAGAAGACGATTTGGGTCCTTAGTATCCATCATAATGAACATAAGAATAGCCGAAGCCACCACAACCACACTAAGAACCAAAGGTATGATGCAAACCATTTTCTTCAATCAAATTGAGTTTTAGGACACCCAAAATCTTAGATTTATAAGACACTAATCTGACCGTTTCCCGAGTGACCATAAAATACTAACATCTATAAATATACCCACTGGACAACCACATACATATTATATATTTATCTGAACTTGAATATAAGTGAACCAATCATTTAAAACCAAGTAAAAAAATGAGCCTGAATAATGAAATTTAACCTTATAACCAATAAAAAAGGCCTAGAATGAACTAAAAAGGAATATAATAAATAATTTACATATAAAAGGGGTTCTTTACTTTTGAATTAATAAGCCTAATTTTTTTATTCAGGTCTTTAGTAACAAGTCAATAACACCTTCAAGCATAGGGTAAGGGATCCTCTCTCTCACTTTTATTCAAGAATACACCCTATCTTGTGTGATTTTTTTTTAATTTCTAATGATGGGGTATGTTTTTTCACCTCCCCCATACTTCCCTTATGATATATAGATAATGGGATAACCTTTTACCTCTCATTAATCCCTCACAAGAATACTTGTTACCATGCCGAAATGCTTGTAAGGGGTTTTTCTTATCTCACTTTCAATGCTGTGGGATCTCAATTGTTCACCTCTTATTTCTTATATATGGTATAGGTGTACTTCTATTTGACATATGTTATCATGGTTATCATTATATTCATTGTATTCTATGAATCTTTTGATGGTTATTAACTCTTTGTTATACGACTCAATTGAATACAACACGGTAACGAGCTTTGTCTCAATTTTCACTTCGTTGTGACTTGCTTAGTAATTGTGCACCTACTCTTTATTATGTGGTGTACCTACTTCCCATTTGAGATAACTTTCAATTGAAATTATATTCCATTTAAATATCCATATTCTCATATCATGGATCTTATAATTGTCTAAGCCGTATACCATTTTACATATGGTATTTATTTTGAATGTTGTTTTGACTATGGAAATGTTGATGAATCCATATCCTCTATTATATACAGATAATGTAAATACATATTGCTCTTGTATTGAATCTATTTATAAAGAATTATTTTGTTGTAGAGGTGGGTGGGGCCCACTATAGCCCCTCGATGCATCAGTAGGTCTCATGAGACAAAACAGTTTTGGTGACAGACCCTTTGAGTTTGTTTCCAAAAATTAGACGAGTTTCTACCCACAGAACTAAACCGCTTCAACGGTATTATGGTTTCATGTTCCAGATACATGACGTTTAATTAATAATCATTATATTTATTCATTATCAGTTATTATTATTATCCATGAGGTTTTCACTATGAAAAAATATATGGATACATTTTCATTCTCAGTTTATCAATGGCATTAATTGTTCATTTATTCACTATGCCATTTTGATTATGTTAAATTGATTATGATTCACTTATTATTATACTCACGCTTCTGTTATTTTCAACCCTTACTGAGTGTTTGAGCTCACCCCTTTCATTGTTTACCTTCAATAGCTTATGAAGAGGAGGTCATTTATTGAGTGATCATGGATTCATTTTTTGTTTTTCATTATGTATTGTATCTTGTAACCTTATCCAATGTAATTTGTGTTAAATATATGTATCTAGTTTCTTCAAGACTACTAAACAGATCGTTCCTTTGAGATTTTCATTCCTTATAACCATGCCAATATCACAAGTAATGCACTAGCTCTAGCCTAGTGGCGCTGAGGTGTTATAGTTGGTATCAAAGGAAGTTTAGTAGGAAACTTGGAAACTAGAGTATGAAATATATAGTAGGGAACAAAGCCCTAAGGTAGAATTTAAGGATAAACTTATAAGAACTTCCTGGTATTTTGGTAAGGAATAGATTATGTGGATCTTTCAAGTAATACATCCCTGTCTGGATACGAGCAGGTAGAGGTGGTTCTGGAATAGATGTATCTAGGGGTAAAACCCAAAAACACCGCTTTGAGCTAAACTCGAACGGGAACTGGTACACAACAACGGGCCTTGATGCACTCTTGGTTACGACACTCCCGAGGGATATGCTATGGATAATTCATATTTTATATACAAGCCATTATGAAGGATTGAAATGTAAATTATTCCTCAAAGAAACCATTTTTTTGGATTATGGCATTATCCATGCATAGGAACTTAATTTATGCTAAGTGTTTTATTAAGTTAATATTATACATTATGATTCATACCCTGATCTAGTGTGTTCCATTATCTAGATATGGCGTCTAATGGAAGAAGGGGAATCAATACTCATGGGCAGGGTAGGGATCTCCGTACTAAGCAAGTCAACATAGTCAATGTTGGAGAAGATCAGATCATGAACATATTGGGAAAACTTACTCAAGTTGTAACGAATAACCATTCCATACCTATGTTGGATCATTTCATGCGGTAGAAGCCCCAATATTTCAGCAGGACTACTAATCTAGTGATTGCTGGGCAATGGATCAGGTCCCTTGAAAAGATATCCATGGCATTAAGATGCAATGAAAATGAAAAGTTAGTACTGTCAATATATTGTCTCAAGGGTGATGCTAATCAATGGTGGTCCCTGATTCAAAATACCACGGAGGAAGAAGAAATAGAAGATATGGAATGGAGGACTTTTAAGGAAATATTCTTTGAAAAATATTTTCCTCGTGAGTAACGAACTGAAATGAAGAGGAAATTCCTTAGCTTAAAACAAAGGGAAGAAGACAATGTTGAAGAATATGAGGCTACCTTTACAAGGCTAGCCAGGTATGCTGTAGATTACATACGTGACTCAGCAAACAAGATTGACACTAGTGTAGAAAACATTTTTTACGTCGGTTATTTTATAACCGACGTAAAAAATGCGGCGAGTATATTTTTAACGTCGGTTATTTTAATAACTGACGTTACAAATCGTGCGTGTTCGTTTTTTACATCGGTTATAAATTAACCGATGTAGAAAACCAAAGCGCGGGGTTTTTTACGTCGGTTATTTGATAACCGACGTAAAAAATGAGATATCGACGAGTTTTTTACATTGGTTATTTTATAACTGACGTAACAAAACAACCCGAAAAAGTTTTTACGTCAGTTATACAATAACCGACGTAAAAAACTGTGATTTCTGATGTATTTTTTACATCGGTTATTCTATAACCGATGTAAAAAACCAACACGTGGATTTTTTTACGTCGGTTATAAAATAACCGACGTAAAAAAAGCCGTATCTGATATATTTATAACGTTGGTTATTATAATAAATGACGTTATAAACGTAAAAAAATAGTTTATAATGTCGGTTATTAAATAACCGACGTTATAAAACATTTAAAAAATTAACAAGCCCCATGGATTGTCATTTATGATTTTTCGATCGACAGTCCATCGACTCGTCTCTCTCGCGCAGTAAACCCTAATCGGCTCGTCAATATCGCTACGTTAAACTCGTTTTTCCTTCATTGTTTATCATCTTTACTCTCCTCGGATCTATCATCTCAACTCGCAACACTCAAGTAAGCCTTCCATGAATTTATTTCGTTCGTTTTTTTTCTGGATAGTCTATATTTATGTTTTGTGATTTTTTTGTTTAAACTAGGTAAGATTCTTCCATTTCAAACCCTCTTACCTCTTTTTGCCATCATCATCTTATTTATCATCCCAAGATATATTATATTGACTCGCAATATTCATGTAATCCTAAACTAATTCTATTTAGTTTGTTTTTGTTTCACGAATGCCCGACATTGATGGTAATTTTTGTTTTCATTGACAACTAATGATCTCATTCACCTATATTACTGCATAGAATGGTTATTGATTAAATGTACGAATTCAGAAATGATATTTCATGTGTTGTTGTTGCTTATGTTTATACTCTTTTATATAAGAATCTATTAGATATATAATGTAATGGTTGTTGACCTCTATGGCCCTTCGATGCATCGCTATGTCTCATGATTCCAAATAAAAATGGGTTCTGCTGAGGGCTTACCCTAGTATTTTTTGAGGCCTTGGCCAAGGCCTTAAAAATATGTTTAAGATTTCTAGAATTATCCATTACCTCATTATGATATTAGTTATTGAGAAAACTTGTGATCATTTGAATAGTTGAATATCCTTGGTTATTTTTAATTATCATACGATCATTTAAGATTTCCTCTTAAACTTTGCCATAATATTTCAATTTGATTTATTTATTATACACGTTAACTACTATCCTTTTCATTTGTATCTTTTTGATGACCCTCAACCCTATACTGCTGAAGACATCAAACACTTACAAGTGGAGTGGTCAAATTATTTTACAAGTTTGATTGAATTTTAGTTGTTTGTAATGTAAAATGTAATTTTGAATATTGTCGTTGTAATTGTGTATTTGGTAGTCGTTTAGGTTGGATTTAGTTTTTTTTGAAGTTGATAGTGTAAGTTTTGAATATTATATATGTGAATGTTTAATTTTGCTATACTTCTTGTTTTGGTCTACTTATGATGGTTTTTCTAGTATGGATTCTGGTCTGGGGGGAGGGGTTCCAAGGGTGTGGGGGGTGTTCAGTGGGGTTGGGGGGTGTCTAGGGGTTTGGGAGGGCTATCCGGTGGGGTGGGGGGGGGGGGGGGGGCAGTACAGGGGGGTGGGAGGGCTGTCCAGGGGTGTGAGAGGGCTGTCCAGGGGCGTGGGAGTGCTGTCTAGGGGGTGGGGGGGGGTATACATGAGGGTGGGGGGGTTGTCCAGGGGTGTTTGGGGCTATCCAGGGGTGTGGTGTGGGCTCCAATGGGGTGGGGGAGGGCTGTCCAGGGTGTGTGTGTGTGTGTGTGGGGGGGGGGGGGGTTGTCCCGGGGTGTTTGGAGCTGTCCAGGGGGTCAGGGGGCAGTCCAGGGGTGTGGTGGGGGCTGTCAAGTGGGGTGAGGGGGTGCTATTCAGGAGGGTGGGGGGGGGTGTCGAGGGGTGTTTGGGGCTGTCCAGGGGGTCGGGGGGCAGTCTAGGGGTGTGGTGGGGGATCCAATGGGGTGGGGGCTATCAAGTAGGGTGAGGGGGTGCTGTTCAGGAGGGTGGGGGGTTGTCGAGGGGTGTTTGGGGCTGTCCAGGGGGTCGGGGGGCAGTCCAGGGGTGTGGTGGGGTCTATCAAGTGGGGTGAGGGGGTGAGGGGGTGCTGTTCAGAAGGGTGGGGGGTTGTCGAGGGGTGTTTGGGGATATCCAAGGGGTTGGGGGAAGTCCAGGGGTGTGGTAAGGGTTTTCAAGTGGGGTGAGGGGGTGAGGTAGTTCTGTTCAGGAGGGTGGGGTGGGGGGGGGGGGGTTGTCGAGGGGTGTTTGGGGCTATCCAGGGGGTTGGGGGGCAGTCCAGGGGTGTGGTGGGGGATCCAATGGGGTGGGGCCTATCAAGTGGGGTGAGGGGGTGCTGTTTAGGAGGGTGAGGGGTTGTCGAGGGGTGTTTGGGGCTGTCCAGGGGGCCGAGGGGCAGTCCAGGGGTGTGGTGGGGGCTCCAATGGGGTGGGGGCTGTCAAGTGGGGTGAGAGGGTGCTGTTCAAGAGGGTGGGGGTTGTTGAGGGGTGCTTGGGGATGTCCAGGGGGTCAGGGGGAAGTCCATGGGTGTGGTGGGGGCTCCAATGGGGTGGGGGAGGGCTGTCGAGGGGGTATACATGAGAGTGGGGGCTATCAAGTGGGGTAAGTTTTATATGTTATCAATGTAAATGCTTAAATTTTCTTTAGTTCTTGTTTTTATCTCCTTCTGTTTTTGTGGTACGATTTCTTGATTTGGTTTCTGGTTGATTCCGGGGGAGAGCAGAGGACTGCATTCAATTTTTTAAAATTTTTTTGGCTTCCACATCGGTTATTTTATAACCGAAGTGATAAAGAAATTGGGAAGGGTTTATCACGTCGATTTTTTTAATAACTGACGTGATAAACACTTGTGTCATGGTTTATCACGTCAGTTATTAAATAACCGATGTGATAAACCATTTAACAGGACTTTTATCACGTCGGTTATTTATTAACCGACGTGAGAAACCCCCCGGACTGGTTTAGAACGTCGGTTATTATATAACTGACGTGATAAACCATCTCCCAAGAGTTTATCACGTCAGTTAATTAATAACCGACATGATAAACCAGGGGGGGAGGGGTTTATGATGTCAGTTATTATATAACCGACGTGATAAAACCCCCTCCCCCCCAGTTTATCACGGCTGTTATATAATAACCGACGTTATAAACCCCACCCCCCAGTTTTTTCACATCGGTTTTTAATTAACCGACATGATAAACATCACGATGTTATGTTTTTTATGTCGGTTTTTAAATAACCGATGTAAAAAACGTTATTTATAACGTCGCCCGTATTAACGTTGGCTAAAAACCGACGTAAAAAATGAAAAATAACTGACATAAAACACGTTTTCTATACTAGTGTGATCATTTCTTTGAAGGTCTTAAGCCAAGTCTTCAGAGGGCACCAGATTCTCAAACATTTTCATCATATGATGGAATTGTATCAAGTGCTATCAAAACAGAGAATGGATTTTCTAGATCAAATCTTTTCAAAGGAAACCAAGATAAGAAGCGGTACTCTGATAACAAAGTAAAAGGATAATCACCAAAGAAGAGAAAGGGAATGAATAGTTTCCCATTATGCAAGAACTGTGGAAAGAATCATCTCAAGAAATGATTGAAAGGCATGGAAGTCTACTATAAGTGCGGAGAAAAGGGTCATCGATCTAATGAATGCAAGGGGAAGAAATAATTCAATGATATTCAATGATACAACTGCATATAGATGAGACACTATGCAAATGAGTGTCCTAAGTGCTAAGGAAACATGCCTCAGAAGAAGCCAAGAGAACAAGGGAGAGCCTATGCGATTACAACTGTAGAGGTTGAAATTCCAAATGATGTGGTGGAAAGTACTTTAATTGTTTCCTCAAACTTGGCCAACACTTTATTTTATTCCGGATCATCACATTCATTAATATCTTCTCAGTTTTCCAAGAAAATTAGATATGTCCAATTTGATTTAATAAAGGAGTTGTTAGTAAAAACTCCTAGGGGATGCATCATTGCAACAAAGGCATGCCAACTAGTCCCCCTCATGACACATAAACATGCTTTAGTTGCTAATCTTATCGTCATACCAATGACTAAATTTGATATAATTATAGGTATGAATTGGCTGTCAAACTATGATGCGAAGATTTTTTGCAAGAAAAAGGAAGTTACAATTTTTAAAAATGGTGTAGAATCTCTTATATTTAGAGCAGAAACCTCACCACCTGATTCATATCTAGATCCACCCCCAGTGGCTCTACTAAATGCAATTCTTGGAGAGAAAGAGAACCCAATATCTATGGGTGAGGATAGAAAAATTAAAATTGAAGATGTAAATATAGTTCAAGATTACGTTGATGTATTTCCATAGGATTTACCTGGAAATCCACCAGAGAGGGAAGTTGAGTTCTCTATAGATTTAATTCCTGGTGTGAGACTTATATCAAAGACCCCCTATAGAATGGCCACTGTGGAGTTAGTGGATCTAAAGAAACAACTAGAGGATTTGATTAACAAAGGATTTATTCGACCTAATGTTTCTCGATGGGGAGCCCTAGTCCTGTTTGTCAAGAAGAAAGATGGATCCATGAGGCTATGCATTGATTATAGGGAAATCAATTCTATTACAATAAAGAATAAGTAACCTATGCCTCATATTGATGATTTATTTGATCAAATTCATGGAGCTCAATACTTTTTGAATATTGACCTTCAGTCTAGATATCATCAGCTGCATATGAGGAAGGAATATATTCCTAAGATAGCATTTCAAACAAGGTATGGTCATTACGAGTTTATAGTGATGCCTTTTGGACTGACTAATGCACCCTCTGTTTTCATGGATTTAATGAATAGAGTTTTCAAGGAATATCTTGATAACTTTGTTGTGGTGTTCATCGATGATATCTTGGTATACTCAGAAAGCTATGAAGACCATGAGAATCACTTGTGGATTATTCTGAAAACTCTTAGAAGAAATGAATTATATGGGAAGTTTAACAAGTGATAATTCTAGATTTAATCAATTTCGTTTCTAGGCCATATTGTCTCTAAGGATGGAATCCTAGTTGATCCTGCGAAGACAAAGGCAATCCAAGATTGGCCCACGTCAACAAACATAACTGAGGTACGCAGTTTTATTAGCTTATCAGGTTAGTATCGACATTTCGTTCAGAATTTTTCCCGACTGGCTAACCCGCTAACCAAGATCACACGTAAATGAGTTAAGTTTGTGTGGACAAAAGAGTGTACAAAATTCTTCGAAGAATTGAAAAGAAGATTGGACAATGCTCCAATTTTGACTCTTCCATCTGGAAGTGATGGATTTGTGATATACATTGATACATCAAAGAATGGGTTGGGTTGCGTCCTTATGAAAAATGATAAAGTTATTACTTATGCATCAAGACAGTTGAAGACTCATGAGAAAAATTATCTAACTCATGATATTGAGTTAGCAGCCGTAATCTTTTCTCTGAAAATATGGAGGCATTATCTCTATGGAGATAGATGTGAGATCTATACGGACCAAAAGAGTTTGAAATAAATTTTCACACAAAAATAACTCAACATGTGGCAAAGAAGATGGATCGAGTTACTAAAAGATTACGATTATTTAATACACTACCACTCAGGAAAAACGAATAAGGTGGTAGATGCCTTAAACAGAAAAGATCATGGCCTTCTGACTCAAATGAGGATTTAGAGAGATCCTATATTCATGGATCTACTAATGTTGGATATGAAAATTTTTAAGGAAGGGGAAACATCTTTTCTATTTCAAATGATTGCTAAAACATCTTTATTAGAGAAGATAAAAATATCTCAATCTGATGATGGGAATCTGTACAAGAAAATTATTGCTGTTAAGGAGGGAAGACTTGATGACTTCATGTATGAAGAAGGAGTTCTGAAATTTGGGAAGTGGTTATGAATTCCATCAGTAGATGAGCTAAAAATGGAACTATTAGATGATGCAGATAGCTCAAATTTCTCTATACACCCGAGTAACACCAAGATAAATAGAGATCTGAAGGAATATTTCTGGTGGGATAATATGAAGCGGGAAATTGCTGACTACGTATCAAGGTGTCTAGTTTGTCAACAAGTGAAGGTAGAGAGAAAACATCACAAAGGAGTGATGCAACATCTACCTATTCCTATGTGGAAGTGGGATAACATTATGATGGATTTTATTACCAGACTACTGAGGAAACCTATAAGGAACGATGCAATATGGGTAATTGTTGATCATCTCACAAAATCAGCACATTTCCTCCCTATACGAGAGGATTTTACACTTGATAACCTAGAAAGACTGTATATTAATGAAGTTGTAAGACTTCATGGTGAACCTATATCAATTGTATCCAATCAAGATCCCCTGTTTACATCAAAATTCTGGAAAAGTCTCCATAAGGCTTTGAATACTGAGCTTCGTATGAGTACCGCATATCACCCCCAAACCAACGGGCAGTCTGAAAGGACTATACAAACTCTAGAAGACATGTTGAGGTCATGATCCCTTGACTTCCAAGGAATGTGGGATCAATAATTACCTTTGGTGGAATTTTCTTACAATAATAGTTTCCATTCTAGTATTCAAATGGCTCCATATGAAGCATTATATGGAAAGAGATGTCTAACTCCAACTTGTTGGGACGAAGTTGGTGAGAGGAAACTTATAGGCCCAGAACTTATTGGAGAGACCACATCAAAGTTGAAGACAATACAAGGGTGTCCTAAGGTTCAGTAAGAAAGGGAAACTGAGCCCCAGGTACATCGGGCCATTTGAAATTCTAGAAAGAATCAGATCTGTAGAATACCATCTAGAAATACCGCCAAATATCTCTAGAGTTCATGATGCGTTCCACATGTCATTGTTGAAGAAATACATGCCAGACCCAACACATGTTCTCACATATGAAGAAATTGTACTGGAACCTGATTTTTCATATTGTGAGAATCCTATTGGGATTCTTGACACAAGGGAGCAGGTATTGAGAAATCGGACAACTCATCTAGTAAAGGTTCTTTGGAGAAAACAGAATATGGGGGAAGCAACATGGGAACCTGAGGATGTTATGAAGAAGAACTACCCACATATTTTTGTTGGACTTTATACATAAAAATTAGAGGACAAAATTTCTGAAGGAGGGAATAATGTAGCACCCCAATCATTTTATGGTATGTTTCTCTTAAATACACTGTATTCATTAGGTAGCCTATATTTCATGAATCAATGATCCCCTATAGAACAAAACATTTTTACTTATAGGAGATATCCTTAACTTAGCCACTAAACTTAAATTTATCACCTCTATGATTTTAATTTTAAAAATCTGATATACACGGTTGTGTTCAAGATGATATTTAGAGTCAGATAGAATTAACTTAATTTTTGGTGAATAGTAACCTACCCTTATGAATAGTAACATACCCTTAAGAATAGTAACTCACCCTTATGAATATAAATACGACTCTTATGAATGGTATCCATACCCTTGAATGTATAAATGAATTTAGACACCTTAAAAATGAAGATGAATATTTTAAGTGTTTATATATTTCAATTAAATAATGATTTAATTAAATATTTAATTAATCATATTTAGAAAATTATTTTTGAAAAATGGACTTCATTTTTGGATTCTACATGTCAAAAAAATGGTTAGGGTGAATTTTTGGGATTTTTCTGAAATACTTGAATTTTGGGTGAATAGTAAAATACATTAATTTACTGTATAAATACATTATAATTTAAATTAACTATTCCTAGCATCACGAGTGATGCAAGAACCAAGAATCTCGAACTCACATGCATATATTACAATTCTTGGTCATTTAATACTCACTATTTCTTGTCTTGATAGGAAATAATAAATTAAGGATTATAATATTAAGAAAACTCCTCTCTCCTCCACTATAAAACCCCCCCTTCACTCCCTCTTCTCTTAACTCTTCTCAAGCCTTGTGACATGCCAATATTCTGCCCAAATCATTCCCCAAGATCATAACCCATGTCAAAAATCTCCTAGCCTCTTCAAAATACAAAAACCTCTCCTCTTAAGAGGTTCTCAAAGGAGGAAGTCTCAAGAGGTAAACTCCTCTTTAAAATCCCTTCTTTTCTTTTAAGTTCTTTTATTTTTGTTTCTTTCCTCACCACCCTTCACCAAAATAGTATGATAAATCCAGTAACATACTTGTACTGGAATGTTTTCATTCTAATGGTATATATTCCATTATATTATCTCCTTTCCCCACTTTTATTTGATATAAATGAAAGCACCGTTTGAGATGTGCTAATTTAGCACATTCAAGGACAACGACTTATCAATTTCAATTATAATATTTAATTCTGGTTAGTAAACCATTTGTGTTATGGTTGAACCAGATTATTATGTAATATATCCTATTTTTAGTTCTTTAATACTTTTTTACAAATGGTATTAAGTTATAAAGCAAAACATGTTCATCGTAATCAAACCCACCGATTAACCAAAACACTTATCACTAAGGTTATATATATAAAAATTCGACTTCAATATAAGTAACCCAAATTAAATTTAAAACCATTTAATATCCTTTATGTTCACTAATAGTATATAAATTCATTTCTGGACAACCAAATACATCTTATATATTTATATGAACTTGAATATAAGTGAACCGATCATTTAAAACCAAGTAAACAAACGAGCCCGAACAATGAAATTAAACCTTATAACCAATAAAAAAGGAATATAATGAACTAAAAAGGATTATAATAAATAATTTAAATATAAAAGGGGTTATGTAATTATGAATTAATAATCCTAATTTGTTTATTCAGGTCTTTAGTAACAAGTCAAGAACACCTTCAAGCATAAGGTAAGGGATCCTCTCTCTCACTTTTATTCAAGAATCCACCCTATCTTGTGTGATTTTGTTTTTAATTTCTAATAATGGGGTATGTTTTTTAACCTCTCCCATACTTCCCTTATGATATATAAATAATGGTATAACATTTTACCTCTCATTAAGCCCTCTCAAGAATACTCATTACCATGCCGAAATGTTTGTAAGGGGTTTTTCTCATCTCACTTTCAATGTTGTGGGATCTCCATTGTTCACCTCTTATTTCTGATATGTAGTATAGGTGTAATTCAATTTGACATATTTTATCATGGTTATCATTATATTCATTGTATTATGTGACTCTTTTGGTGGTTATTAACTCTTTTTCATACGACTCAATTGAATACAACACAGTAGTGAGCTTTGTCTCATTTTTCACTTCATTGTGACTTGCTTAGTAATTGTGCACCTAATCTTTCTTATGTGGTGTAAATAATGCCCATTTTAGATCAATTTTAAATTGAAATTATATTCCATTTAAATATACATATTCTTATATCATGGATATTATAATTTTCTAAGCTGTATACCATTTTACTTACAGTATTTATTTTCAATGTTGTTTTGACTGTGGAAATGTTGATGAATTCGTATCCTCTATTCTATATAGATAATTTAAATACATATTTATCTTGTATTGAATCTATTTATAAAGAATTATTTGGATGTAGACGTGTGTGGGGCCCACTACAACCCCTCGATTCATCGGTAGGTCTCATGAGACAAAACAATTTTGGCGACAGACCCTTCGAGTTTGTTTCAAAAAATCAGACAAGTTTCTACCCACAGAAATTAACCATTTCAATGGTATTATGGTTTCATGTTCCAGATAAATGACATACAATTAATAAGAATTTTATTTATTCATTATCAGTTATTATTATTATCCATGAGGTTTTCACTATGACAAAATCTATGGATGCAGTTTCATTCTCAGTTTATTAATGGAATTAGTTGTTCATTTATTCACTATGCCATTTTGATTATGTCAGATTGATTATGATTAACTTATTATTTTACTCATGATTATGATATTTGAAACCCTTAATGAGTGTTTTAGATCACCCCTTTCATTGTTTACCTTGAACAGGTTATGAAGAGGAGGTCATTTATTGAGTGCTTGTGGATGCAGTTTTTGTTTTTTGTTATGTATTGTATCTTGTAACCTTATCCAATGTAATTTGTGTTAAATATATGTATCTAGTTTCTTCAAGACTAATAAACTGATCATTACTTTGGGATTTTCATTCCTTTTAACCATACCAATATCACAAGTAATGCACCGGCTCCAGCCTAGTGGGGCCAGGGTGTTACAGTTGTGCTAAATTAGCACATCTCAAACGGTGCTTTAATTTATTTCAAATAAAAGTGGGGAAAGGAGAGAAGATAATGGAATATATATCATTAGCATTAAAACATTACATTACATGTATGTTACTGGATTTATCATACTATTTTTGTGAAGATAGGTGAGTAAAGAAACAAAAATAAAAGAACTTAAAAGAAAAGAAGGGATTTGAAAGAGGAATTTACCTCTTGAGACTTCCTCCTTTGAGAACCTCTTAAGGGGAGAGGTTTTATTATTTTGAAGAGTATAGGATATTTTGGACGTGGGGGAGGATCTTGGGGAGTGATTTGGGTAGAATATTGGCAAGGCACAAGGCTTGAGAGGAGTGAAGAGAAGAGGGAGTGAAGGGGGGTTTTTATTGTGGAGGAGAGAGGAGTTTTCTTAATAATACAATCCTTAATTTATTATTTCCTCTCAAGACAAGAAATAGTGAGTATTCCATGACCAATAATAGTAATATATGCATGTGAGTTCTAGATTTTTGGTGCTTACATCACTCATGATTCTAGGAATAGTTAATTTAAATTATAATGTATTTATACGGTAGATTAATGTATTTTACTATTCACCCAAAATTCAAGTATTTTAGAAAAATCCCAAAAATTCACCCTAACCATTTTTTAATGTGTAGAATCCAAAAATGAAGTCCATTGTTCAAAAATAATTTTTTAAATATGATTAATTAAATATTTAATTAAATCATTGTTTAATTGAAATATATAAACACTTAAAATATTCATCTTCATTTTTATGGTGTCTAGATTCATTTATACATTCAAGGGTATGGATACCATTCATAAGATTCATATTTCTATTAATAAGGTTAAGTTACTATTCATAAGGGTAGGTTAATATTCATAAGGGTAGGTTACTATTCACTGAAAATTATGTTAATTCTATCAGACTCTAAATATCATCTTGAACACAACTGTGTATATCAGATTTTTAAAATTCAAATCACAGAGCTAGTAAATTTAAGTTTAGTGGCTAAGTTATGGATATATCCTATAAGTAACCATGTTTTGTTCCATAGGGGCTCAGTGATTCATGAAATATAGGCTACCTAATGAATACAATGTATTTAAGAGAAACATACCATAAAATGACTGGGGTGCTACATTAATCTCTCCTTCGGAAATTTCGTCCTCAAAATTTTATGTATAAAGTCCACCAAAAAGATGTGGGTAGTTCTTCTTCATAAAATCCCCAGGTTCCCATGTTGCTTCCTCCATATTCTGGTTTCTCCAAATAAACTTTACTAGACAATTTTTCTGAGCATTCACCCAAGCCTGTATAGTGCCACTATTTATACAGTGGGTTTTTTTGTTATAAAAACCCTTAATTAAAAGCAAAAAGGGGGACTTTACATCCTTAGCCTCTCTGGACTTCTTCCTCTCAATCACCCAGGGATCTTCCATGAGTTTCAGCTAACTCTCCCAAACCCCTCTTCCTCCTTGAGCTAAGGTATGGGATTTATATTTGTCTTGATGGTTGAGTTTTAATTTGTATGTTTATATACACATGTTGTATAATTACACGTCACCTTGTGAATGAGTTTGAAACCTCTTTACTTGGAATAGTTCTTTGTGTTTCTTCTTAAATATAATTGTGAGTTCATTTAGTTATTCATTCTTAGGTCCAAAATTGTAATCATGGAATGAGAAATTTATTCCTACCAAGTTCTTTTTTTAGTTACTTCAAATCAAAATAAACTTGTTTTGTAGAGTTGAAACTTCAATAAAATTTATCAAGATACTTTTATGGTAGTTAATTTATTCAGAATTTATTTCAATTTTTAAGGGTTTATAAATTTCCTTATTTTGTTTCTATGAGAGTATATATGTGTATATATATATATATTCTCATGAAAGGATAACCTTGCGGTTTAGTTTAAAAATTCTTTTGCTTTTGAATCTGGGCCTTCGGGTTTTGGGTTTGGATAATATGAAAGATGTAAGGGTTTAATATATTTTTTCTTCTTCTTTCCTTTAGAAACATCAATATACACTAGTATATATATATATATATATATATATATATACATTTATATAGTTTTATTTCACCCGGTTCTAAATATGCTAAGTGATGAGTTGCAATGACATTTTAAAATGTGATGGGTGGAAATTATTTTCAATTACGGTATTTGATTTCCAAATTGGGAATGAGCAGAGAATTATCAAATTTATCTTATTTATTTTAATTTATACAAGTCATGTTTCATTTAAGGGTTATGTTTAATTAGATGTATATTTTGTAAGGGTTATTTTTTAATATTCTTCATTAAATACATATTTATAAGGGTTTAGTTAATTTGATCAACTTTGTCATCTATTTACAATAGAATACATAAATATACTTGTGTATAAATATTTATATGAACCTAAATAACATTTTATTTTCTAAATTGGGTTATGATTTTAAAATATATGTGTGGAAAGGGTGTTAATTTCTTTTCTCAAACCATTCTGTTA
Organism: Viscum album; assembly: GCA_963277665.1. Classification (NCBI taxonomy): domain Eukaryota; kingdom Viridiplantae; phylum Streptophyta; class Magnoliopsida; order Santalales; family Viscaceae; genus Viscum; species Viscum album. Next base: position 432,102,279 of record OY728133.1, on the reverse strand, counting down.
TTAAATGATATATGTGTGTGTGTGTATATATATACACATATATAACTTATTATTTTATGTGTACGTAAGTTAAGGGTTATTTTAATTAATGATTATTTTCTATATATACACCTAGGCTATATTCGGACATACACACATAATTCAATATATTTCTATTTTATGATATTAAATATGATTTATAATATTTAAATAAAGACTTGGGTGAAACATGTACAAATTATATATATATATATGTACATATGGATATATGTATACACCTATAAGTTTTAATCATAGTCCGAATTAACTTGTCCCTAAATGAACTTCAGTGGTTGAAGTATGTTGTTTTAATTATTCATGTATGTATGCATTACATAGAATAAATGTTGCACTGCTAATAAGTTGACTATACACGCTATGAAACATATGGTATGACCATTTAATAAAACATGACCTTTTATCAGCGCATGCTTTGTGTACAAACAACATCTATCTTATTTAAAAATTATTTAATTTAAAGTATAAATATTCATTTCCATAAATCAAGGATTTTTAAAATCAAGAAACTATCATTTTATGTGGTAACCCCATCCATTCATTTCTAGCATGTTTTAATTAATATCACATACTCAAATAATGTTTATTGTTTTATGCATGTCATTGGGAAAATTATCATTTAAATAAACTGACATATTATGATTTAGTCCGTTTCTAAATCCTTTTATCAGTGTATGAATTGAGCATGAATAATGGACATGTATTTTAAATACATTAAAAGTTTAACACTATGGAAGAGTGTAAAGTAATTATTTTATGTGGTAATCAAACAATTTATGAAATAAGCATTTATTCAAAGTGGTATGGGAAAATTTGAATAATGCGAAACCTAGAGATATGTGTACTTGAAATGATAAGTGATTTAATAAAAAAAGTGGTACGCGAAATTTGATTTAGAGAAATGAGGAATGCATTGGACGTAGTATGTGACGGGTGGGGCCTACTATAGCCCCTCGATGCATCGATAGGTCTCATGAGATAGATAGCAGGGTAATTGGTCAAGGGCTTTCCCAACTATGAGTTATGGATTTTGGCCAAGCCTCTAATCACTAGACGTCTTGGCACGAGGCCTTGACACAGTCCGGAATATGCACTTTCCTCATTAAGACTATGTAAATTAATTAACCAAAGGAATATTAGACTATTAGAATATTCCTGGTTAAAAGACTTATGATTATGAGAATCATAAGAAGTATGGGTATGACATATTATTTATTCAATAACCAGTTATTTTATGGCCAGTGTATGCTTTATAATAGTAAAAAAATGAAAATGAATTTATTATTATAAGCGCAACTCTGATCATGCTTTACGTTTAGTTATTAATTTTGAACTTTCATTTTAGCATGAAATGTCCTTTACTTATTAATTTAAATGAGCATGTCTATAATTGTAACATGTATCCTTGTAATTCCAATAGCGTGTTTTTGATTGAGCACTTTTTATGATGTGTACTATTGTTACAACTTTTCTTTTGACAAAATGTTTTATGGAATTTTAAGAAATGTTTTCAAAAGTTATTTGGGTATAATATGTTATTTTTAAACCCCTTACTAGGCATTTGTCTGCTCACTCTACATTTTAATTAAAATTTTTCAGGTATCAGCCATGTCTTCAATGAAATTTTAAAATGCAGCTGGTTTCTCAGAACCTGAACCTCACGATCTTCTGTAGCATTGGACATGATGTGATATTTATAAATGAATGTAATGTACATCATGTCTCATGGCCACCGGCTCCAAGCACTCGGGGGTTGGGTCCTTAAAATAGTATATTTATTATACTGGTTTTTTAATATTATCATGGAATAAGAAGATTTTAGAAGGTTGATAATGGAAATGAAACTAAAGAGATTAAGGAAAGATGTTACCTCTTAATCGTGTAACTCCTTTTGGTTTGAACCAAAGGGATTACTTGGATTTATTTCTAACCAAGACGAGTATTATAGGATGAGTAGAGTGATGTTTATGATCTATTTTTTTTTCAGATATTGGTCAATCCAAAGTGGATTTATGGGTGTGAGGAAGTGGGAAGAGATGAGACCTTTTTATAGTGGAGGAGTGAAACTCTTGTAATATTTTGACAAAGGAATTCCATATATGTTTTTCACATTGAAAGTGGGTAACATAATGGTAAAATTTATATCCATGTCGTTATAGGGTCTAAATATGGCCATCCAATGTATCTTAGATAATTTTTAGGTCATTTGGATCCTTAATATTAAGGTTTAGTCCCTTATTAAGTTTAATTTTTCCTTAATCATTGTAATTAATTTTAATTAAATTTGCTAATATTTTTGGTAAAAAATAATTTAAAATTATTATCAGTTATAAATTATTATTATTAAAAATATGGAATCTATTTTTTAAATTTCAATCATATAAGTGGTATAAATTAATTAAAATTTAATCCCACACACGGGACAACAATGCAGGTTTTTGAAGTAAAAACATTCAAAAGTTTGCTATATTTTTATATTCAATTTCATAGTGAAATTGATTATAATGAACTAAATTGGATTATTTGATAAAAATACTATCTAATTAAACTTTAAAACCAGTTTGAAATATAATTTAACTTTATAAATAAATCATATGAAAAAGCAATTTTCAATTAAAATTTAGTATTTTTCACTTTTCATTAAAAAATGAAACTTCACAGAAAAATACTAAAAATTTAACCTAACCTAATTTTTACATTTAGATTTAAAATATGAATTTTATTTTTACATATTTAATCTATAAAATTTCCAAAAGTGGTTTTAAAAAAGGTTCTTCATTAAAAGGTGGTAAAAACAACTTAATAAAAATATAGTATTTTATTTGTAAAATTGGGGTTGTTCTTATCTTATGCATATCAAATCTATTGTATGAATAGAAAAAAATATTATATTGAATATATATATATATATATATATATATATATTACATTAATATCACATTTTTTGAAAACCATATATTTTCATAAGTTATTTAGTCCTATCATAACCACTAAATTAACGGTTAGGTTATGTGTTATTATATCAAATAATAATATTTTAATTATATATTATTGTTTGGTAAAACTCAGTCTTGTGTGTAATGAAATCCATTGAAGAAACTCATTATTTCATGTGTAGCATGCTAACTCAGTATCACATGTGTCAAAAACTAAATTATAGTTTTAATATATTTAAAAATTTAAATATATTGTAAAGTCTCGAGATATTATATTTCCTTATGTTCTTGGTGTCACAAGTCATAAACACTATCGAATACAAGGTTCTTACTTTAGATTTTTGGGCCATTAAATTATACCCTCTTTAATTAAATTGTTTCCTCGTAATTTTAACACAATATTTGAAATATATTATTTGATATTTCCTTTGTTGAAATACCACATCATGAGAATGGTTTGTAAGAAATACTCCATAAAATAGAGAATAGTAAGTACAAAGGTCACTTGGAAAACATATAACTAGGTCTCTAAGTAGGAGAAAATTAATGGAAAGTAGATTAATGTACTTGGAGGAAAAGTGTAAATAATTATAGGGAGTGATTGAGGTCATCAATAAAAAACAAGTGAATGATCAATGGAAAGTTGAGGGCCTCAAAACCATAAATCTGTGATGATTTAGAAGACATTAGTTCAACAGATATTAATTTATTAGGACAATATTTTTTTTCTAAGTCATTTTTTTCTAATAATGGGTAATTATTTTACTTCCTATGTATATAAAAAAATAAACTTACTTGATATATTTTTATAAATATAATTTCATCCTTTGGTTGTGCTTCGATCAATTTCCAATTCATCCAAAAATTAATTTTTATTCTTGAAGAAAAAAATACATTTCTAAAGGATATTAAGGCCCATAAAAGAGTAACAATTCTAAATATTTGTCTATAACTATTCTCTAAATCCAATATGGTTAATAAATTAATCTCTAACCCTAAAAGAAACACTATAGTTACATAATTAATATTTATTCATCAAATTTTCTAACTAAAAACAATGAAATATTAACCCAGACATTGCGTAGGTTGGTGGTTGGAGTGAAACCATTATCATCCTTCGGTCATGGGTTTAAGACCGACAATCTTACTAGATTAGATTGTTTGTCAACTACATTATAGGTTTTCATTTTCTAAAACCATATTAATACAATGTACAAAATAAATATGATGTAAATCCTTAAAATTAGGTTAATCACTAAATATCATTTTAACTAAGGTTTTTAATACAACCTAAATGCATAAATACTTCATCCATTTATTTCCACATACATCCTTACTTGGTCTAAGGTTTATCTATAATATCATTAGTTGTAGTTCTAAATCATGAAACCTTAGGTTTAACATAGGTTATTCATTGTCAAAACACTTCATAATGTTTTTTAAAAAAATGTGATTATCCTAAGAATATCTCCTGAGAGTGTCAAACCGGGTATGCAGTAAGGCCCATTGTCATGTACTAGGTTACACCATGTTAGGCCCGATGTACCTTTTCAGAGTTTTTACTCTTAGGTACATCTATTCCAGAACCACATTCACTTGTATTATTCATACATGAATGTATTTCTAGGAAGACCCACATAATATCTACTTTAACAAAATTCTAGGGTGTTCTTATATACTTACCCTAAAATTATACCTTAGGGTTATGTTCTCTAATATATGTTTTATAAAATATATTTCCCAAGGTTGTTACTAAACTTCCTTTAATATCAAATGTAGCGAATCGACCCCAAAAATCCCAAAGACGGTGTCTACTACTATTATATCAGCATGATTACAAGGAGTCAAATCTCGAAGGATCAGTCAATTTAGTAGTTTTGGGAAACTAGATACATACATGAGTCTAGTATTACAAATGAATACACTAATTATAATATTTTTTTATTCTTTCTAAATAACTTCGAGAATAACTTTATTCCATCTAGCATATCCTTGTATATCTTTCTTAATTCTTGGATTCCCAGGGAAAGTAAAAATAATAAGGGTGATCTTAAATGCTCAGTATGGGTAAATTATAGTGTAATCAATAACAAATCAATGAGAATTATAATTATGACATGGTAAATAACTAAACACACATACCATATAAAAAAAACTAAGAAGGATGTTCTTAAACAATATGGAAAGGCAATAAATGGAAACACATGCCATTTAAATAACTAGATAAAGAAAAATAAATATGGAAAGGTAAGAAACTAAAACACATGCCACATAATAAATGATCTGAAAATAAAATTTATTCAGAGACACATCGATGCAAAATCTCATGGATTAATAATAAATGAAACTAAATGAAGGAAATTATTTATTAATAGACAACATGTCTAAGGCACATGAAAACCTATACCATCAATACCTTTCACAATATGGTTTAAAACTATTCTGATTTGTGCAACTAATTTGTCTCATGAGAACCTGTCGATGCATCATGGAGGTATATAACATCCAGTCTCCACCTGTCATTTATTGTCCAAAGAATTCCTCATATCGAATAGTAGAAATAAATAATATTCCTTATAAAATATCCATATTGAATAAAGAATACAAAATTATCGATATTTTCTCAAATAATTGAATAACTGTAAAAGTATAAACCGTATGTAAAATGATATAAGGTTTAGGAAATAATAATATCCATGAAAAATGAAATGGATAATTAGGGAAAAATTCAATGTTCAATTATCATATGAGATTGAACATTTCAAGGGGACTAACAAATGAATCAAGTAAGTGAATACTATACTTGAAAAAATAAATCACAAACCATCCATAGGAAGAAATAGGATGGTATCAATACAATATATCATAAGTATATTAAAGTAAAGGCCTATTGTTGTTCATGAATAAAACAAATATATTTTAAAAATATTCTTGAGGAAAATATTCCTTTTTTTTGAAAAACCATTGATTTTTTTATTTGAAAATCACTTTTTTATTTTTTTTTTAAAATTAAACTTTTTAACATGAAAATTAAACTTCAAATAAATGATGATGGGTAAATATATATAGTCTATACGAGTTAAGAAGAACATTCCTTTTTCATGGTAAAAGGTCAAAAAAATTCCTTGTTCAGAAAGTTATAAGAAGATTCCTTTGAAAACATTGGTAAAAGAAAAAAAAGGGTAAATATATCTTTACCAAATAATTTTAAAAACATTTTTGATTTTTTTAATAAAAAATGTTTTTAGAATAAAATAGGTTCTCCGAATAAATAGAGAAGTAAATTTAGGTTATATCATGGTGCCTCACTCTCTTGGGCGCTCTCGAGCTCTCAGCTCACCCTCTTCCTCATCCTAAGGCTTCCTCTTTCTCCAATAGCTGGATCGATACTCTCTCCTAGGTTCTATCACTAGATTCACTCTCTCTAGGTCCTCCCATATCTCTATATCACTGGTTCTAGGCCCTTTCTTCCTGTTTCTCCTCCCCTGATGATGCGAAGGCCTTTCTTCGGCCACCTTACTGTGCTCTAGCCTCATGTTCCACTGCTTCTATTCAGGTTGGATCTAGAGATATGTACACACTAAGGCTTTGGTATGGAGGTTTGGACTTTGAGTGTCCTCTAAATATCCCTTATCTTCTTCCTTTAGGGTTTCAACCCTAGGTCCTTTTTAGGGTTTCATCCCCCAGTCCTTTTTAGGGTTTCATCCCCTCGTTGTAGTGATTTTTGACGTTCTGTTATGTTGTTTTTTTTCTGGTTCAATGATGGTGTTGTTCAGAGTTGTTGAAATGGATTTGGGATGGATTTTTGTTGTTACAAGGATGTCATAAGTGAAGGAGAAGCAGAGACAGGATGAATTCTAAACAGGTTTTTCCTTGATCCAACCTCTTTGAAGACTCAAGTTTTTGTGGAATGTGTTCTTCCTGGAGGTTCGTATCACGATGTTGGTGGGTTTCGTTGGATCCCAATTTAGTTGGGATCACTGAAATTTATATGTCTTGGGGATAGTATTGATGAGATAATTAGTGTGACTAATTATGGAGGCTATTTTTGAGGTTTGTTCTATTTAGGTTTTATTATAGTTATCATGTTTTCCTGGTTTGCGGTCTCCCCAGTTAGCGATATTGGATAGTCTATTGATGGTGTTGATTTTTGGATTTCGTTGAGGATGATAGTATCTAGTGGTGTTTTTTTATGTATGGTGTGGTGATAAAACTTGAATGAGGTGGTGTGGGTTTTGTCTATTGCCTATTTATGGTTGGATGATGCTGGATTTTTGCTAATGGGATGAAACTATGGTGATAGGTCTGATTCTATCAGGGTTCACGATATGATGCTGGACGTGTCCTGAGGCAGTGTTTGTTTGAATTTTGAAAATTGGATTTTGAAATTTGAATTTGATGTTGGATGGTTGAATGGGTGGTGGTTTTTTTGTGTGGGTTCCCACTGATCCAAAAATTTGTTTTAAAATAATAATAATAAAAAGGGTTTTGGAAGTAAAGTTGGGTTTTTTAATTTTTTTTCTAAAAAATTTCGAGTACCAAAGAATGAAAAAATGGAACCAATACTTGAAAATGGTATTTAATAACCAGAGAAGATAAAAATTAAAATTTTTATTAAAAAACGGTCATATAATTTCCTTTAATGGAAATACCATTGAAATATCATTAAATTTATTGTTGAGAAAAATAATCTTTAAAAATTCCAAAGTGTTCCATACCACTTTGAAACAATTTCAATCATAAAACTCATGAAGAAATAATATTAAATGAATATTTTGAATAACATTAAGATAAATTAATTATTGATATAATATATAAATTTTTTTAGTATATATCCACACACAAAAAGTAAGTAGTGAACATGACATTTATCTGACAGAAGTAAAAAGTGATATAAAAGTACCTTACATTACGCCCGACTTGTATTGTGTGTCTTTATATTCATAAATAATAAACTTATGTTAATTGTTTACTTTATTGATAAACTTTTTCATTTTTATCATTACTTTTATTTCACTTATTACCATGTTGTATACAACTTCTTAAACAATTAAGTTTAGGTTAGGTGTTTTGACCAAATTTAGTTTATATGTCAAAAAAAACTTTGGTAGGTCAACTATGGGAAAAGTGGTCATTATATAACATATCCATAATAATAATCATGAAATAATTACTATATTTATACATAAATTATACTTTTAAAATCAATCATTAAACATGGTTATGAAAAATGAACCAACGTTACAATTATGGAGACGGTAGGCGGTACATACGCATGAGTAACATTCCCATTTTTCAATGATCGTTATGGAAAGAAGGTAAGTAACAATAATCATTAAAAAATGATAATTATATCATAAATACAATATTATTTAAGCATATATACTTATATATATAATTATTTTGATTTAAAAGGAAACACATCGTGTCGAGGAGGTGGTAGTCCACACATCTAGGAATGACGTTTTTATTTTTTAAGTGCGTTACAGGGTAATAAAGAAAATGATAGATATTATATTTCCATAAAGGTAATTATTCATGAATATAATATTTTTTTTCATGTATAATATGTTTAATTAAAATCATCCTTTATACATTCCATGTATTGTGTGGACAAATCACATCGCTTTGAGGGGGTGGTAGTCCGCACTTCCACAAACATTGTTATCTGTTTTACAAAAATAGTAAAGTGTAAGGATATGTGTTTTAAAATAATTAAATAAGATTAAATAAATAATAAATATCATATATACCATATATAAATATATTTTCTATCATAATTTCCACCATGAGAGGTGGTAAAGGAAAAATGAACAATCATCGTTTCGTGATGTGATAGTTTACTGTACACGTAAAAAATATGTTCTTTACCCATTAGATGGAAGAATGTGTAAGTGTAGGTAAAATTATTAACATAAAAAATCCTATTATATTTATTAGATTATTGTTTTAATATTATCATGAAATAATAATTTTTGAGGGGGTGTATAATGGAAATGAAACTTAAGAGCTTAAGGAAAGTTGTTACCTCTTAATCGAGTAACTCCTTTGGTTTGCACCAAAGGGCTTCCTTGGATTGATTTATTCACAAGGGGAGGATTATAGGATAATGTTATGGATATTTATAATCTATTTGGACAGATATTGTTTGATCAAAAGTGGATTTATAGGTGTGAGGAAGTGGGAGGAGAGGATGCCTTTTTTTAGTGGTGGAGGAGTGACACTCTTAATATATTAAAAAAGGAATTCCATACACATTTTTTACATTAAAAGTGGTTAAAATAATGGTAAAATAATATAAAAGTGAGGTTAGAGTCAAAATATTTCTAGAAAATAGATCTTGGAAAAGTTTATAGGTCATTTATTCCCTTAAGATTAAGGTTTAGTCCCTTATTAAGCTTAATTTTACCTTAATCATTGTAATTAATTTTAATTACATTCCCTAATAGTTTTTGGTAAAAAACTAAGTTGACCTTGTTAGAAATTATAAATTATGATTATTTAAAATATTGAATCAATTTTTATAAATTATAATAACATAATTTTTATAAATTAATTTAAATTTAATCCCATAGACAAGACGACAATACGGGTTTTTAAAGTAAAAACATTCAAAAGTTTGCTAAGTTTTTATATTAAATTTCAAAAGTAAAATTAATTAAAATTACCTAAATTGGATTAATTAATAAAAATATTATATAAATAAACTTTAAACCAATTTAAAATATAATTTATCCTTATAAATAAATTATATGAACAAGCAATTTTGAATTAAAATTCAGTATTTTTCACTTTTCATTAAAAAATGAAACTTCTTAGAAAAATATCAAAAATTCACCCTAAACTTATTTTTATGATTTTATTTCAAATATGAAGTTTATTTTGACATATTTAATCCATAAAAGTTCCAAAAAGTGTATTTAAAATCGGGTTTCCATTAAAAGGCGGAAAAATTGTCTTAATACAAATATTGTATTTTATGCGCAAAATTGAGTTTGTTCTTATCTTATGATTATAAAATATATTGGATGAATATAAAAAATATTATATTGAATATATAATATATATATTACATTAATATTACTCAATAATTATAATTAATTTAATTTGTTAGGATAAAACAACTTTGTGAGCATAAAAATAGTTTTCTATATAAATATTATTTTTATATTCAATTGGTTCTTATATTCATTTCTAATTAATTAGTAACTAATGAATTTATTTAACATTTTTTTAAACCAAATATTTTCATAATTTAGTTAGTCTTATTCCAAACCACTAATTTAACAACTATGTTATGTATTATTATATTAAATAATAATATTTTAATTATATATTATTGTTTGGTAAAACTTGATCTTGCCTGTAATGCAGGACATTGAAGAAACTCGTTGTTGCATGTGTCATATAATAACTTAGTATCATGTGTATCACAAAATAAATTATAGTTTGAATTTATTTAAAATAGTAAATATATTGTAAAGTCTTGGGATATTATATTTATTTATGTATGTCGTGTGTCATATACGCCATCGAATAAAGGTTCTTACTTTAGATTTATGGGGAGTTACATTTTCAATATGAATGTTTACATTGATTATGTATCGAATTTTTATTCATTTTATTCATATAATGAATGCATTGGACTTAGTAAGTGACGGTTGGAGACTGTTATAGCCTATAGATGCATCGATAGGTCTCATGAGACAAACCAGTTTGGGTATTTGGTATACACATTACGTATTTATATATGATGTCTTGGCACAAGGCCTTGATGGTAAGATTATTATTTCATAGATTATGTATTATATCATCATAAAACAAGTTATTTTTATCCATATTAATTATTTATATTGTTATGTAATCCATAAATATATACCACTTTTATGATATTAGTTATATGTAATACTGATTATTATTTATCTCTACCATATTATTTGTGCTTTATTTATTCTATGATAACTTTTGTTGTATGATTTCCCTTATTGATAATTTTTTTCATCATATTTTAATGTTTTTCTTTCCATAGGATACCAAAAAGCGGTCAATGAATGATTCTAGGGATTTAATAGAATAAATAATAAATATATACCTATAATTTTTAAGTTTTATTACATGTTTTCATATATAATTTGAAAATCACGTATGTATCTTGTCTCCCAACACTAATAAAATATTTTATAATTCATGATATGATCCATTATAACTTATGAAAATGTAGTAAAATAACCACCATATTTGGGTAACTTGAGTTATGGTGTTTACAGTTGGTATGAAATGATGTTTAGTATAATCCCTGGGAACTAGATTTAGGAAAATTTAGATTAGATAACGTAACCCTATAATGGAATTTGGAGATAAGTCCAAGTATAAAATAATATCATAAAGCTTTGGTAAAGTAGAAATTGTATTGTTTTCCTAGGAAATACATCCCTATTTGGATATTGGTTAGTGGATGCGTTTATGGTAATAATGAACCTAGGAGTAATAACCCTAAAAGTATTGAATTGAGTATTAATTTGATCTTCACCTATGCATGATGAGTGAGATTAAGACCACACACCTTGCTAAACACTCTCAGGGGATATGCTTTTATTAATTTATACGCTCTTTACAAACAATTATGAAAGATTTGAAAATATTTTTATGATTTAAAGATATTCTCAAAGATACTAAGATTATGAGTATAAGATTAGCTATACGTAAATTATCAATTTATTTTAAGTGTTAAACCAGATTTAGAATCATATACTTTGATTTTAAAATTTTAATGTTATAACCTAATTCTGTACATGTCATTGTTTTGAAATGACACCTAAAAGAAGAAATGAAAACTGTATCAATGCATATATTCTATGTAAGAATTTATCTATTAAGAAAGATAATGATGCTATAATTAGTATTGGATATGGAGATGGATCTAAAAAATTATAACTATATTGGGACATATGAATCAGGTTATTACTAACGACCTTTTCTGTATGGAGCAGCCTGAAGAAACCCGACATGGTGCAAAAATATTGGACAACTTCATGCATCAAAAACCTCCATCATTCATTAGGACTACTAATCCATTAGTAGCTGAGAAATGGATAAAGTCCATGGTGAAGATGTTTTTCACTTTGGTAAGTAGAAAAAGAGATAAATTTATCATGTTAGTTTACCATCTTAAAGGAGACACTAATCAATGGTGTTTATTAATCTAGAACACTAAGGATTCATAGGTAATAAAGAGTAAGAAATTGAATAATTTCAAGGATATATTATTTATAAAATACTTTCCTTATAAGTTGTGAGGTGATACAGAGGAGAACTTTCTCTATTTAAGTAAACATGTAAGAGCTATTTTTTTTGAATATGAAGCTAACTTTACAAGGTTAGAAACTCATACTACATATTTTTTACATAATATTAGGAGTAAGATTGATTGTTTCTTTTATTGGATAAAGAATATAATTCTAAGGGAATTAGTCTCTATCACAATCCCCCCCCCAAAGGTACCCCTCCTAAGATGACTATGAGTGAAGGTAGATAATGTTGCTTGAATCACACCTCTAATAGGCCATGGACTGGAGACAAGCACCGATGATATATTATACGTAAAAATAAGTGGCTATACCATCCAAGAAGAACATAAGGAATGTGAGATAAGATAAAACCAACACTAACTCCTACTCATAAAAAATAAAATAACTCAAACCCTATAGTTTAAATTATTTAATAATACCATTCCATAATTCTATGTACTTTAGGACTTTTATTAATCTACCATAAAATATGCATGACCATGCATAACCATATGTGTTAAGTAGTGGGGAAAGGAAAAGTAGGAATGAGAAACTCACCCATCCAGACTTTAAAGAAGATTCATCATGAAGAAAGCATCATATCTTTCTATACTACAAAAAATGGGATATCCCAACTTCAACCTATTTTATCAGTCTCGATGCCATGCCCAACATTACTATTCAAATCACCATGAATCCCTCCATCACATGCACCATATACTACCAAAAAACTAGGAATCCTCACCCATGTCTTGAAAAACCATTATCCATCTCAGGCTCACGTCATGTCTCAAAGTAGGGATCCTCACCCAGAGTGTTCACACAAGGCAACAAGAAAACAAAAAATAGTTAACATGGCACTTGGGATATATAACCAAGGAATAAACATTAAAAATAAAATAGGTTCAATTGAACCCAAAAAATTATCTTTATTATAAAACCTATTTATTTCTATCATGAATTAAGTGATTCATTTATCATAGGTTACAACCACATGCAACCTAATACATTAGCTATAAACAACTATGAATTATTTAAACATACTTAAAGCATAACTTCCAGTTTCACCAATTATAAGAAGAATGATAACAATTAACATGCCTTGTTATTATTTATTAAAAAATAATTATTGTCTTTACACTAAGTATCCAATTTGAAAATATAAAAAACATGATAAACCATATCATAAGAAAATATACCACACCATCTAGAAAACTAAGAGGCAAACCATTAACCTGGGATAAACACATGCGATCACTACAACCCAAAACCAATTATTTTCTATATTTCGGGTTTGAAATTTATTAAGGTTAATTACACATTACCCAATGATATAAATCATGGTAACTTCACAATTTTACTTTAAATAAGGATAATGAATAAATCCCCTACCTCAAAGCTTTCAATGTTCTCTATGAACAAAATAAAAATCACTGATATTCGATCACCTCTTCCATAAAGAACCGACAATTCCTATGGAAACTACACCATGAAAATGCCATCAAAAATAAAAAAAATCCAGGAGATTGAATGAGATCAACCTATATATAATGGAAAGGTATCACGATAGGAATTAAGAAAAAATGAAGAAGAAACCATAAAAAAGGGAAAATCACATAAGATCACCATAGATCAATCTCTAGAAGATGATAGTTGAATTTGATTGAAGAATATTTAAAGGAATTCGAAAAAGATCTCATAGGTACCTAGGTTTTGATAGAAAAATTTGGGATAAAGACAAGTTTTAAGGGGGTTCAAGAATATATAGGTAAACTAGAATTTGGAAAACCATGGTGCAACACCCTACATCAAGATGCAAAGATGTTGACACAGGATAAAACTATGGAATAAGGAACAAGGCTATGCCACTAAATGCCTCATCAAAGATTCATATGAGAAACATGATATGGTCTATGAAAAATCCTATAATTCAAGAAAAGGACCATGATGAGAGGGAAACACTACACCACATAATTTTAATTTCCATATAATAATGATACACTACAACCCAACTCCATGACATAACAAACTTGAAAAAGGTATAACCACCAAAATTTTCCTCGTTGGGTTCCATACCATAGTGGTACTGAAATTGTAAGAAACAACCAAAACTACCCTCTTGAGCCTCTATATCATAACTCTTAATCCATATTGTAGCCTCATCTCTTGAATGAACTCCATGATGCATCACAAGCCTCTACATCAAAATCCTACTATACAGCTGGGATTTCAGTTTAAATCCTCTCCTTCCTCATATAAGACTCCTATTTGAAACTCCAACACTAAAAAAAAGGAATGATCTATAATTATTTGGGACCTTATATCAGATTCCTCTAAAAAAATTTCCCCCTAGAGAATTTAAAACCAAACCCAGAGAGAAGGGAAGGGAAAGGATTATCAAAAAACCACCCCACAAGATACTTATCAATAATCTCTCCATCACAGGAGAATAAACATAACACAAGATGGAAAGGAAAAATACTAAAAAACACACTAAAATAGCTCCCAAACACTCTCTTTGTGGAGATACCTCTCAAATAAAGCATGACCATAAACATGACATCAAGAAAGAGAGAACTATCTCACACGATAAATAAATAGAAACATTAAAACATCATTAAAAAATAAGAACTATGCATCAAAAAACCTGGGATACTGGTAATATATCTATGAATCACATTCATAGGTGCTCTACTCTACACCACCATGTCACCATATGACATGAACTAAGAGAATAACATGCCAACACAACACCTTCTCTTGGAGGTCCTCGATCTCTATGGGCCACTCCTTGTAGGTTGCGTCATCATCAACATATATCTCGCCCCAATAGATGATGTGATAATTTTCATGAAGATAGAGATGAAAATACAACACATGAAATACATCATAAACCCAAATAATCTATAGATGAAGTTAAATTTGGTATGTGAGGACTACAACACGCACCAACACCTTGAAAGTAACAACAAACTTGGGATAAAGCTTAATCCCATGACCAAAACTTCACTACCCATGATGAGGATTCACCTTTAAGAAGATAAGATCTCTAATTTTTAACTCCAAAAGTCTCCTCCTATGGTCATCATATAACTTCTAATGATCTTTATTCACCTTTATCCTCTTACTAATCACCTGAACTATCTTTTTCGTGCTTTTTAATAGTTCCAACCTGAGAATTACCGACTCTTTGACACCATTACTAAAAAATAGAGAATAACATTGTTGAACATAAAAATATTCAAACGATTCCATACTAATGGTGGAGAATAAAATATTATTTTTAATAAAACTCGACCAAAGGTAGGAACCTCACCCATGAACCTTAAAAATCTAAGATAAAAGCATGGAATATATCTTTAAGAGTCTTGGTCCTCTTTATATGATCATCTATCTACGGATGAAAAATAGTTCTAGGAAAAAATAAGATCCAAAATAATTATGAAGACCTCTAAAAACCCATGAGGTGAAATGGGGATCACAATTAGAGATATTAATTTTCAAGACTCCATGAAACTTAATCACATCCTCTAGGTACTTCCTCAACAAAAACTCTATTGATCTCGAATTCTTGATTTCTAAGAAGTGATTTGATTTTTTTAAATAGTCCACTATCACAAAAATATCATCATAACCTCCCTAATCTCAAGGTAAAACAGTAAAATAGTCCATTAAATTTTCCTCCCACTTACACTAAGGAGCATCTAATAGATGAAGAAAACTAATGAAAACACATTGTTAAAACTTTAAAATTTTGTAGACTAAACATCAGGAAACAAACTCTGTAACTGAACAATTCAAACTAGGGAAAAAATACCTCTTAGAGCATGGTACATATTCATCAAACTAGGATATAATACTAAGGGTGAGTTTTGGAATTCATAGTGAACCAGCTCACACATTACTAATGAAACAAAAAATATCCCCTGAAACAACACTCAACGTTTATCATCCCTAGACCAACCATATGGGGTATCGCCATAAAAAACTCGATCTCACTATAATTATACCTTTGAATCCTCTATTTGGGACTCCTACTCTAACTACACTAAGGATGAATACACCATCATTTGAAAAAGACAATCTCTTCCACAAACTTCTCCCATATCAAGATGTATCATGGATATTTCTTCCATTACTCTCCAAGAATCCCTAGATTCACACATAGCACCACTATATGACTTCTTAATTATCACTTTGGACACAAAATTACCCTATCTTAGGGTATAGGAAATATCTAAGTTAAATGCCTGTAATAATTTTATCCACTACAACTGTCACAAATTTAGGTCATGTTGGGATAAAAAATATCTCTAGCTCTTGTGATCGGTGAAAATCATAAAGCATTCACCTATCAGACAATGTCACCAAAAATTTAAGGTAAACATAACCATTAACAACTTGATATCATGGGTGGAATAATTACATTCATGTACTTGAAACTAACAAGAACCATAAGAAACAACTTCTCTTTACTAAATATGAACACTACTTAAGGAAAGACGTGAAACATTACAATATGCCTCAAAATGGAATCCTTCTTTTAGAAAATAAATAATTAGGGGGATGAACAACTTCTCCTTCAGATAATCAAAATCATATCAACATTGGTCAGACCAAAATAATGCCTGATCCTTCTAGTTGAAGGACATTATAGGAGTCACAATCTAAGATAAGTCAGGTAAGAACCTCCTATAATAGCTTATAAGATTAAGAAAACTTTTCACATCTACAAAATTCTTGAGAGATTCCCAAGAAACAATTGCATCAATAATTAAAGGATCCATGACCACACCACAATAGTAAATTACATGAACTATGAAATTAACTTCCTAAGCCTACATATTTCACTTTAACAGCTTTCTAAATAGCTACTGATGATGAAAAACTCCCAAAACCTCCCACATATACTCTATGTCCTCCTCCTTAGACACAGAGTACACAAGGATATTTTCGATGAACACAACAAAAACCAATTTATAAAATCTCATAACATAGAATTGATAAAGAAAATGAATACAACTAGAGAATTTATCACACCAAATGACATTACAATGAACTCATAATTCCCATAACGACATCAGAATACAGTCTTTAGAATATCTTTATCATTCACCCACATATAATGATATCCCAATCGTAGATCAATCTTTAAGAACTAAGTAGTTCCCTTAAATAGATTAAAAATATCATAATTCTATAGAAGAGGGTATAAATTCTTCAATACTACCTAATTCAAGTGATGATAATTGATATATAAATGTAGACTGCCATCTGATTATTTTTGCAAACAAAACCGAAGTACCCCAAGGTGACATGCTTGACCAAAAAAAACCTCACTAAAAGAGATCATGAATATATATAAATAGCTCCCTCAACTCATAAGGCTCCATCCTATATGGGTACATTGATATTAGAGAAGTTCCCAGCTATAGCTTTATCCCAAACTCGATCTCCCATCGAAGAGGAAACAAAATAACCTCTTCAAAAAATTCATCAAGGTATTATTCCAAAAACTTGTGAAATAATACCTATAAAACCTTTTAAGAACTCAAAATAAACTCATCCATAAAGGAATACAAGGATAAAACATTCCTTTAACCCATACAAGGGTACCAATCACCCAAAAACATGGAATACTCTCCGTTAACATCATAGAACAAAATCTACCTCCTGAAGGAATATAAAATAGTTTGCACCAAATACAGACAATCCATGTTGAGGATAATTTCATATTTTGGTATCCAAAAATATAGGAAGTCTCCCCAAGAGAGGATCTCCCCCAAAACTATCTTATAGTCTCTATATACTTCACATAGATATGCTCGATTTCCAACTGGTGTAGTCAATACTAAGGGAATTAGAAGTCTCTCCACATTAAGTCCCAAAGAATAGACCAGGGTAGGTGAAATGAAAGTGTGAATATTTCTTGAATCAAATAATTCATGCAACCAAGTAGAAAAAAAGATAAGAGAATCTCATATGATGTTTGGATCACCTAGAGTTTTCATCTCTATAACATGCATCTGACCATGATGTACTCCACATACTCTCTAACCCTGATGAAGACCACCTCCACGAATGTGTTATACTCAATGAGGATGGGAATCATCACAGTGTTTTCCTTTACCTACCCCATATCCCCTATGCTAATAAAAGTTTGGAGCAACATACTTTTAATATCTCAATTTAAACCACTAAAATATAAAAACCTGAATCATAAAACCAACTAGACACTTTTTGGTCCGAAAGGCTGGGTACTCCTGCCACCGATGACCAATTCCCCCATAAGAAAAAAAGTATTATCCCTCAGTAGGGCCTTTATTTCGACCTAGAGAATTGAGATAATGAGGGATAAGACCTACCCCTACTATATGAAAAATCTTCTATTTATAAAACCAAGAACCCTAGACCACAACTCTACTATGTGTAGAATCTTGATGACTCCCCTCTCACAATGTTCCAGTTCTAGCTAGTATCCTCTCAAAAACCTTTTATCTTTATAGTAACTCAAGATGTGTTAGAAATATAAAAGTATTAACATGGTGTTGGATATTTGGATGTAAATATTCCTCAGGATTCCTCACCCTGGCTTTCTTACCTGGCCACAGTTTTGAAGCATATTGGAGAAGGTTTCTAAAATGGATACCAAACTCTTGTATGTTAGAACTCCTCTATCAAAGGGTAAGCTACTCCTAATGACTGGATACCATTGAATTAAAAGAATTAAACTTTTCTTGGAACTGATATTGAAACTCATCCCATGAAACATATGACTATTAGTGACCCCTGAGGAATAAGAACCACCACTGCAAGAATGCCTCACACAGTATCATCACCACTAATGAAACCCAGTGCTCCTTCTAAACACAGATCAAATTGAAGGTTATCTCCACCTCCTCCAACCAGTATTCTATCACTAAATCCAAACCAGATAAATCATAATTTATCAGACTCTAGTGTTGAAACTCTCAGAGTGTCCTCCTCTAAGTGTCATTGTAGTTGACCTTAACCATGCAACGATCTGCTGGAACATCATGTTGAACATTTTCAATGCAAAGCTAATAAGAACATTAACCTGGATCCATTCATATAAAATAATAAATGGATAGATACACCTAAAATTTGAATATGGAATATTTAAGATTAATTAATTAAGGTTCAACCTAACCCCAAGGCCTACCCAACTCAAACATAAGTGCAAACAAGAATGATGCATGATCCTCACCTAAGTCTCTATCCCAAAATCAATATAAATTCTCTTAATAGGCTCAGTAAAAATGATGGTCCTTGCATCAGATCATAGGGGGGACTAAGTACCCATGTCTTAGATGATATCCCATGTTCACATCACTTACTAGCCTCAGATAACACTATTTCCATGATGACCCATGTAGTCCTCACCAGTTACAACCTCTAAACTCCACCTACCCCTCAACCAAACCCATTGATACCACTCTTTAACAAACCCATCTCTAAAAGGTACACTTACTGGGTTGGTAATTAGTGAAGGTAAATAATGAAACTCAAAGATAGCCTCCACTAGTCCATGGGTTGATGAAAAGAAAGGATAGTATATCATACACAAAAATGAGATTTATCATTCTCTAAGAAGAACATAAGTAATGAAAGATAAGATAAAACCACAAAAAACTCCTTCTCATAACAAATAAAATAACCCAAAACCCATGTTTTAAATTATTTAACATTACCATTCCATAATTATAGCTACTTTAAGACTCATCCTAATCTACTATAAAACATGTATAACCATGCATAACCAGTTGTGTTAGGTAGTGGGAAAAATAAAAATAGGAATGAGAAACTCAACCATATATCATTAATATAGATTAATTATCAAGAAAACATGGAATCTTTCTACACCAAAAACAATGGGAAATCTAAGTTTCAACCCGTTCCATCATTCCTAGTTCTATATGTGAAAATACTATGCATATCACCATCCATCTCGTTATCACATGCACTATCTTTTGCCACAAACCTGGGCATCCCTAACCATGTCTCTCCAAACCATCTACCATCCCATGATAAAATCATGTCAAAAATCAAGGCTCATCACCCATAGAATTTATAAAATCAAGCAAGAAAATAATAAATAGTTCATAGGGAACCTAGGCCCTAGGACCAAGGAATCAATCCTTCATAAAAAAATAGACTTTATCAGCCCTAAAAAATTATTTTTATCAGACAAACAATTTATTTCCTTATTGAGTTAACCAATTAATTTATCACATATTAAAACCACAAGAAACCTACAAAATTAGTTATAAAAAAATATAAATTATTTAAAAAAGCTTCAATAATAACTTACTATTTCATAAATTATAAGAATAATGATAAAAATTAATAATTCTCATTATTATTTATCCAACAACCATTACAAAGTTTATGTTCTTTATCCAATTTAAAAACTTACAAAACATGATAAACCATATCATAAGAAAATATAGCTCACTATCTAGAAAATTAATAGATAAACCATTAACACAACATAAACACATGCGATCACTACAACCCAACACCAATTCTTTTATTTTATTTATGATTTAATATTCATTAAGGTTAATTCCACCATTACCCAATGAGATAAATCATGATAACTTCAAAAATTAACTTTAAATAATGAGAATAAATTAATCCTCTACCTCAAAGCTTTCAAAATTATTTTAGAATATAACAAAAAGTGAAGAAATCTAATTACCACTCCTAAAAGGAACCAGCAACTCCTATGGGAACCACATCACAAACACACCACCCAAAATCAAAATAACTACATGATATCAAATTATATCAACTGATATAACATGAAAAGGTAGTACATAAGAAAAAAAGATAAAATAGAGAATAAATAAAAAGAAAATAGGGTAAAATCACTTTAAATCAAAACAGATCAATATATAGAAGATAAAGGTTAAATCTGGTAGAAGGGGATTCAAAGGACTTCAAAAAACCTCTCATGGGTGCCTAAGGTTAATGAGAAAATATTTAGAGAAATAAAATTTCAATGGGGGTTTAGGAATTCATACACAAACTAGAATTCATAAGACCATGATGTAGTACCCTACAACATAACTCAAATATGCCAACATTAGACAAAATTATTATGCAAGGAAAGAGACTACGTTGTAGCATGCTTGGTCAAATCCATAATCAAGAAACATGATGCACTCCACATTGTAAATACTATAATGAAAGAAAAGGACCATGACACAAGGGAACCAATATGATGTTGAATTCTAATTACCATAAAATAAGGCTATTCCATAACCTATCTTCATATCATAACTACTCCAAAAATGAAAACCCCTAAAACTTACCTCCTAGGGTTCCACTCTATAACCTACCCCCTTGCTGTAGCGGTACCAAAACTGGAAGAACCATCCAAACCTCCCCTCTTGATCCTTTACACTGAAACTCTTAATCTATTCCATATCCTCATCTCTTAAATAAACTCCATGACCTAGAAAAGTCCTCCACATTGCAATCTTTCTATGAATGTGTGATTTCATCTTAAATACCCTTCTTCCTTCTCATATCCTCCTCTCTAAACCTACAATATTGAAAACAAAAAGGAATGGACTACAAGGATCTATAACCTTATAATTTCTATAAATTTTTTAGTATTCAGGGATATAGTATCAAGTTCTATCAAGATAGAGAAATAATTATCCTTGACTTATGTTTTCTAGGAAAAAAAGAAAAGTAGTGGGTGATTGAACATTATGAAAAAGTAAAAATAAAAAAAGGGAGGAAGGTAAGGGTTGAATTTATAAATTGTAATAAATTTTAAAAGAAACACTTTGGAACATGATTACTGGGAATGGGAGTTTGCTTCAAGTTTAGAGAGAAAGACCATTAGGCTCATGATTGAAAGGGTAAGTAAGAATCTTCCAATGTTCAATGCTTAAACTATAAGGATATGAAGCACTATTATAATAAATACCCCAATCATCAATGGAATGTGCCTAAAAAAGTCCAAGGGATATAGGATAAACTTATACGACCATTAAAAATAATGTTGAAGTTACTAAAGATATAGTGGTAGATATGTTGATCGTGGAATCAAATTTACATAGTGATTTATTTGATTCTAGATCTTAACACTCTTATATATTCCAAGTTTTCTATGAAAATTAGATATTTCTATAGCACCTTAAGAATGGGATTTTCAATCAAGACTCTCAGTGGAAATATTATTAAAACAAGGATATTTTAGTCAGTTCCCATTATGACACATAAACATACCCTATTTGAAAAATTGATTATTATACCTATGGTTAACTTTGATATAATTCTCGTTATGGATTGGATTTCAAATTATAATGTGAAACTTTATTTCCAAGAGGAGGGTATTATTGTTTGGGATGGAAATCTAGAATCTCATGTCTTTATAGGGGATTTTACATCATTTGAATTATGTCTAGATCCACCTTGAGTAGCTATACTTAATTAAATTCTTAGAGAATAAAATAAATTACAACCTATGAATGTGAATATTATCCTTATAATAGAATATATACCTATTTTGTAGGAATAATTAAATATTCTTCCTGAAGAACTACCTAGATATCCACCTGATTGTGAGGTTGAATTTTCTATTGATCTCATTCTTGACACAAAACCTATGTCTAAGAATACCTATAGGATGACCATAGTTTAATTAATAGAACTGATGAAACAACTTTAGGATTTTTGTTATAAGGGATTTATAAACCCTAGTGTTTAACCATGGGAAGACCATACTATTTGTTAAAAATAAAGATAGATCTATAAGGTTATCCATTGATTATAGGGAAATAAATTCCATTACTATAAAGAAAATTTATCCTCCACCCCACATTGATGAGTTGTTCAATAAAATATAAAGAGATCAATATTTTTCAAAGATTTATCTTTTTTGGGTATCATAAACTATAAATAAATAAGGAAGATATTCTAAAGATTATTTTTTTACAAGGTATAGAGATTATGAATTTAAAATAATTTCTTTTGGATTGATTAATGAAATCTCTATTTTCATAGTATAGTGAATAAATTATTCAAGGAATATCTTGATAATTTAATTGTGGTATTTATTAATGATATCTTGATATATTATAAAATATGGTATTAGTATAATATTCATTTGTGAATCATCCTTATGACTCTTAAAGAAATTGAGTTTTGTAGAAAATTTAGTAAATGTGAATTTTGGTTTTTGGAAGTTTCTTTTATTGGACATATTATCACTAAGGATGGAATATAAGTTAATCCTTCAAAGAAAAAATATAGTGATGGAATGAAAAACTCAAATGAATATAACTAAGGTATGTAGTTTCCTTTTATTAGAAAGAAACTATCGATGATTTGTTCAAATTTTTTCTCAATTAGATAAACTGTTACCCAAATTTACATATAAAGGGGTTAAGTTCATATGACCGGAAGAATTTAAGGAAAGTTTTGAAGAATTAAAAAATAGATTTGTAAATGCATCAATATTGACTTTACCATTGGAAAGGGATGTATTTTTGATATATAGTGATGCATCAAATAAATAATTTGGAAATTTAATTATGAATAATGATAGGGATTTTTCCTATTTATCAATGTAGTTAAAGATTCATGAAAAAAATTATCTAACCCATGATCTTGAGTTGGAAGATTTAATATTTTAATTAAAGATATGAATACATTACCTTTATTATGAAATATGAGAAATATATATGGATACAAAAAGTTTGAAATACATCTTCTCATAGAAAGATCTCCACATGAAGAAAAGTTGATGGTTATAACTACTCAAGGATTATGATTCCCAATAAAATACCACCCAAGGAAAGAAAATAAGGTATATAAAGCATTGGGTTGGAAATATCATAGAGTTTTTACTTAAATGAGGATCAACAAAGATCTTATGTTCTTGGATTTAGTAAATTTAGATATGGGAATCATTAAGGAAGGGGAACATAAGATATATTCCTAGTTATTTCCAAACCATACTTATGGGAGAAAATAAAAATCTATTAGATTGATATTGAGAATACTCAAATGAGAATTGAAGTTGTGAATTATGGGAAGTTGATATAATTTATCTATAAGTATGATATTTTGAAATTTTTAAAGAGACTATGTGTTCTATCCATGCTTGATCTAAAAAGAAAATTATTAGATGAAAATCATAACTCAAATTTATGTATACATCATAGTGGAAAAAAATGTATTGGGATTTAAAGGAAAATTTATGGAGGGATAATATAAAATGGGGAATTGAAGAATATGTATTAATTTTCTTTGTTTGTTGACAGGTAAAGGCTGAAAGAAACATTCTAAAAGAGTCATGAAACCTCTACCTATTCTTGTGTGGACATGGGATGATATTACTATTGACTTTATCATTTAATTTCCAAAAAATCCTAGAAATAATGATGGAATATAGATTATTTTTGATTGTATCACAAAGTAAACACATTTACACACTATAAGATAAGATCTACCTCTTGATAGTCTCAAGCGGCTCTATATTAATGAATTCATGAGACTTTATGGTGCAACTCTTTCAATTGTATCAGATTGTGATCTACAGTTTACATTGAAAATCTAAGAGTATTTAAAAGGATCTTGACACCGAGCTAAATTTGAGCACAAACTATCATCCTAAAACTGATGGGCAGTCTAAATGTAATATTCATACATTATAAGATATATTGATTCTATGATCACTTGACTTTCAAAGTATGTGGGGTTAGTATTTACCTTTGGTGAAATTCACATATAATAATATCTTCCACTAAAGCATTCAAATGGTAACGTATAAAGAGTTGTATGATAAAAGGTGTCATACTCCAACTTTTTGGGATGATGTTTGTGAAAGGAATATTGTAGGACCTGATTTTATAGAAGAGACAATAATGAAAGTAAAGACTATTCAGAATCATATTAAGGAATCTCAAAGTAGATTTTTTTTTATAAAAATAACCTAAGGGAGGATTTATAATTTCCAGTGACTGATCATGTTTTATTAAATATATCTATGTGTAAATGTGTTATAAGGTTCGATAATAAAGGGAAAATAAGTCCTAAGTACATTGGGCCTTTTGAGATTCTGGAAATAATTGGCGTAGAGGATTACCATTTGAAAATGCCACATAGACTCTCCAATGTTCATGATATGTTCCATGTATCTTTATAAAGGAAGATATGATAGAACCAATGGATGTGATAACCTATAATGAAATATAATTGGAACCATATTTATCCTATTATGAAGAACCTATCCTAATTCTGGACACTAGAGAACAAGTATTGAGAAATCAAAAAACTTGACTGGTAATGTTACTTTGGAAAAATAATAAGATAAAAGAGGTGATATCAGAACTTGAATAATTTATGATGAATAAATACATGCATCTATTCATGAGGTGAAATTATAGAAATTTTAAGTATGATTTTTTTGAATGAGGTAATAATGTAACGCCCTATCTTCAATTATATCAATCTTATATTTCTAGAGAAATAATAGTATAATGCACATAGCTTATTCAAGAATCTGATTAAAAGATAAATTCATAATTTTAATAAAATTAAT
Source organism: Viscum album (assembly GCA_963277665.1). NCBI lineage: Eukaryota > Viridiplantae > Streptophyta > Magnoliopsida > Santalales > Viscaceae > Viscum > Viscum album. Next base: position 432,076,435 of record OY728133.1, on the reverse strand, counting down.
TCAATAAAATTACTTTAATTTTTAAATTAATCATGTCAAAATTATCTTAGAGTTAATTTTTAAGACTTTCATAAATGGTTGATTTTTCAGTGAATAGTGAAAATACTAATTTTAAACAAACTGTCACTTTTTATGAAATTATAATGATATAATAATAACTTGAAAGTTTATAATTTTTTTATAGAAAAAATATCTATTAATTAATTAATATAATTCATATAAAAATATAATGGTGAACTTAGAAATACATGCTTAACATTTTACAAATCTAAATAATATTTTTGTTCAAATAAAATCTGTTTTTTAGTTATTTTCCCTTAATAAAGTATATACAAGGTTCATTTTAGTTTTGGTTTATTTTAAATAAAATTAAGTCTAATTTTATTTAAAATAATCCAATTAATTCAATTTTAATAAATATTTTACTTTATTTTGATTTAAAATTATTTTTATGCTTAAAGAAAACATTTTTCTGAAACCATTTTTTGTTTCGTTTTGCGGGTTTGTTTTAAAAGGGTTAAAACTAAAATTTTAAAGGTTAAAACGATATATTTTTTTTTCTAAATACTATTAGATGGTAATATTTATACCCTATATTATATATTATTTTAATATGAGTAATTTTTTTCCATTTTTATTGATAAATACATTAATATATTTTAATCTTTAAAAAAAATCCTAAGTTTGTATTTTCTCTCCCTTATAAAGGGGAATTGCCTCTCCTCTCTCTCTCAAACTTCATGAGATTTATAGTTCAGACAAGACCTACAAAAATTCATTATTATAATCCATAAAAATGATCTATTGATACTATTTTTATCAAAATACCAACCATATAAGGCTTAAGTTGGAAGATAAAGGAGGTTATCCAAATAAGAGATATAACTCTTAATCGAGTGTTTTCATTTTATTTTTTTATCATACCTCCATAAATTATATTATAACCATGATGATATAATAACATAAATATATCCCATATAATAAGATATTATTATTTTTATGGTGAAACTATCATTAATCTCCTTCTCTATTAAATGAGAAATAAAATCAATGTTTGTGTGTACGTGCAGACTACCACCCCGTGAAGTGATGTATTTCATTTTTCATCGCCACTATTGATGGATGGTTATTATGATGGATAAAATGTTTATATATGATATTTATAAAATAATTATGATATTAGAAACATAATATATCATTAAAGTTCTTACCCTTTAACCTGTTTAAAAATGATAACATTGCTTGGGCATACATGGGAACTACCACCTCCATGAAACAATGTTATTCATTTTTCATGTATATAATTTAAGAATGATTAAAAATATGTATATAATGAATATATATGATATTTATATAAATATTAACATTATTTAGATTATTTATCCATGAGAAATATATAATTATAAAAACTTACAAGAAAAATGAAACAATCAACATTCAGAAATGATGATTTAAATAAGGAATTATTAGTAAACATGCATTGAATTGTTATAATTGGATCATATATGATATTATAAGTGTGTATATGGTTTTTTATAAAAGTATAATAAATTTAAATTTATAATAAATAATTTTAAAATCACTTAATAAGTAAGTTATATTAGAGGTAAGGGTTTATTTCATATGTTTATACTCATAAAATTTAAACACCAATTTATTAATAATTCCTTATTAAAATCATAATTTTTGAGTGTTAATTGTTTTGTTTTTAATGTAAGTTTTGTTTTTTTAGTTTTGGTCCTTGAATATTTATGATGGTTACATAATATCCAGATTGTTAATAATGTTATAAATATCATATATATGTGTTATATTAATATTTATAATCATTATTGAATGGTGGATATGAAAAATAAATCACATCGATTCGTGGAGGTGGTAGTCCACACGTATTCACAAGCGACTTTATCATTTTTTAATGAGTGAAATGGTAAGAAGTTAAATGATATATTATATTTATAGAATCATAATTATGTTATAAATATAATATATAAACATTATATCCATCATAATAACCATCCATGAATATTGGTGATGAAAAAAATACACCGCTAGACAAGGCGGTAGTCACACATACACACAACGATGATTTCATTTACCATTTGATGCATAAGTATATGAATAAATGTTATTAAATTGAAATAATAAAATCTCATTAAATTAGATATAATGATGTTATTATATCATATTTGTTATTATATAATTGAAGGAGGTATATGAAGAAATAAAATGAAAACACTTGGTTAAGAGCCATACCTATTCTTTGGACAACATCCTTTGGCATACAACTTAAGAATTATAAGGTTTCTATTTTGATAAAAAAAGGGCCTAAAGATCACGGGGAAGGATTTTATGGAATGACTTTGGTAGGGAGTAATCGATTTATAAATCTCATGAAGTGAAAGGAATAGAGGAGATACAATATCCTTTTATAAGGGAGGGACAGGACACACTGGCAATTTTTCAAAAGATTAAAATATATTAATGTATTAATAAAGAAACAAGGCTCCAAAATTACTTATATTAAAATAATATATTATAAATGGTATAAATATGACCATAAAATATTATTTAGGAAAGTTTTTTGGTCATTTTAACCCTTATCATTTTAGTTTTAATTCTTACCATGTTAACTGAATTTTTTTCAATGTTACTATTAATAATGAAAAAAATAAAAATAACCTCATTTAAAAATTTTGAAATTAAAATTATAAATATGGAGTCTATTTTATCAAATTTAATTTCTATAAGTGGTATAAATTAATTTAAAACAAACCTTCAAAACACGATGAAAAATGATTTTCCAAAAAATATTTATTTTAAGCATAAAAATGATTAACAAAAATAAAGTATAATATTCTAAAAATTAATTGAACAATTTTAAATAAAAGGAGAATTATTTTTATTTCAAACAAAACCAAAACTAAAAGGAAATTTTCTTATAATTGATTTGGATAAAATAACTAAAAATAGTTTTTATTTAAACAAAAACATTTTTTAAATTTCCAAATTGTTAGACATATATTTCTAAGTTCAACATTATAATTTTATATGAATTATTTAATATATATTTTGTCTATAAAAAGGTTTTAATAAACTTTAAATTTATTCATATATCATTATAATTTCATAAAAGTGATATTTTATGTAAAATCAGTATTTTCACTATTCACCTGAAAACCAACTATTTCTAAAAAATATAAAAAATTCACCCTAAGATAATTTTTATATTAGGAATTTAAAAATTAAACTCATTTCATAAAATTAAATTTATAAAAATTGTGAATTTTGGTTTTATTCACATTCTAGAATAAAGCTATGTGGATTATACTATTATTTCTCAAAAATAAAGCTTACTATAATTAAAGCTCAAGTGTTACAAAAAATCATTAAGTTTTGTGGGTGTTAACTCATTACTTCATCCAAAATTATCCAATATAATATAATTAACAACTAACCAACAACACATTGATGAAAAATACAATAATATCTCCATCAATCCACTTGGGGAACTTTAATAAAATACCAAGTGTGTGAGCTATGCCACATGTTGAACTAATTGATACCACTTGATCATGATAAACTTGTGATAACAATATATATCCATGTTAATAATTTATTAATAAGCCTTATCTTTTCCTAGATAAGGATAAATAGTTTTTGAATTCTCATCACTAACTCCCCTTAAATGTCTTCAATTCTTAACACCAAGTATTGAGATGATTTCCAGCATGAGGAAACCACTTGTTGGTTATAACACTTTGTTCCATATTGATTTTGGTATCTTTAAAAATAAAAAGTTGATACCTTTATTAGTATATTAACAAATAAACATAAATTCTATGAATGTTGTTTATTATTCCTTTAAGCTGTATTCTCATTCTTTTAGTGGTCTAAAACCACTTAAGATATGTCCTGATATCATTTGCTGATCACCAAATTCATCTTGGTACAACTGGTTATTTAATATAGGATTTTACACCACTTTAACTTTATATTAGTCTTTACATAATTTTAATTTCTTCATCATGACATGAAATTGTAGATTCAACCTTTTGAATTTAATGGTGGTTTCTCAACACCACTTGCTGAGGAATATTAGGTCTTGATACCATTTGAAATTTTTTAGGTACGACACCAATTAATAACTGAAATAAAATGAACCCAATTATGTTAATTTAAAATTTTTCATCATAATAATACCCCATGTGTAAAGACCCTGACCCCAATATCCTAGATATGGTGGTTACTTTACTAATTTGGAATAATATATAAGAGATATCTTCCTAAAGTATTAAATATTTTAGTAGTCTTAGTAAACTAGATAAATATTTTAATCTCACATTACATTATAAAACATTAAATACAACATAGTGAAAGTAGTAAATCTTCAACCTTGAACTCATTCGAAGATTCATTCTTCATATACTAGGGAATAGAAACAAAATAAGGGTGAGCTCTGATGCTCTGTAAGGGTTAATCATATCAGAATATATCATGAATCAATAATTAATAAACAATATGGTAAGGTAAATAACTAAAAATATATTCTATTTAATAAATAACTTGACTATCATGATTAGATAATACATAATCAATATGAAAAGGTAAATAACAGAACACACATGTCATTTAATCAATAACTTGAGTAAAAAATTCATCCATGAGTAATATCGATGTAATAATCTCATGAATAATAAAAAATTAATTCTCAATGTATGAAATTAATAATATTTCACTTCATGATATTAGAAATCATGATATCTATACCATCAAAAAATTGCACCAATATAGTTAAAACTATGGGTAAAAACCTATTTAATTCCATATTACTGAATTATATATTGATACCTGTCAACACATCGAGGGGATATATAATTCCACCCCGCAACCTTGATTTCATGTACAAAGAATTCCTCATATATTGAATAATCAATTTAATACATGAATAATATGAATTATAAAAAAATATCTATATTGAGTAAAGAATATAGATTTATCAATATTTCCTCAATTAATCAAATAACATTCAAAGTAAAAATTTTACATAGTTTAGGAAATAATTATATCCACAATATAAAGAATATATATATTTAATAGAAATATAATTTCAAATGAAAAAAATGATCATAATAAAGTGATTATCTCAAGAGAAAGTTAACAATCACAAAATTAATCAAGAGATGAGAGATGACTATCGGTTCATCAGGAATATAGGTTTTTGTAATAAAATATTATATTTTATAAAAATAAAGGGAATAAAAGTGAAATATTAAAATAATATTTCAAAAAATAGTTTATTTCTAAAAAATCAAAAACATGTAGAAGAAGTTATTTTGGTAAAACAGTTAAGGTAGTGGGGAAGTTTTCTATTGACGTATATGTTAAAAAAACACTCCTTTTCAATTTTTGTCAATAATGACTCTTTCAAAAAATAGTATAAAGGTTAATTTAAAAAAAATAAAAAATTAAAGGATAAAATAAAATTTTCTTAATAAAATGTTTAGTAAATAAAAGGACATTTGTTATTCTTTTTTGGAAAACATGGACTTGAAAGAAAAATATATCTGGTTTAAAAAGAAATAAAATTGGTTTTTCTTTGAAATATTTCATTGCTTGAATAATGTAAAAAAGATAGAAAAATTTGGAATAAAATATTGAAACTCATTAAATATCTAGTAGATAAGAAAATTATTGGATCTTATAAAGGATAAATTATAAAATTCCTTCAATGAAAACAAAATAAATCCCAAAAGAAAGTGAGATTGTAAAATAGACATTTTCCTATTTGGTAACTTTTAAATTATAACCCCTTGAATGAATAAACTTGAACTGATGTATTAATCATAATGAATAGATATTTTTCTTTTCAAATATATAAAATAGGTTGTATATACACCACATCAAATTTAATAGGTTCATAATAACAAATATGTCTTAATGGAATGGAAATTGAGATGAAATCCATTAGAATGATCATACCATTGAAGTGAGGCTTAATCAATGGATTTATTATGTGTATCAAATGTAAATACACATAAAAAAAGTTTAAATAAAACATAAAATAATAAAAATACATTACACACATAATCTTATAATATAAAATATAATGAAGAAGTAATATAACCTAATGAAAAGAAATTGAGTTATGAAATTCTTTATTACTTGGTAACTTTCAAGTCCAACCCCCTTTGATGAAATAATTCAAATTTAAACATTAAATACTATGAATTATGAATTATTAATTATATAGTATTAAAATTGGCACTGTATATTAAATATAAAATTTATTGGGTACATAATATTAAAATAAGCCTCAATGAAGGAAAATTGAGATGAAATCCCTTACCTCACGTTTCCCTTTTGAAGAACATGCTTTAAAATAATTTATAATGGTTTTGAAAATGTTATTAATTTATATTATAACCATATTAATATTTTTATTATCATATATGATCTTCTTATAATATACCACCACTCATTCTTTAATAGTATTTATTTATTACCATTGTTTCAGGTGTTATATGATTTTTTCCCATTGATGTTTTTTCATGAAATTTCTAGTTCTTATGCATATGATATAGATCCATAATATAAAAAAAATTATAATAATGATATAAATATAATATTTATTTATTTTATACATTTTTAGAATCATTTTTTAAAGATCTACATGGAAAAGGGTTCACGTCACTTCGTGAGATGGTAGTCTGTACATATGCACGAGTAACAATATCATTCCCTTAATGGGTGAAAGGTTAAGAAAGTGGATGATAAATTAATTTTATAAAATTAAAATCATGTATTATTTATAATATATATATATATATATATATATTAATTATTTATATCATTATGACTATTTGTGTGAGTTGGTGATGGAAACAAATTACATTAGTTTACGAGGTGATAGTCCGCTGAACACACTCGTGATGGATTTGTTTCCCATTTGATGGAGGAAGAGATGGATAAATATTAAAACATAAATATGATAAAATATTATTATATTATATATAATGGTGTTATTATATTGTAATTTCTAATATATAAATTAATTTGGAAAAAGAAGAAGTAAAAAGAAGGATCTTAGTGAATATGATCACCTTTTCTTAGAAAAACCTCCTTCATATCTCTTATTAAGGACTCTAGGGTTGGTATTTTGGAAATAAAAATAGATCTATAATGTGTATAAGGATTTTGGGTAGATATTTTGTAGGTTTTTGTAAATATAAAAGACTTGATAGTTGTGAAGAAGTGATGTGAGGGGGTTCCCTTTTATAATTGAGGAGGAGTTTCATCTTTGTAAAAACCCATAAATATTCAATAATGGGAAGTCAATCGCACCCCAAGTGCCTAAAAAATTGATAAATAATGGATTTTAGTGAATTTATGGTCTATCAAAACCTAAAAAAAAACATGTTTTAAACATGTTATTATCTTATACTCTAAGTTTACTTACTTTTACCATTTTAGATTTCACCATGACAATGAGTTTTTTTATTTACCTAGGTAATTAATCCCTTAAGACTGAAAATAAATGAATATTATTAGATACTTTTGACTCACCAATTCTAAATATTAAATAAAATTTATCTAATAAACATTCTATGTGTGTGTAAAATTAAAATTAACACAGGCGCATGTAACATGCACAACCTCATTTTAACCTTAATCAAGGTAAATGACTTTTACTATCTTTACTAAAAATTATGATTGAAAATTAATTTAAACTTATTATATAATATTAATTATAATTATTCAAAATATTTCATACATTTTTTAAAATTTAATTCATTTAAAAGTCAAAATTTAACTTAAAATTAAAAACGCAAGCGCAATGAAAATGTGATTTTCCAAAGAAAATTTTTCTCAAATACATTTTTTTATATCATAATTCAAAATTAAATTGATTTTAATGACCTAAATTGGATTAATAATAATACAAAAAAACTAATTTTACTTTTAAAATAATTTTAAACAAAAATTAAACTTTTTAAATGTTTTAAATGAAAATGTAGTTTATAATAAAAATTAGTATTTCCACTATTCATTGAAAAAAATAATTTTTTTAGAAAATTATTGAAAATTCACTCTAAGATAATTTTTACATGTTTATTTCAAAAATAAATTTTATGTTTTCAAATAAATTTTCTAAAATAGGTAAAAATTAATTTTAAAATAAGTGCGCAAAACGTGACAAAACCTCTTTTTAGAAAAAAAATCCAATTTTTAAGAATAAAAATAGATTTATTATTATCCCATGCATAAAAATATTATATGAATGATAAATTTTTTTATTAAATATATAATATATAAATTTTAGTAAAATCCTACAGCAATAGTGATTAATTTAATTTATTAATATAAAAAATACATTACGCACATAAAAATCATTTTTTAGAAAAGAATTTATTTTACTTTCAAATGTTTTTTATTTTAATTACTAATTAATTTATAACCAATGAATTTATTTTATATGTGTGCAATCCATATACTTTTCATAATTTAGTTTGTTATATTTATATCTATCAATTTAATGGCTTGGTTATAATAGTCATCTTTAAATAATATATTTCATGGGTTGTTTAAGCTCATTGTTGCGTGTCATATATGCTATCGAACATAATAGTTTTTTTTAAAATATTTAGGTGTTACATTCTCCCAAAATTCAATAAATTTCATCCTCATAATTTTAACTTGTTATTAGAAATCAAGGGTTTGATATTTGAAAATACCTTTGTTGAATTCCTACATTGTAAAAACATCTAATAAAATCTCCTCTTAAAATAGGGTAAAGGAAATACAAAGGTTATTTGAAATAACACATAACTAGGTTTCCAAGTAAGAGAGTATTTGTGGGAAAATATGGACTTGGAAGAAAAGCATAAATAATTATGGAGAGTGATAGAGATCATTGATCATAAGAAAGTTAATGATAAAGAGAAAGTTAATGATTACAAAACCATAAATATATGATGAGTTAAAATACCATTGATTAATTGGACATGAAGGTATTATTATAAAATTTGTGTTTCAAGATCATTTTCCTAAAGTTTAGGAATTATTTTACTCTCTAAGAAAATAGGTATATATACCTACCTGATATATTTATATTTAATAAGAACACTTCAATCCTTTGGCTGAGCTTCAATAAATTTAAACTTCACCACTTACTATAAGGTTTGAATATTCAATATGAATTTTTTATGCCTAAAGCTCTAAAATTAACTTTTAATAGATTATAAGATCCTTAAAATAGTGAAAATCCCTTCTGTATGTATATAAATATTTACAAAAAAAAAAGGTTAGAACAATTTATCCAATATAATACATTAATATATAAATACTCAATAATAACACCCAAGATTAAACTCAATCCATTATACAAGTATCTATAAGTCAAATCATTTAAGTAAAACAATGTCATTCTAACTATCACATCACATATTCTAGTGTTAAGCACTGCACCCTTATCTCCCTCTGGCTATGGATTCAATCCCCATGAACTTTCGGGATATGATAGGTTTTAACCTAAAATATTTCTTGTCCTTTTTCTAAAACCATATTAATATAATTACTATAACATATCCAAAAATATGATAAACATACTCAACAATAACATTAATCATCAAATCACTTTTTAACCACTATGGTTTTTTATATGACTTGTTTGTTTTAAAAACTCAAATAATCTTAATGACTATCAATGATAATATTAACCCTAAAGGTTATCAATAATATTAATCTTATGTCTAAAAAATGTAAAAGAATTATTTGTCAAATAACCTTCTCACTAAAACACATGTTATACATAATGATTACATATGCCTCAAAAATCTATTAAAACTCAATAAATGTATCCAAGGTACTTCCATAACATAAAAACTCTAAAGGGATATCTATGCATTTAAAATTATAACCAACCATATAATTATTAATCCATGATGGTGCCTATAAATCTTAAACTATCCTCATCTTAATCATAAACTTAGTGTATTTGGAGGTTTATTTATTTTTAAATACTTAATAATGGTTTGTAAAGAAACTATGAATTATCCAAAGAATATCCTCTAGAATTATCAAACCAAGTGTGTAGTAAGGCCTGTTTTCATACACCAGATGATGATCAAGTCAAATCTTAATACACCCTTTTCAGAGCTATTACCCCTAGGTACAACTATGCTAGAGCCACATCCACTTGTAGTATCCTAATAGTGATTTAATTTTTTAGAAAAACCACATAATATCTTCCTTAACAAAAATTAAGATCCTAGTCCATAATTTGAAATATCTTCAAATTCTATCATATGGTTATGTTCCCTAATTTATCTTTTCCTAAATTGAGTACCCAATGTTTTTTTCAAACTTCCTCTGATACCAACTGTAAAGACTCCAACCCCAGTAGCCCAAATCTAGTGGTTACTCTACTACTTTGGAATAATATACAAATGATCATATCTTGATGTTTCAAATAGTTTAGTAGTCTTGTTAAAGTAGATATATACTTTAATCTCATATTAAATTTTAAAAAATGAAATAAAAAATAGTGAAAGTAAAAATTATGTATCCTTGAACTCATTCAAAGATTCCTTCTTCTAATTCTGGGGAATAGAAACAAAATATGGGTCAGATCAGATGACCAGTAAGGGTTATATAAAATGGAATCTATCATGAATCAATAAGGTGTAAAAAATATGACAATTTAAATAACTAAAAACTCATACCATTTAATCAATAACTCAACTATCATGATTATATAAGGAATAATCAATATGGAAATGTAAATAACTAAACACAAATTTCATTTAATCAATAAATTGATCAAAAAATGAATCTATTAATAATATAAATATAATAATATCATGGATAATAATAACTAAATTCTCAATGAAGGAAATTATTAATACTTTATATCATTATCACATACATCATAATATCTATACCATCAAGACCTTGCACCAAGATAGTTTAAAACTATGAGTAAAAAACCATTTAATGCCAACTTACTTATTTGTCTCATGAGATTTGTTAATGCATAAAGGGGTGATATAATTCTAGGCCCCACCCATCATTGCATGTCCAAAGCATTCCTTTTATATCAAATGATCAATTTAATTCATGAATAATATTCCTTATCAATAAATATTCATATTGATTAAAGAATATATATTTATCAATATTTCCCTAGTTAATCAAATAACTTTAAAAGAAAACATCGTTTATAAAAACGGTATATGGTTTAGTAAATAATCATATCCATGATAAAAATAATATATATATTTAAGATAAATGTAATTTACAATGAAAAAAATGATCACAAGAAAGTTATTGTCTAAAGGGAAAGTTAACAATCACAAAATTAATCAAGAGATCAGAGGTGACCACCAGTTCATTGGAAATATAGTTTTTTATAATAAAATCATGTCCTTTGTAAGAATAAAGGTAATGGAAGTGAAATATTAAAATAATATTTCATTAAATATTTTTATTTTTAAACCATTGAAAATATTTAGAATAAGTTAAATTTTGTAGAATAGTTATGATGACAGGGAAGTTCGTTAGCACCATATATGTTAAAAAATACATTACTTTTGAATTTTTGTTGAAAAAATATATTTTAAAAAATAGTAGAAATATTCCTTTAAAACCATTTTTATAAGTCAAGGATAACTTAAAATTCCATCAATAAATCATTTGAGTAAATAAAAGTATTTTGGAAAATAATTTTGGAAAACATGGAAATGGAAGAAAAATATGTCTGATTTAAAGAGAAATAAAATAAGTTTTTATTTTAAACATTTGTTTGCTTGAATGAAGTACCAAATAGAGGAAAATTTGGAAGAAAATATGAAAAATACTTAAATAAACAATGGATAATAAAATTATTGGAGCTTATGAAGGATAAATTATAATATTTCTTCAATGGAAATTAAAACATTCCCAAAATAAAGTGAGATTGTAAAATAGATTCTTACCTCTTTGATAATTTTTAATTGTAATCCATTAATATAATAGACTTTAATTGATACATTAATAATGAATAATAAATATTTATTCATTTTAAATACATAAAAGGGTCAGTATATAAACCACACAAAAGTGAATAGGAGCATAATAACAAAAATGTCTTAATAGAATGGAAATTGAGACGATATCCCTTACAATGATCATACCGTTGAATTGAGGATTAATAAATTGATTAATTATGTGTATAAAATGTAAATACACATAAAAAAGTGGAAATATAACATAAAATAAATAAAATTACTTACACACATAATATTATAAAATCAATTGTAATGAAGAAGTAATATAACCCGATGAAAAGAAATTGAGTTATTAAATTCCTTACCACTTGGTAAATTTCTAATCAAACCCCCTGGATGAAATAATTAAAATTTTAACTTAAAATATAATTAATTATTAAGGATTCATAATATAATATAAAAAATTGGTATTATATACACCATATAGAATAAATTAATTGCATAACATTAAAATATGCCTCAATGAAAGAAAATTTAGACGAAGTCCCTTACCTCACGTTTCCCTCTAGTAGAACATGATTTAACCTCACATATAATGTTTTTAAATAGGTTATTAATTTATAATAGAACCATATTCATATTTATAATATCATATATGATCTTATTATAATATCTTATCACCCGTTCTTTAATAGTTATTCTTTATTACCATTGTTTGGGGCGTTAACTGCTATATTTTCCCTGGCATGTTTTGTCAAGGAAGTTCTAGTTCTTGTGAATAGGATATATATACATAATATCTATAATAATATTATTTTTATAAATATTATACTTATTCATTGGATACATTTTTATAATCATTATTGAAATTTCTACATGGAAAATGAATCATATCACTTCGTGGAGACGATAGGTTGTACGTATGCATGAATGAAAATATCATTCCCTTAATGGGAGAAAGGGTATGGAAGTGGATGATATATTAATTTTAAAAAATTAATATATAGTCATATGTATCATATATATTCATTATTTTTAACATTATTACTATCTATGTGATTAAATGATAGAAAAAAATTACATCAGCTCGTGAGGTGGAAGTCCTTCGTACACACGAGCAATAACTTTGTTTCCCATTTGATCAAAGAGTATATGGATAAATATTATGAAATAAACATATTAAAATATAAATATATGTTATATAATAGTGTTATTATATTGTAATTTTTAAGATATAATTGAAGGTGGAAAAAGAATAAGTAAAAAGAAGGAGCTTAGTGAAGTCGATTCACCTTCACTTAGAGAAACCTCCTTCAGATCTCTTATTAAGGACCCTAGGGTTGATATTTTGGGAAGACAAAAAAATATAGAATGTGGATAAGGATGTTTGGGAGATATATTTTTAGGTTTTTTAATCTAAATGGATTGATATATATGAATAAGTTAGGGGAAGGGGTAACCTTTTATAATTGAGGAGAAGTGACATTTTTTGAAAATATCCAAAACTATTCAATAATGGGAAGTAACTCTCAAACTAAGTGTAGAGACCCAACCCCAGATAACCTAGATCCTATGTATTCGATCAATTACATTGGAATTATTACAAGTATTTAAATCATGATGGACTTAAGAGTTTAATATTCTTGGTAAACCAGAAACATAAACGAGTCTTTTATTACAAATGAATGCAATAATTACAACATAATTTTATTCTTCTTTATAAATAAATAACATTGAGTATAAATTTTTTACATCAAATATATCCCTACATATATTTTATAGTATGCTTATTATATTCTTGGGGGAAAGTAAAAAAAATAATGGTGTGCTAAAATACCGAGTAAGGGTAAAGTATAGTGGAAACAATAAAGAATCAATGAGAATAATAATTATGGCATGATAAATAATAGAAAATGCATACCATGTATTAAAAAAATTGATAAGGAATTTAATAAAATATATGGAAAGGTAATAAATAGAAACAAATTCTATTCAAATAACAAGATAAAGAAAAATCAATATGGAAAGGTAAGAAACTAAAACACATTCCATCTAATCAATGAAATGAAAATAAAATGTATCCATAGATATATCGACACAAAATCTCATGGATTAATAATAATTGAAACTAAATTAGGAAAATAATTAATTATTAGATTCCATGTTTCCTAGGTACATGGAACCATTACTATCAAGACCTTTCACAAGACAGTATAACATATTAGGTAAAAACCCATCTAAAGTAGCTAGCCAACCAACTCATCCCATGAGACTACTGATGCATCAAGGGGATATCTATAAGAAGGCCCCACATGTGTCATCCCTGTCTAAAAGATTCCTCATCTATTGAATAATAGATTTAACAATGTGCCTTATCAAATATTAGTATGAAGTATAAGATATAGATTTATCAATATTTCCCAAAATAATCAAATAACTTTCAAAATAAAAAAAGTATAAAAATGGTATAAGATTTAGGAAATGAACATATCCATGATAAATGAAATGAATAATTAGAGGAAATTCAATGTTAAATGATCATATGAAATTTAATATTTCAAAGGTAATAACATATTAATTGAGGAAGTGAATATTATTCTTGGTCAAATCAATCATAAACCATCCAGATGAATAATAAGGATGATATCAACAAAGAATATCCCAAGTGAAATAAAATAAAGTGTTGTTGTCATTGATGAATAGAAATACTATAAAAAGATCTTTTAAAAATATTCTTTAGGAAAATATCCATTTATTATGATTTTTTTGGAAAAACGTTTCTTTGAAAATCAAATTTTAAAATATTTTCTTTAAAAAGAATCCTTTTAAACATACAAATAAAGCTTCAAAGAAATGAATATGGGTAAATCTGTACAAGCCATATGATGTAAAAAAGAATATTCCTTTTTCATGGTAAAAGGTTATAAAATGATTTATTCGAAAAGAAAAAAGAAGATTCATTTGAGAACATTGGAAAAAGGAAAATATTTTCTTTAAAAAGAATCCTTTTAAACATACAAATAAAGGTTCAAAGAAATGATGATGGGTAAATCTGTACAAGCTGTATGATGTAAAAAGAATATTCCTTTTGCATAGTAAAAGGTTATAAAATGCCTTATTCGGAAAACAACAAGAAGATTTATTTGAAAACATTAGTAAAATAAAAAATGGTAAAAGTTTTTTTAAAAAATCATTTTAATTTTTTTTTAAAATAATTTTAATAAAACATGGTTTTTAGAAGAAAACAAGTACTCTGGCTAAGAGAGGAATAAATTTTGGTTTTATGGAAAACTTTTTCTAAACTATTTTGACTACCAAAGAGTGAAAAAATGACAACAATCCTTGAATATGGTCATGAATAACCAGATGAGAGAAAATGAAAGGTTTTCTTGAACAATTTTTATACTATATCCTCGAATGAAAAGATCATTTAAAGATCATTAAAGTTATTATTGAGGAAAATAATCTTTAAAAATTCCAAAGTGTACCATACCACTTTGAAACATTTTAAATCTTAATACTCATGAAGTAACAAAATTAAATAAAATTTTAAAATAACATTATGATAAAAGGATTAATGATATAATATAATAAAGGGGTATTATATACAATATACAAAATAAGTAAGTGGTGAACATGACATTTATCTCATAGAAGTAAAAAGTGAGATGAAGAATACCATACCTTATGTTTCCTTTTGGGTGAATGTCCTTTAAATTTATGTATAAATAAATTATGTTAATTTTATACTTTATTTAGAACCTTTTTCATGTTTATCATGACTTTTATTTCATGTATTACCATGTTTTATACAACTACTTAAAAAATTAAGTTTACGTTAGGTGTTTTGATCAAATTCAGTTTATATGTCAAAAAAAAATTTGGTAGGTCAATTATGATCAAAGGATTTATTACATAACGTCTCGAAAATAATTTTCATGACATAATTATTATATTTATACATAAATTATAATTTTAAAGTCAATCATTAAATATGGTTATGAGAAATTAACCAACATTACAATCATAGAGACGAAAGGTCGTACATACACATGAGTAACATTCCTATTTTTCAATGATCATTATGGAAAGAAGGTAAGTAAATTATATATAATTCAAAAATAATAGTTATTTCATAAAAACCATATTATTTAATAATATATACTTATATATAGAATTATTATTATTTAAAAGGAATCACATCGTCTCGAGGAGACGGTAGTACACACATCCACGAACGACGTTATCACTTTTTAAGTGTGTGAAAGGGTAATAAAGAAAATGATATATATATTTATATATTATATTTACAAGAATGTAATTATGTAATGAATATAATATATAGTATTTTTATGTCACATATGTTTAATTGAAATCATCTATGTTCTATTTATAGTGTGAATGAATCACATCGCTTTTAGGAGGTGGGAGTTTACACTTCCACAGACAATGTTATTGTATTTACATAAAATGGAAAGTATAAGGGTAAGTATAATAAAATAATTAAATAAGTATAAATATATAATAAATATCATATATAACATATATAAAAGAGTTCATAACATAATGTAAACCATGAGATACAGTAAAAGAAAAATGAACAATCATCATTTCGTGAGGCGATTGTTCGCTGTACACATAAATAGTATGTTTGTTACCCATTAGATGAAATTGTGGGTAATTGTAGGTAGATTACTTATCATAAATAAAAATAGTATATTTAATATACTTGTGTTGTTATATAATCATGTAATAATAATATTTTAGGGGGTGTATAATGGAAATGAAACTAAAGATCTTAAGGAAAGTTGTTACCTCTTAATCAGGTAACTCATTTTGGTTTGCAAAAAAGGGATTGCTTGGATTTCTTTATGACAAATGGGAGGATTATAGGATGAGGGGAGGTGTTTTTAGTATCTATTTAGGTATATATTGGTTGATAAAAAGTGTCTTGAGATGTGTGAGTAAGGGGAGAGGTGGTGGCCTTTTATAGTGGAGGAATAGGTTTCACTTGGTATTTTTGAAAACAAGTTTGGTGTAACCTCGTTTTTACTTAAACAAAGTCATGAAAAATAAAAAAAACTAAATAATGTAAAATTAATGGATGAATTATTTACATAAAATGGGTTTTAGACCAGTGTATAGGTTATTTGGGCCCTTAATATTTAGGTTTATTACCTTTTAAACTTAATTTTACTTTAATAATTGTAATTAATTTTAACTACTTTCACTAATATTTTTAGTAAAAAACTAAGTTTAAATTATTAAAAATTAAAAATTATTTTTATTCCAAATATGGAATCATTTTTTTTTCAAATTTTAATCACATAAGTTATTGAAATTAATTTAAATTTAATTCTATAGATGGGATGATAATACGAGTTTTTTAAAAAAAACTTCCAAACGTTTGTTAAGTTTTTATAGTCAGTTTCAAAGTGAAATTGATTAAAATGGACTAAATTGAATGAATTGATAAAAATATGATCTAATTAAACTTTAAAACCAATTAAAATTATAATTTAACCTTATAAATAAATTGGATGAAAAAACGGTTTTGAATTAAATTATAGTATTTTCACTATTCATTAAAAAATAAAACTTCACAAAAAAATGCTAAAAATTCACCCTAAGATAATTTTTATGATTCAATTCAAAAAATGAAGTTTATTTTTACATATTGAATTTATTTAATGGTCAAAATTTATATTTAAAATTGGTTCTCTATTAAAAGGCGGTAAAAATGACTTTATAAAAATATAGTATTTTATGTGTAATATCGGGTTTGTTCTTTTCTTGTGCTTATAAAATATATGGGATGAATATAAAAAATATTTTATTGAATATTATATATATATATTACATTAATATAACTTAATAATTATAATTACTTTAATTTATTAGGATAAAACAACTTTGTGAACATAAAAATAGTATTCTATAAAAACATACCCTTTATATTCAATTAGTTCTTATATTCATTTATAATTAATTTGTATCCAATAAATTCATTTTATATTTTTGTAAAACATATATTTTAATAATTTATTTAATACTATTCATAACCTCTATTATAATATCTAGATTTAGTTTTATTATATTAAATAATAATATTTTAATAACATATTATGTCCAATAAAAATCAGACTTACATTTAATGCAAGACATTGAAGAAACTTATTGTTGCGTATGTTGCATGATAACTCAATATCATGTTCATTTCAAGCTATAAATTATATTAAATTTCTTTAAAATAGTAAATATATTATAAATTATGAGGATATTATGTTCCATTATATGCTTGATGTTGCGTGTCATTCACGCTATCGAATACAATATTCCTACTTTAGATTTTTATGGTGTTACATTATCCCCACCTTAATTAAATTGTATCCCATAATTTAAACTTGATATTGGTGATATATTGTTTTATATTTATTATATTTAAATCCTACATCATAAGAAGGGTTCATAAAACATCCTCTAGAAAAGAGATAATGGGAAGTGAAAAGTTCACATGGACTAACATATAAATGGGAATCTAAATAGGAGAACATTAGTGTAAAGTAGAGATACATACTCATAGAAAAAACATAAATATTTATAGGGGTGATTGAGGTCATAAATAACAAACAAATGAATGTTAAATAGAAATTTTAGGGCCTCAAATCCATAAATCTGTGATGATTTAAAAGACTATCAGTTCGAAAAAAATTAATGTATTAGGACAACATTTTTTTGGATCATTTTCCTGATGTTGATTAATTATTTTACTGCCTAATAATTTAAGGAAATATACTTACATGACGTAATTTTATAAATAAAATTTCATCCTTTATTTTTTCTTCGATCAGTTTTTCAATTCATCAAAAAATTAATTTTTATGTATACAATACTAAAATACATTTCTAAAGGATATTATGGCCCATAAAAGAGTGAAAAGTATGACTATTTGTCTCTAACTATTCTCCAAATTCAATATGGTTAATGCATTAATACCCAAACCTAAAAAGTAACATTACTGGTTTATCATTAATATTTATTCATTAAATTGTTCAACTAAAAACAATTAATCATTAACCAGGACATTACATAGGTTAATTTTTGGCGTAAAACCCTTATCATCCTTCGGTCACAGGTTCAAGTCCCACGACCTTGATAGATTTGATTGGTTTTTACCCGACTCATAGGCTTTCCTTTTCTAAAACCATATTAATATAATTTCTAAAATAAATATGATTTAAGTCCTCAAAATAAAGTTAATCACTAAATAAAATTTTAATAAAGGTTTTCAACACAAAATCAACACATAAATATTTCATCCATTTATTTTCATATAGGTCCTTCATTGGTCTATAGTTTATCTATAATATCAACTATAGTATTTCTAATCATGAAACCTTATCTTTAATCCTAAACACCTTAAGTTTAACCTAGGTTATTCATTTTCAAAATCCTTTATAATGTCTTGTAAATAAAATGTGAGTTATCCTAATAATTTCCCCCAGGAGTGTCAAACTAGGTGTGCAA
The DNA here is from genome assembly GCA_963277665.1 of Viscum album. Taxonomy (NCBI): domain Eukaryota; kingdom Viridiplantae; phylum Streptophyta; class Magnoliopsida; order Santalales; family Viscaceae; genus Viscum; species Viscum album. The sequence continues at coordinate 432,056,921 of OY728133.1, read as the reverse complement.
TCAGACCCGTTATCATGTACCGAGTTACACCAATTCATGCCCGACACACCTTGTCAGAGTTGTTACTCCTAAGTATATCTGTTCCAGAACCACATCTTCTTATAGTATTCATTCATGGATTTATTTCTAGGAAGACCCACATAATTTCTACTTTACCAATATTCTGGGGTGTTCTTCTATACTTATCCTCAAATTCCACCTTAGGGCTAAGTTCTCTAATCTCTTTTTTCCTAAATCTAGTTTCCAAGGTTTCTGCTAAACTTATTTTGATACCAAATGAAATGAAACAACCCTAGATAGCCCAGAGTTGGTGTCAAATATCAATTAGATTAGCATGATTACAAGGAATAAAATCCTGAAGGACCGATCAGTTTATTAGTCTTGGTAAACCAGATAAATAAACGAGTCTTGTATTACAAATAATACACTATTAAAATATAATTTTATGATTCTTGTATTCCAAGGGAAAATGAAACAAAATAAGGGTAAGATCAAATGATTAGTAAGAATAAAGTATAGGGTAATAAATAACTAATAAATGAGAATAATAATTATGGAATGATAAATAATATATCACACATTCCATATAATAAAAAAAATGAGAAAAAGTGAATAAACAATATGGTAAGGTAATAACTAGAAACACATTCTATTCAAATTACTAGATAAAGAAAAATCAATATGGGAAGGTAAGAAACTGAAATTATCATCACCTAATAAATTAAATTAAAATGAAATGTATCCATATATATGTTGAAAAAAAATCTCATGGATGAATAATAACTAATACTAAATGATAGAAATGATTAATTATTGGAGGCCATGTTTCCTAGGTACATGGAACCATTACCGTCAAGACCTTTCACAAGATAGTTTAGCATATCATGGAAAAACCCATATAAAGAGGCTAGAAAACTAACTTATCCTATGAGACTACCAATGAATTGAGGAGCTATCTATAACTTGGATCCACCCATTTTTTACCTCTTCAAAATATTCCTCATCTATTAAATAATCAATTTAATAATGTGCCTTATAAAATATCCATATAGAGTAGAAGATAAGGATTTATCAATATTTTCCTAAATAATCAAATAACTTTCAAAATAAGCACTATATGAAAAATGGTATATGATTTAGGAAATTAACATATTCATGAAAGATGATATGGATAATTAAGGGAAATTTAAATGTTAAATGATTATAAGAAATTAAATATTTCAAGGGGACTAACATATAAATCAAGAAAGTGAATACTATCCTTGGTCAAATCAATCATAAACCATATAAATTAAGAATAAGTATGGTATCAAAAAAGAATATCCAAAGTGGATTAAAATAAAGGGTTGTTGTTATTAATGAATATAAATACTATAAAAAGATATTTTAAAAATGTTCTTTAGGAAAATATCCTTTTATTATGATTTTTTGGAAAACCTTTTCTTTAAAAATCACTTTTGAAAATATTTTATTTAAAAACTAAAATTATTAAACATGAAAAAAAATCTTCAAAAAATGATGGTGGTTAAATTCATACAAGCCGTATGAGGTAAAAAGAACATTTCTTTTGCACAGTAAAAGGTTAAAAAATGACTTGTTTGAAAAGAGGCAAGAAGATTCCTTCGAGAACATTTGTAAAATATAAAAAGGGTAAAAATTCATTTACAAAATAATTTTAATTTTTTTTTAATTTTTTTAATAAAACATAGTTTTTAGAAGAAAATAGGTTCTCTAACTAAGAGAGGAATTAATTCATGTTTTCTGAAAAAATATTTCTAAAACATTTTGAGTACTAAAGATTGGGAAAATGGTACTAATACTTGAAAATGGACATGAATAACTAAAGGATAGAAAATTAAAGGTTTTATTGAAAAATGTTCATATAATTTCCTATAATTTAAATACCATTTAAATATCATTAAAGTTATTATTAAGGAAAATAATCTTTAAACATTCCAAAGCGTCCCATACCACTTTGAAACATTTGAAATCATAATCCTCAGGAAGGAATAACATTAAATGAAAGTTTAAAATACCATGAATATAAAATGATTAATGATATAATATAAAAAAGGGATAGTAGATACACTACACAAAATAATTAAGTGGTGAACATGACATTTATCTCATAGAAGTAAAAAATAAGATGAAAAATACCTTACCTTGTGTTTCTTTTCAGGTGAATATCCTTTAAATTATTGTATAGTAAAATTATGTTAATTTTATACTTAATTCAGAAATTTTTTCATGTTTATCACTACATTGATTTCACATATTACCATGTTGCATACAACTAATTAAATAATTAATTTTACATTGGGTGTTTTGGCCAAATTCAGTTTTTGTGTCAAAAATAACTTTGGTAGGTCAAATATGGTAAAAGGGTTCATTAAATAAAATAAAAATAATAATAATCATGAAATAATTATTATATTTATAAATAAATTTAACTTTTTAAAATTAATCCTTGAATATGGTTATGAAAAATAAACCAACATTACAATCATGGAAACGGTAGGTCGTACTTACATATAAGTAACATTCCCATTTTTCAATGATCATTATAGAAAGAAGGTAAGTAATACTATATCATTAAATAATTATAATTATATAATAAATAAAACATTATTTAATCATATATACTTATATATATAATTCTTGTGATGTAAGAAGAATTAGATCGTGACGAGGAGGTGGTAGTCCACACGTCTACGAACAACGTTATCACTTTTTAAGTGCATGAAAGGGTAATAAAGAAAATGATATATATATTATATTTATATAAAGGTAATTGTGTCATGAATATCATATATAGGTTTTTTATATCACATATGTTTAATTTAAACCATCCTTTACACGTTCCATGTATAGTGTGAATGAATCACAACGCTTTGAATAGGTGGTAGTCCACACTTCCACAAATGATGCTATCATATTTACACAACATGGAAATTATAGGTTATATGTTATAAAATAATTATAGAAGTATAAATATGTAATAAATATCATATATACCATATATAAATATATTTTCTATCATAATTTCCATTATGAGATGTGGTAAAGGAAAAATAAACAATCATCGTTTCATGAGGTGGTAGTACGCCGTACACATAAACAGTATATCTATTAACCATTAGATGGAAGTGTGTGTAAGTGTAGGTTGATCCCTTAGAATAAAAAATAATAATATATTGATTATAATGGTGTTGTTATATGATTATGTAATAAGAAGAGTTTAGGGGGTTACTAATGGAAATGAAACTAAAGAGCTTAAGGAAAGATGTTACCTCTTAATCGGGTAACTCTTTTTGGTTTGAACCAAAGGGATTCATTGGATAGATTTTTCATAAGGGGGGATTATAGGATAAGGGGAGATATTTTTAGGATATATTTGGGAAGATATTGGTTGATCCAAAGTGGTTTGAGAGGTGTGAGTAATGGGGACATGTGGTGGCCTTTTATATTGGAGGAAAAAGACTCACTCAGTATGTTTGAAAACAAGTTAGGTGTACCCACATTTTTACCCACAAAAAGTCATCAAAAACCAACCAAACTAAATAATGGAATGTTAATAGACTATTTATGTCCAGAAAATGGGTTTTTGATAAGTGGATATTTCATTTGGGCCCTTAAAATTTTGGTTTAGTCCCTTATTAAGCTTAATATTACCTTAATAATTGTAATTAATTTTAATTATTTTCAGTAATATTTTTGGTCAAAAACTAAGTTGAACTTATTAGAAATTATAAGTTGACCTTATTAGACATTAATTTCACTAATATATTTTGTTTTCCCACTTCATGTGAAAGTTATTCAAGTATCTCACTTTGTCCCTTAATTTTTCACCCATTTTCATAATGAATTTATTCAAGTATACCTCTAATTTCTTTAATATTTTTTCTCTATTGGATAATTTTATATGAATTCATATTCCCCCTAATTAATGATTTCCAATTGATCAAAATTCCCATACATTTATTAAATATTATCTTGATCACTACAAGGACATTCTCTAGATTAATAATTATAAGTTATTTCTACCAGCTCCATTAAATAATCATCCAATAGATTCTTTATGGGGGTGTATGAATTTTCAGATTTTCTAGAATCCTCCAAAAAAATGTTATGAATATATTTAACACTGAACTCAAACTCACTTACCAAAATGGTTGTGTTATTATTTTTTAGAGTTTTCTTCCCATTCATCCTTCTTTTTTATTTTAACATAAGGAAGTATTATCCTGGTTTGATCTCCAGTTTATCATCAAAAAAATATTTACATTCATCTCTAGAGTTAAACCCTATAATCTTATTTTCTTCCACTGATTTTCTATATATAATTTACGATAATGTAAAACTATAAAAATTACTATAATAATGAATGTTTTTCTTGAATATCTCATTGTAGATACCTATATTTAGATTTTTACATTTATTTACATCATTAATAATTCATTTTTATTTTTTCAAGTAAGAATCATGTTGGAAATATTCCACTATATCTTCATCACAAGCCTATAAAAACAAATACATTTATTTTTTACAATCATAAAATTTAGTACCATTGAAAAAAAGATTATTCGTCATTGAATCCATGTGTGAAAAAATACAAAAATAGATTTATATATTGAACCTCATATTAGAAAATTTGATCTCTAATAACACTTAGTGGGGAAAAAGTGACTGTAAACATGAATTAGGGTGCACACAAACTTAAAATTTTCTTATTTAAAGTCAACTTACCCATATATATCTTATTCCCTAATTGAAAAGAACATGTTTAATCTCTCTTTCTTTCATCAATCACACAAAATATTTAATATGAATATAGAAATTAAATAACAAGAACATATAGGGATTTTACTTGGTTCACTATTAAGGACTAATCTAAGGAGAATACACATTTAAATTTTTCAGTGTACCAGAATCCACTATTATTCACTGTATGAAATATGAAACTTTTAGGTCATGGTAACTACATTCTAATGATCATTTACCTTAAATTTTTTAGTAAATACTCATTATCAATCCAAGGTACATTCTCTCTCCTCCTCCACTATGAACCACTTCAGTGAAGGAAAAGTTAGTTTATAGACATGAGGGTTTATTTATAATTAACTTATAGAATTAAATCTTTCTACATAATTACTCTAAAACCATTACTCCATTATAGTTGACATTTGATGATCTTATAATTCTCCAAGGACTGATGATAATGACTACTCAATGTGAGTTCCAAATTTTTTTCTTCTATGGAACACATGAGTCTAACTTATTATTTTAGATGAAGATAATTCTATACTAGAATTATTAGGTTTCTCTCATTTAATAGTTATATGTAGTGGTGTAACTATTTCTTTTACTTCTCTCCAAGAACCAAATATGTAAATGAATTATATAAATATATTTCTTTCTATGTTCTTTATTTCAAATCCAGTTATTCAATTTTGTTCGTTCTCTTATAGAACCTCTAAAAATAATTTCTATAAAATATTATATACATCCAACACTTGATTCAAAGGTTGGTATTTATTCTAAATCACCATGAACATTCTATGTTTCAAACACATTCATATGTGGTTAAAGTATTCTAATTAGTCTAAGTAAACTCTCTAAATTTTGATTCATATATCCTAATTTTAAATTCTAACCAAATATGTTATATATTATGGAAATAACCAAATTATGGTGTAATACCCTGAATTATACCGTAGCATGCCTCGAATCCAACCATTCTATGGTGCGATATTATCAACTATGGTATAATGCTCAATAAACAACCAAAACTATAAAATATGATAGAATATATCATTTATAAATTTTCAAATATCACAATGTGATACTCAAAATGTTCTTGATCTTTAAACCTATTACAAAATGGTCCACTAATTCATGACGCAAAGAACTATTTCCTTCGAAAATTCAGTTCTCTTACATTTTTTCAAAATCACATAATACATAGTGAAACCTCTATGTTCTAGTGGAACACTTCTAAATATTTGGTTTAATCTCAATTGTATTTTTTCAACATCACTGGTTAATCTCATACAAATTTAAAAAATTGAAACTCATGTAGTTACTAATGCACTTGACATTTAATATCCTTATGGTAGAGTCATTAGCCTCATATATTTATTATTTCAGTCCAGTTACAATTATGTATCCCTTTGTTTCATAGAATGAATCTTATATATCAAGGTTTTCACTTTTGTTGTCATGTAAAGTCTCTTACATATTTGAGTGACCCTTTTGATCACTATATAGTGTAGAGTAACCCTTATGTATCAGAGAAAAAATTAATTTCATCTTATACCCCTTATGTATCAAATAGTTACCCTTAAGTATCATCTTATAAACCATACATATCAGAGTAACCCTTATATATTAGATAATTTACCCTTTTTATAACCCAACTTAATCTCTTACCTTTACATATCATCTAGAAAATCATATCTACCCTTCCATATAATTAAAATCAAACCTTACATATTATCAAAACTGACCTTACAGATCAGGTTGTTTACCCTTATGTTTGAGTTTTATACCTTTATGAATCTCTAGGAAAATTCAGGTTACCTTTAAATATTGAGGGCTTAAATAATTTTTACTACCCTATCTGTTCAGCACCAAAAATTTATAGACTTTATCTTTTAATTTTCCAAACATCTTAAAAAATACCAATAATTATTTTAAATCCATAATATACTTGAATGAGGTCATTTATAACTTCACAAATAAAGATATACCTTCACAATATAAAACATAATCTCCTCTTAAATTATTCACATTCCATGTCCTTTATATATTGTGATATTAAGGTTTCTTCATTATTTATAGCTAATTATTTAATGCTTCCTCACTTGATATGGAATAATCATTCTCAAACTCTAATTACATGTATGTAATTATTATGAATCCTCAACAAAAAAAATTTCGTTCCCATGTGTATGGTAAATAATATATTCTTCATTTTTGTTACCATGTATTATAATATCATCCTTCATATACTAGACAACAAATTCAATGACTATTTCCAACAAATTAAGCACACAACCTCCTGGTTTAAATAATACACATTCTATACTTATAATTTTTTTTGAATTATGTATCATCATTAAAATACATAAAATCAAGTTTTTTTATAAATAATTTTCTTATAAAATCCTCTAATTATCATGAAATTTATTTAGTTTATTTTGGATTTGATATATAAGTTAGTTAATTAATAAATTTTGGATCATGTAAGAAATCAATGTGGTGCTTGATACATTTCAAGGGAGGAAAACCACCAAGATTATCTTATGAAAATGCATCACTAAATTACTAAAAAATGTGTAATATTACTAGAATGTATTGACCGATTAAGAGAGTAATAGGTTAAATATTCTATCTTTATTAGAAACATGAGAGTTTAATCCTTTAATAAACCCCTCTATCTATATTTTTACTAAAAATAAACTCACTTTCACTTATACATTCATGTTTTTAACTCCTTATTTTTATTTTTTTTACTTTTCTTTCAAATCCATTTTACTCTTTATTTTTCTACCTTTCCATCCCATTTATTTTTATTCTCTCTTTTATTTTTTATCTTATTTAACATTATTTATTAATCCAAACGTAATCTTCATAAGCTTGAATATACCCCAAGAGTATTAGGATAACAGTTCTACAATTTAATTTAAAATATTATTAATTGATATATCTAATTATAAATTTTGTTAAAGACAATTTTATAGAAAAATTTTATTTTTTTTGAAATATTTAGAAGAGGGATATAACTATTACAAAAAATAAAAAAGCAAGAAAAATAAAAACAATCCACAACATGAGAAATCACGTAATTATTAGAAATATCCTTAATATTTATATAAGGATTATAATAAATACATTATTCAATTCAACCAATAATAAAATCCATGATCATATTATATTCTTGAAGAATAATTTTCTTCAAGTTAATTTCAAGTAAAATCACTTTAACTTGGGAGTAAAACTAAATCCCAAGATCTTCATTGATACCAAAAGGTAATCAATTATATCTACTTACCAAATACTCATAAGGAAATATAGTTACTTTGTTATCCACCTCAATGAATAACCTCACCTAACCCACTGGGACCCCACCTGGGTAAGTAGTATGGCGAGTGTACCGCCCCAAGCCCACCACCAATATGCTAGGGGTTGGTGACTAGCACCGAGAAAGTATATCACACATGATGGTAGATCTTAGCATTATGATTCTAAACATAAGCACACATATCCATATACTATATAATAAAAATGAAATACTAGGTTAATAAACAATTGGAATATATATAAATGCATGAAACTCATTATGAGATCTATAAAGGAGTACCGGTGCATAAACCATAAAGTAAAAAGGGATTAAACACACTCATAATTAACCCAAATCGAAATAAACTTAGAGAAATTGAGGTGAAGGGATCTCCATAATTAACTAGAACCAAATAAAAATATCATTCTCTATTATCACCTTCAGGCACTAATAAGATCTTACTTCACCACCACCATATCCGCCAATGTCTCCATCAAACTATTCATCATCTATGTAAGACACAACATGTTTAAGAGAAATTCCCACATAGGGGTGAATATATTCATAACCTATAGGACACCCCAAAAACCACATAGTAAAGAATAAAGGAAGGTCTAATTATCTCAAAACCACAAATGTAAAGGATAACCTACCTAATTAATAAAAACACAAAGATGTAATCAAACATAACCATTCTTTCAAGTTAGAGAGTCATGGGCACTGAGTCTCACTCATAAAAAACCTGAATTCAAAAATAAATCTTTCACCCTAAGGAAAAAAAGAATCTAAGAGACAAAGCGAAACCATAACCAATTCATCTCATTGACTAAGGTAGGGTACTCATGCCTCATAATGATAAGTATTGATCAAGGGAGTACTAAACCCATGATTTAGGACCTAATAATTTTTAACAAGTTCATAAAATGAGGGAGTAATTAACTCCATAAATAGAGGACCCACACCCTAATGATCTCTGGAATACCGACCAGGCTTGTACCAAACTCTATTAACCATTTGGAGGACCAAAAAATTATCAAGTGTAAGGGATCAATGACTCCATGCCCAAACTGTAGAGGACATGCACCCATGAATGTTGGGTGAATCAGACTCTAAAACCTTTAGGGGGACCTGTACTCTATCATTAACCCATGTATAGGGTAGTATTGAACCCTGGGGCATGTTCCACTCATCATACCTGAACCCATTCATCATCCCTATATAGATAAATCTTAAATTTACCAAAAAAATGATATAAATTGTCTTGGGTATCCTAAAGGATCACACCATTGTAATCTATGTGGTAAAATATCAATATAGACAATCCCTCACCCTAATCCAATATATGGATGAAAATATATATAAACATCCATGAATGGATCTTGTCAGGTCATTCTCTCTAGGGATCAACATAGTTATGACATGAGACATACTGTTATGATGAAAGCATCAAACCACTAGTTCCACACCATAATCGTCTCTCTACACATTATGGTTGATGTATTTTATCATCCCAACATAACCATGATCATACACATGTTCAAACCATAGATGTATCCTTCTCACTCTATTCGTAAGCACCATGACATGAAGCACCTCATATAGGATTAACTTGAAAACCCATGGCCTCTTAGTAATATCAAATACAAACACACACACACACACACCACTAAATATAAGGGTATACATAATAAAATATAGAGTGTTTCGGCATGAACCCTATATTTTGGGATGGGGGAGATTCATAAGTCACCTTTTTCATGAAATAATATGACTTTTCAAGGTACAACATGACACTACATATAACAAGCTTGCTACTATCATAATTTCCATATCACACCATTACTTCCTTGTAATGCCTCCACTATTATAAACTAACATATAAATCCAAAATTATAAAGTCCAAAGGCATATACTCAGTAAAACTGTAATAAAAATTGGGGATCTAGGAGAAAGGTACAACAACGTGATATCAAATACAAAAGAACTAATCGATAAAGGTTTATTTCAAGAGGAAAGATAATTTTTCATTGAAACAAAAATTAGATTTTCAATAATAATTTCACAAGGAAAGTGATCAACAATTGAATATAGATTTATAATAAAATCATGTAATGATGGAGAATTAGATGAGAAAAGAGTCCTACATCAGATCTCGTTCATCGTTACTACTCAAATCTATACTTAAAATGTGCCAAGGGATCAAAACATGATCAACGACAATTGAAGGATCATCTAAGTTGGATAAGGATCCAAAAATAAACCACCAAAAACAAAGGATTTGATAGAGGAAATGAAAATAAGAGAGAGAGAGAGGTTTTGAACACTATTTATAATGAAACTATATTTTATGCCCTTCATGAGGTGATTACCCATGTCACATATTAATACCTTAAATATGGGCTAAAAAAATAAAGTCATAGTATATAACACCATACCATAACATCACCTCATTCAATTGAGATCCCAAAATCATAACATGATTAAAAAAATTTCTTAAAAATCTATAACACTTGGTCAACTCTCATGATTCCACATGGATTGAACCTAACTATGAAATGAAAAAGGGTTTCATGACACAATTATCCCTATGTTAGATTAACCAAAATATTAAAACGAATTCCACGATGTAGTGCTCATTATCACGGAACAAAACCTCATATATAATATTAATATGAAGGCATTAAATACCCATGAAAAAACCTATAAAATAAAATTTAAATGATCTGAACTGTAGTGGAAATAAAATCACCAAACCATGAAGTGACCTTATAAATAAGAGTTTTATAAAAGTTTAAAGAGAAAACCTCCAGGCCATAAAAAAATCTACATCTTCAAAGATTTTCATCCCTAAAAATCGATGAAATATGAAAAGGTGAGGTCACTGTTCCTGAATCTAACTCTCATGTTCCCATAATCTCTCTTGAATGTTACCATGCCTATATAACACACGCACTAGTGGTATCATCTGATCTCAAAGAGTTGTCTCCTATCGATCCTTTATCACTATTAGATACTCTGAGAAAGTAGAATCTTCCTCAACATCCAGCTCACCATAGTCAATGATGTGTGATGGGCTATGCACACATCTTCTCAACTATAATACATAGAATATGTTGTTCATTCAGGCTAACCATGAGGGTAATGTTAGGTGGTAAGAAACCTTTCCCATCCTAAAAAATATATGGAATGTGAAAGATAATGACCTTTGGATGAGGTGAATTTCATTTTAATTTTGGTTAAACTCATTTTTAACTAGTTATTGGAACATATATCAGGAGTAGGGAAGGATTTAAGAGTGTCCCGGGGGTTTAAGATATGAAAAATAAATAAACATGGACATATAGTGCATGTAATATGATCATATCATAGTTAGTATTAATCACACACCATGATCGTGCACCCTAGAGAAGGGGTATACAAAATTTGTAAACCATGCACAGTGAGCCTTGGAAACCGTGTGAGTTCAGATATATTCATTAACATGGTTTTTCAAACTATGTGGGTGCTCTAATAAACGGTGTGACTTGGTTTCCCTTTAGACAGATGGGACTGCATGGTTAGAAAATGGTTTGGAAAACCATGCAGCCTAACCACAAACCTCATTAAAAGAAGTAGATTTTCCATTTTACATCTTGAAATTTATATAATATAATTTTATTTTCTTCCTCATTTCACCCCTAGCAAGATTTTGTGCAAACCAAACCCTACCACCTATTTCAAAGATGCTTATTCTTCGATTCTAGGATGTTTAAGGCATCATTTAGTGATATTTGAAGCCCCGAGTAAGTCCTAGAATTTGTTTCCTTCTATTTTCTTAAAAAAAGAACTTCTTGGTTGCTTCTATTCTTCGAAATATCATGAGGCCAATTTCTAGAAAGTGTATCACTTTTTTATTTGAGGATAATTAGGTTTGAATTAAAGATCAAGGTTATGAAAGTGGTTGTCTATGAACATAAGTTAGTCGGTCTATAAGTTTTCTCCAATAGTCATTATGTTTTAGTTTTTTATTTTGTTATGCCAATGACTAATGTACTACACATTTGTGTCATTGACTAAGAAAAATAAATTTATCCTTAAACTGATATGCGATACCCTTCATGGACCCCATTAGGTCCATTAATGATTTTGATATCGGTTCTATGGCCACCCATGGGGTGTGAAAATTATTTAAAAATGGTAAAATGGGTTATACATAGTATAATTGAGGGTTTATGAGTTTAGGTTGATTATTTTTGTTTCTTGAATTGTTTTTGAATTAAAATGCTTATGAAAAGATAAAGGTATGAAATGATAAATGGATTAAAAAAGGGGTTGTTTTGATTAAATGATAAAATGGGTTAAAATATGAAATGCGGTTAAAGGATTTGGGTAATTTAGACCATGGTGAATAGTAGAAAATTGTTAATTGGAAAGGTGAACCCATTTTATATTGATATGTTGAAAGGTTAATTATGTTGAAACTTGAATAGTGGATCATGATGGAATAGTTTGGGGATGATGGACATGATGCTCTATACTCTTAGAATAGAAATAATGGACTTGATGATACACACCCATGGGTAAGGATGAAAACCATGATGTCTCATATCCTTGATTTAGGATGGATAGACATGACTCTAGGAACCCTTTACTTGAAATTATGGACATAGAATTCATTGTTATTGTCTAGGGTTCCAAAATGATTATCCAAACACTAATAGAATTTGATATAGTATGGAAAATTAGACTAATTCACCTCAGTATATATAATTTAAATGATTAATGAATTTCCATTTTATTTATAAAATTTAACTCCTAAAATAGAAGGTTCAGTCTTCTAATATGGAAATTAGGTTTGGTGGTTTAGGGATTATGGTGAAACCTAAGGGCCCAAGTGGAAAACTGGTGATTATTTATTGTAAAAAATTTCTCATTTCTCACACTACTTTTTTTTTATAGAATAATTTTTTTTTTCAGACTGGATATTTATTTAGACACCATTAGTGATGACCTATTAAGTTATAATGACACCCTAATCAAACCACCATAAGTAACTGAGAAGGTTTCATGGTTGTGGGTCAGGATAAGGGAAAAGGATCTATGATAGATGGATGAGTCAAGATTTTGGGATGGAGCATTGATGAGGGTAATGAACTTATGTCGGGAACTATTTTTTGAATTTTTAGTGTGTCTTTAGTTTTATTTTCCTTTGACACATAACACTATTATGACGTGGCATGTTTACTATATTTCTTTGTGGGGATTTACCTAATTTTGGGGAATTTATTATTAGATGTATAGTTATTATGGTTACTGTTTCTATTTATTTCATATTATTTCTATAGTTGTTTCACTCCTATAAGGATGGTATAGTCTCTTATAATTTTACATTAAATCCTTGTTGCTAGTCAGTAGCCTTTGGCATATGAGAATGTGCACTTATGTTCATGTAGTATATAAGTTTTACTACTAGTTCGAGTGAGACTAACCAAGATGTTACAAAGTGGTATTAAAAGATTTACCTTTCTATTGATTTACTATTTGGAAACATTATATAGGAAAATAGGGCGTGTTGGACCTTGATAATGAGCTCGTGCATGGAAGTATTTAACCTATGTGTGGGGGAAAACCTAAGTTTTGAGGGTGGGATTGTTGTTCTTGACATTCACTTGTTATGGTTGGATGGTATTTCACCTTGGGTGATACACATGTTGTGTGATGTTACTATTTTTTGACATTTTACTTATGGGATAGTATGGAATAAGATTTGAGTATTCATACATTATTTTAGGCACTCAAGGATTCATTTGACATATATAATGATAGACATTCATGGTAACACATGTGGTGGGGGATTGTTTTGAGTAAAGAAATTAATTTGAGAAAAAATGAAAATGATTTTCAATTCATTTATGGTTTTTAAAGAAAATATCGTAATAAAGAAGTTAAAATTGTAATATTTTAATGAAATAATTAAAATGGTGTCAAAAAGGAAGTTTGTAATTTGGAGTTTGGTTTTCCCTAAGTTATCCATGGCCCTAGATTGGGATAGTTGAGGGTAGTGATAGTGTTGTAGTTACAATTATAGAGATAGTGTATAGAGAGTGGTATATTTATGGCTAGTTATGAACCCCTTATTGTTTAATTACATGTTATGTATAATAAAACATGTGTTTGGTATTATAAATGGAGTCCACTATAATGAATCATACCGATAGGATGAAATGAAGGAATTACTAATAATATGACTTCAATACAGGGACCAGAGCCTCCATTGGTTCAAGGAGATATGGTGGAGAATAAGTTTCATGATAATTTCATTTAGTTTATATAGTTTATATAGAGAGACCTAGTACATGTTGTTCAAAGTATGTTTAACCTGACTAGAGAGTTTTTTCTATATCAACCTATGATGATTTACAGAGAGGGTGGGCCTGAGGAAGTTGAGTTTTGGATTGAGTATATAAATATGATTTGGGATCACTTGGAAACTACTTTATAGAAAAGGGTTAAGTTTTCTGCTTATATTTTGTGAGTATTATCAAATTTCTAGTGGGATATTCAGGTTTAGGCTGAGTATATAGAGAGTTTGTTTTGGAAGGACTTATAAGAAAATTTATTGGATCATTTATACCCAAATACTTTGAAGTCGGATAGAGCTTCCAAGTTTATGCATCTGACCTAAGTGAATATATTAGTGATGGATTATTATGGATACTTCACTAACTTGTAAAGGACATTCCCTCAAGGTTAGTAAGTACCATTTTATTTAGGACATGTACATGATTGGGATGTTAGGTTTTTAATTGATATAGGGAATGTATTGATTAGTGTCATACCAATATCACATTAACTATTACTATTTAAGTACAACATTCACATCTCCTGAGGGTGATGTTTATGTTTATCATAAAGAATGGGATATTCAGGCTGGCTGTGTAGTAGTAGTTCATTAATAGTTGGGTGATCTTACAACCCATGTTATGATTATTTTTCTTAATGATAGAGGAGTCGAGAATGATGTATTTCATCCTCTAGTGGATCAGTTTCAAGAGGTATTTCTGAAGGGGTTCTCAAGGTCACCAAATGAGAGGGAAATTGAGTTTACTATTGAGATGATACCTGGAGCTAAGCTAGTTTCTATTCTGCCTTATAGAATGGAACCAACATAACTTAAATAGATTAATAATCAGTTATAGAATTTTGAGGATAAAGGGTTTATCCATCCGAGTAAATCACTATGGGGATCTACGGTTGTTTTTTAGAAGGATGATGAAACTTTGCATTTGTGTGTTGATTACTAGATGTTGAAATAGATTACAATTAAGAACCTATATACTCTTCCACGCATTGATAATATTTTTTACCAGCTAAGGGGTGACTATGTATTCTCTAAGATTGATTTGAGGTTAGGGTATCATCAGCTAAGGGAGAGACCCTATGATATACCTCGAAATACTTTCATTAGTAGGTATAGATTATATAAGTTTTTTGTGATTCTATTTGGACAGAAAAAACGATCCTTCTATGCTTATGGACTTGATGAACCAAATATTTCACCCATGATTGGATCCATTTTTGGTTTTATTTGTTAATTACATCATAGTGTATTCCAAGACTTGATATGATCATGTCAAACATCTTGAAATTGTCTTGAGTACACTAAGAGAGCATAAGATATACACCATTATATTTAAGTTTCATTTCTAGATTGACAATGTACATTTCTTGGGTCACATAATCTCATAATAAAGTGTATCTATGGACCTCAAGAAGGTTTAAGAAGTTTTTTTAGAGAAACCAAGAATGTTCTTGATATATGATTATTTTTTGGGTTTAGCTGGTTACTACTGAAGGTTCATCAGGGAATTTTATCACTTGGCAGTGCTGATCTCAAGCCCAAACAAGAAGGGTGTAAAGTTTGAGAGGTCCTAGGCATGAAAGGATTCCTTCATGGAGAAAAATATGTGTTTTACCACTACCCCAATTCTAATCTTACCCAAACCAGGTGAGAAGTCTACTTTTTCTTTTGATGCATTGGGGATCTATAATGGAACACTATTTTCATACATAGATATTAAATATAAATAGATGAATATTCATTCCATAACATAACAAAAATATGCTAGAACTGTATGAGTTTAGTTTCTTTACAAACTTGGAAACATAAAAAACTAGTTCATAAAACACATACATTATATCCATCTTATTCCATCATAACTATAACCCTTTTTTTACATATCATACTTAATACCTTTATTCATATCATGGGGAAAAGAAACATAAGAAAATGGTGAGATCAAATGCTCAGTATGAGTAAACAAGCAGGACATCAATAATAAAATGAGAATGAGGACATAATAACATGATCATGTCATTTGAAAATTATACCCTATATATCAAATATCATAATCCTGAGTCATGGAATAAATACTGGTAGTTTATAAGACATAAATCATAAAGGTACATGATCCATGAAAGAATCACATTGGCATAAGACATGAAATTGTGTGAATTCACATAAGCATAGAAAATAATTTTCTTAGTAGTCAAGGATATTTTCCAAGACTATAATAATGGAATATTTTCATTCCCCAAACCATCATAGTAGTCAAGGTTCACTCCCAAGACTATCATAGTGGATAAAGTTCCTTATTAAAATAGTTTCACTTCCTATTCTAGTCCTATCTATCTCATGATATATAAATCATTACCTAATGCATTGGAGGGAGATATAGGTTCCAACCATCACATAATGAAAACCATAAATATGTGTTCCAAAATAATATAAATCATTAATCATATTTGAACTCATGGAAATAAATGAGTTTCATAAACATTTCATCATAACATAACCCATGGAAAAGGAACATGTTTCATAAATATCATACCATCGTAAACATAAAACAACTATAGAAAGAGTAATGATGATATCCTTGGATCATATTCATAGTAAATCATAAGTAACATCAAATAATGTTATATTAGAAGGAAAATAATTTTTAAATATCACTTGAAATAATTCTTGAAGAAAATATCCTTTCCATTTTAAAATATTTTCTTTTAAAAGTAGCGCAATTATAAAGGAAAAAAATTTTATTTGAAAAGAAACTTATAATATTATAAAGGAAGATTTAAATAATTAAAGAATAATTATTATAGAAAAATTTTCTCATTATATATAGGTTAAAAAATATTTCCTTTTGTATTTTTTTTCTAGAAAAGACACAAAGAACCTCATTTAGAAAAATACTAAAAAATTACTTTCAAAAAGTCAAACAATGATAAAAATGGTTTCAAATAATTTCTGGATATTATTAAAACAAATTTGAAAACATTTTTATAAAACTTGTACATGGAATAGAAATATTTCCCAACAAATACTTAACCATAAACAATCTCAAATAATAATGAGATTATAAAATAAACCCTTACCTCATGTGTCGCCTTTCCTTATTCAAGTTAAGACCTCCTATATAATAAATATGGATTTATTACACATGTATTCAACACATATATATATATATCATACCATGTAAGATTTATTTATAGTATTTAATCACCCATTTATTAATAATTATTTATTAAAATCTTTGTTCTGGGTGATAACTGCTTCGTTTTCCATGCATGTTTTGGTTCCAAAGTCCTGATCTTTATACTTTTATCATGGTCCCATAATTTTCAAAATAAATATTATATAATATATATAATATATATTCAAAAAATTAAAATTTATTACAATCCATGTGAAATATAAAGGAAGAACTATTCACATCACATCGTGGAGATGGTAGCCCATACATACACACGAGCGACATTATCATTTACCAAAAGATTAGATGATAAGAAAATAGATATGATATTATCATTAAAAAAGTATATTTATGTCATAAATATCATATATAAACATTGAACTAATCATAATACCCATCCATAAAACATGATGTTGAAAATGAGTTGTATCGTTACGTGGAGACGGTAAGCCGTTCATATGCACGGGCGATACTTTCACTTCTTATTTGTGGGGAAAGATGGAATATATTGATTATTTCACAATAATAATAAAATTTAATTATATTTTGGATACTAAATTTATTATTTTATGAAAATTATCATAGATTTATAGAAGTTAAATAAGAGTAGAAAAATAAAGTGATCGGTTAGAGCGATTACCTCTTCTTCGAAACGACTCCTTTAGATCTCATATAAAGAGATATAGGGTTGGTATTTTGGGAAGGAAAAAACCAATAGAATGTGTATATGGAAGTTTATAAGAGAATTTTGTAGAGTATGGTAGATTAATAAGGTTCAAAGTTATGAAATGAACTGAGGGAGGAGATTTCATTTTATAATGGAGGTGAGGGGCACTTTTAGAATTTCTTAAAAGGCTAAAATATATTAAGACTATTCAAGACCCAAATGATTTCAAATAGCATATAAATTAAAATAAGATGAAAGTTTAGACCATATATTATCCACTTTTTAATTATTTAATATTTTTATGTTTATTAAATAATTTAATAAAATATTAATCACACAAAATATCATTATTGTCAATTTTGAAACTATTCATTACTATGAATTTAAAAACATCAAGATAACAATTAAAATTAAAAAAATACATTTTATTATATAATAAAAATTTCAAGATAATATATAGAATTATAGGATCACATTAAATATCTTAATTATATTTATTTTAATATTTTCAATATTATTTAATTTATTTTTTAATTTATTTAATAATTACTGCATCATTATTGTGTAAGCATTTAAGTTAATTGTTTCTCCCCTAAATATTAAAAATAAAATACTATAATGAATATAAATATTTTATATTTCAAAATAATTTTTATGGCCAATAATATCTTCTAGAAAACCACATATTAGAAATTTTATAATTATTTAAAACAATAGTGTGATATCTTTGACTTTTCATTAAATAAAATACTATAAGGGTATTAATGTAAAAAATATGGCTTAAAAAGATAATAAATTTAACCCATGAATTATTATTTTTAAAAATTACTCATACAATAGAATTGGGGAAAGTGTTAGGGTCATTTTATAATGCTTATCATATTTTTTACCCTTAATTACCCGATTTACCCTTAACCATGACAACAAACAATAATAAAGTTACTATTCATATTCAAAAAAATAAAAGGGGAATATTTACTAAATTTTTACCTCATGATTAAAAATATGGAATATATTTTTAAAAATTTAAAACTAATTAGTGACAGAATTTAATCTAATATTAAACTGAAAAAACATAATGTTTTTTTTACAAAAATGCCCCTTTTAAATATAAAATGTTTTTATACTAAATTGCTGTATAAAATTAATTTCAAAAACCAAAATTATATTATTTATAATAAAAATTAAATAATTAATTTTAAAACTAATCCAAAAAATATTTCATTTTGTAAATTTTTTAAAATAAAATACAATTTTCAATGTAAATTAGTATTTTTCACTATTCATTAAAATTTCAATTTTTTTAGAAAATTATAAAAAATTAATCCTAAAATAATTTTGACATCATGAATTAAAAATGAAGTTTATTTTTTCAAATAAATTATATAAAATTTTCGAAATTAATTATGTTTAGTTTCTCATAGAAAGTAATAAAAATTGTTTTTTGAAAAAAACCTATTTTTGAAAATAAAATGAATTTACTAAAAAATAAGTTTTTATTACCTAAAAATTAATAAATAAATATCTATTAAATATAAAATTCACTTATATTTCATAATATGGTTTTTCCTATTCATACTCACCAATTCAATGGCTCTGTTATAGCGATTGTGTTAAAATAATAATATTTTAACAATATATCATGATTCGTTTAAACTCGGTGTTGATTGAAATGATGATATTAAATAAATAAAACTATTTAAAAGAAATAATTCATAAAA
Organism: Viscum album; assembly: GCA_963277665.1. Taxonomy (NCBI): domain Eukaryota; kingdom Viridiplantae; phylum Streptophyta; class Magnoliopsida; order Santalales; family Viscaceae; genus Viscum; species Viscum album. The sequence goes on along the minus strand of OY728133.1, from coordinate 432,036,959 downwards.
ATTACTAGGTGTTACAAGATTAGTCCTAAGGTAGTGTTGATGTAGGGAGGTCGAGTCTTGGTGTATGGATCATAGCAGTTGAGGCTACATGAACAGAACTACCCTACACATGATCTCAATTTGTCCTTAGTAGGTTATTTCTTAAAATGTTGGTGGTATTATCTTCTTAGTGAGATATTTATTGTTTATAAAGATCATAAGAGCCTAAAATATTTCTTTTCTCAATGTGACCTAAATCTTTAGTAGTGGACATGGGTTGAGTACATGTAATCCTTTGATTTTGACCTATCTTGTACACTGTGAGAAGGGAATAGTGTTTATGATTCCTTGATCTAGAATAAATAGATTTAGGTGGTCCAGGAGTATAGTTATGAGTTGAAAATAATGGAATTGTTTGATAAAGGGAATATAGGTGTTTAGAAGGATCAAAGACTGATGACCTCCAATGGCCCGAAGGCCTTCATTTTTTATTGATTTTTGATAATCCACCTTTTAAGGGGTGAGGTGGAACCATTACAAGGACTGTCGACATAAGTATTACATGGCCCATAGGACTTAGAGGAATTCATTGCTTGTAGGATTCAAAAATTACATACAACCCAGACTAACTACTTGGAACTGCTCCTCCCCACCATCTTCATCGTGAAATTAGCTCTCCACCTTCACATAGCAAAGACTGATGACACTCATGTACTTATCCATTAATACCTCTCTTATAATACAGATCAAGAGGAGGCAATATAAGAACATGGAGTGTCTATAGACGAGTGAAAACTTTAATGGAATGGGTTTAACCCTAGTTAGACTATCGATGATGATGAGATTCTTCATGTTCATGGCCGTGTTGTTGTACCTAATTATATGCGAGAGAAGATGATGTGTGAGTTTCATGATTTGAAGTGGGAAGTGCACCATAGTTTAACTAAAATGTAGCATGATATTCATAGATAATATTAGTGGAAATGAATTAAGAAAGTGATCATAGGTTTTGTGATGCGATGCTACATCATCCAATTGGTGAAGGATGAGCATCTATGTCCTAGTGGTCTCTTATAGACATTTCTCATTATGCAATGTAAGTGAGATGATGTTACCATATGGTTTTGTGGTGGGATTAACAAGGAATCCTCAAAATAATGAATCTATATGGGTGATTATGGATTTTTTGATAAAGGTATCACACTTCTTTCCAATTTAGGAGACTTTTACCATCGATCCGTTGGGTGGCTTATATATTCAAGAGAAAGTGATTTTGCACAGGGTGCCTTGAAGTATCATTTTAGATCAAGATATAAATTTTATTTCATGATTTTGGAAAGGGTTGAAAATGTCACTTGGTAAATAGGTTTTTTTGAGCAGAAACTTCCACCCTCAGATGGATAGGCAATCAAAACATACTATTCATATTTTAGAGGACATACTAAGAGTATACATCCTAGATTTTTGTGGGACATGGGATAGAAAATTAGCGTTTACTGAGTTCTTCTTTAACAATAGTTATAAGGTGACTATCTAGATCGAATCATATGAGGAACTATATAGTAGGACATGTTGATCAACTTTGTGTTGGATGGAAGTGGGAGAGTGAGAGTTATTAGGGTCGAGTCTTCAGTAAGAGACATTAGATCATGCTCAGTTGATCCGGAAGCATATGGATACTGTCCATAGTATATATAAGTAAAAAATTGATCAAAATAATAAAAATATTGAGTTTTTAGTGGGTGACCATGTATTAATTAAGGTTTCACTGATATTTGGTCACCATCATATTTAGAAATAGGGCAAGTTGGAACCCAACTATGTTGGTATGTTTGAGATTATAGAGAGGATTAGACTGGTGGCGTATCAGTTAGCTATTATATAGTATTATGATGATAAAAATAATGTTTTTCATGTTTCAAAACTTCAATTATATCACCCTAACCCTTATCATGTGATTGATATTGATGATATTGAGTTAGAGATTGATGCATCCTTTGAGGAGCATCCGATTAGTATCATGGATCACAATGAGAAAAATATTTAGGGTAAGATTGTACTATTATTCTAAGTGCTATAGTATCATGGCCATTTTTAGGAAAAAACTTTAGATAGGGAAGTTGATATGTGTGCTTAGTGGCCTGACCTTTTTACAATGTAGGCTTCATGATGTTTGGGAGTGCAGTTTGAGAATGATATGTTATAAGGTGGGGATGTTGAAATATCCTGACCATTTGATGAGGTATGTTTCATTTTAATTTTGGTTAAAAATACTTTTAAAATGGTTATTAGAATGCCTCCTATGAGTAGGGAAGGTATCTAGAGTGTATTGGGTGTTTGAGACATGAAAAGAGGGAAACATGGTTATATAGTGCATGTCGCACAATTAGTGCATGGTTAGTACTAACCACTCCCCATGAACATGTGCCCTAAATAAGGGGAATTAATGGTTTATAAAACACTCAAGGGTATCCCTAGAAACCATGAAATGTTATAAAAAATCATTCTCATGGCTTTAGAATTTTTTTCAAACCGTGTTAGTGCCCTAAAAAATCGTGCGACTCAGTTTACTTTTGAATTAAGGGGACTATACAATTGGTGCATGATTTGGAAAAATGTGTTGACTAACCATGACCGTAATTAAAAGTGGAAAATTTAACATTAGTTTATACCAGTATTTATACAATAAAACCTAATTTTATTCCTCATTTCACCCCTACTAATCTTGTGTGTGAACTAAACTCTCCCACCTCTTTCAAGGATGGTTATCCTTCGATTCTAGGGTGTTTAAGGTGTTGTTTAGTGAATTTTTAATCCCTAGGTAAGTCTCAAACTCCATTTTATCATATTTTATAGAATAATAACTAATTGTTTGTTTATATTTTTATGAATCTCACAATCCCTATTTCCAAGAAGTGCATCACTTTTATGTTTGAGGATACTTAGGTCCAAATCAAAGATTGAGGTTGGACGAGTGGTTGTGTATGAGAATGAGGTAGGTGTTATAAAATATTTCTCCAATAGTATTGATGTTATTATTATATATGTGTTGGTTCCATTTTGATTCCATGTTGTTCATTTGTTCCCTTAACTAAGAAAAGTAACTTTAGACTTAAATTTATATATTATACCCTTAATGGACTTATCGGGCCCATTGATGATTTTGAGACTGGGTCTATGGAAACCCATGGGGTTTTCAAATTCCTTGAAAATGGTAAAATAAAATTTATATATTAAAATTTAGGGTTTATGAGTTTATACCTATTAGTTTAGTTGTTTTGGAATTAAAAGGATTATGAAAATATAAAGGGATGAAAAATGTTCTCAATCTTTTTTCATGGGAGAGTCTCTTCAACCTAAATTTAGAGAATGAGAAATTTAAATGGTACATAATTAGTTTAAATCACTATTATTTGGTTATATATTCATATAAACACATCCAATAATAAGAAAACTTCAATTTAATGAATTTATATAGTTGAAAGGAAAGAGAAGTATTATGAAAATGTAAATAAATCATAAAATAAAAAAATTATTTTCAGATATATGAAATCATTTTATAAATGAAATCAATGAGAGATAATAATCTAATGATAGAAGAACATATTACTAGTCTCTACCAAGGTTTGGTGACCAATTGATTTATCCAGTAATGGATGTACAACATACCACTTCCATCTTTATCTTCTTTTCTTCTAGATTTGAGTAGATCAAAATCCTTCTTCCACAAACCAGAACTAACCATAATTTTTCTCTCATCCAAAAAAATTTAGGATATATAAAATCTTATTTTATGTGAATCATTATATCCCAATAATTTTCTATTTATTATTGAGCTCATCCTCTAGGTTCCACATTATAGGATATCAAGTAAAATTTAACTTGTACCATGAAACCCTCTTGACTGTATCTTTTACACTTCAACTAATCAAAACTACACCAATGGGATTAAAATAGTAAAAAATTATAAACCAAGATTGGTAATAGTTCATTAACTAAACACATATTCATCTTGGGATGACACAGATGGCCAAAATCTATCTAGCTTGAACTCCATTATTTGAATGTATGAATAACCAAGTGATCTAATATTTAGTTAAATCAAAACCATAACTTTTCACTGAATCTATCTTGACTTGAAAATTAAGAAAAAAAATAATATATTTAAATATTTTTGATAAAAAACATAGAAATAAGAACCATGAACTAACTCCATAACCAGATATGAAATCAGTGCAAACCAGATCAATACCAATTATCCTATAGCTTTTAATGTCTACACAAACCCAAACCAATCCCACACAATGAACCTCATACTCTAATTAGATTAGAGAAGAACCATGAACCCATATCTAGCTTAAAAACAGATCTAGAATGCAACATGATATGGTCTTTATTTAGATTCTATAGTGCACAACCCTATTTTATCCCTTGATTCAGTTTAAATTGAGAATCCATATTTCTAACAGCTTTCTCTAATCATGAACCAGAAAAAATATCACAGATTCCATCTACTATGGGTTTTAATAGAAAAAAAAGGACTCCATTGAAACATCAATTTGATATAAATAGAGTAAAATATTTCTAGATATTTTAATTCATATATAAAAAACATAAAAATATCATCTTAGGTTTACTTATCAACATGAGGTTTAGGTTGGCTGCTGGATGGATGCCACATGTCTAATGTTTTTTTCTGGATGTTTGGTTATATATGTACCCAAGTATTTGGAACATATTATTAGATTATTTTTAACATAAAAATATATTAATTATAATAAAAACTCATGATGCTTAGTGTATTTGTAAAACTAGGTTCATAATGCATCAAATTAAGGCTAAAATAATTTTTTTTTATTATATTCTCTATAATGAGATCCTAAATCCTTTTGAGCTCCTAAAACTTCTTGGGATAACCTATGGAATACATAGAAGAACTGGGTGATCTAAAAATCCTATTAATATAATAAACATGATAAGGAAACATAACGTGCGAGTTAAAGGTATAACATGATATCATAAAATAGAAGGCACATGAGTAATCACATGGGATAATAACATAATGATCTTGGTATCATAAGAACATGGCATCATAGGAAATGTGAAAAAACATATACCATGATATAAATATGATTCAAGGATAACTTCTTAGACAATATCAAATAGTGTACAAATTCCTATAAAGGATTATTTTTACTCCCTAATCCCATAAATGAAGCCTCATCAGACTAATGATTTACCTAATGCATTATAGAGCTATCTGGGTGAACCAATCATATAAGCTATATCGAGATCACACGATGCTATTTGGGTGCACCCATAATAACATATTCATGATTTATGTGTGCCATAAAATGAAATCAATCATAAGGTATAAACATAATAATTACCTATAGAATGAAATGGGTTGTATAATATTGTCTCATAACATAATCAAAGAAAACTTCATAGTGTATATGTTTGAGAGATGAAAATAAGGCATGACTTACCCAATAAAAGTAAGAGATAATAATATATTAATATATTTCAGATACATATAAATTTTTTTATAATCAATCTATAACATTAAATGTTTTCATCATTGATAAAAATGTCTTTAAAAGATTACATGGAATACTCTTGAGAAAAATACCCTCTTTACTTTGAAGTCACTTATTAAAAATATAAAAATTTCCAAAATATTATAGAAAATTTTTTATATAAAAATAACCATAGAAACATATAAATAAAGCTTCAAAGAATTGAGTGGTCTTGATGGTGATTAATTTTGTACATGATGTCTAAGTTAAAAAAAATTCCTTTCACACTGTTGTAAAAAGGTTAAAAAGTATCTAATTTGGAAAATTAAAATAATTTTACTTTAATTTTTTTTTAAATAGTCAAAAAATGGTTAAAAATGTATTTAATAATTCATTTGGATAATCTTAAAAATATTCTTGAAAATATTTTTAGAAAACATGGATATGGAAGAAAACAGATTTTTGACCTAAGAGAAAAATAAAGTCATCTTTTCTTAAAAATATTTTCTCAATCACTTTAAGTACCAAAGAGAATATAATGGTACTATTAATTGAAAATTTCATGAATAAACATATGATAATAAAATTAAAGTGTTTTATTAGATAATTTTCAAATAATTTTCTACAATGGAAATTCAAGTATAAACAATCTTGATTAAAATGATATTGAAACATAAACCCTTACACCTTTGGTAACTTTTGGATCATAATTACCAAGAATGAAGTAAATTAATTATAACATAAAATCTCATGAATTATGAATTATTTATAATTTAATATGTAAATGGTCATTATATACACCATTTAAAATAAATTATGTGCATAAAATAACATGTGTCTCAAATAAGGATGTTTTGAGATGAAACCCTTACCTCTAGTCTAGAATTTGTTGTGTATGTATTTTATCACATATATAATAAAATTATGTAAATTAATTTTTTTCCTAAGAAAATTTTCTAGTTTAAATCACTTTATACTTAAACCATTTACTTCATTTATTTTATTTACATATTTAATTACTTATTTAGTTATGTCTATGACCAGTGTTTTGAGGTCATTATGTTCATAATTTCAAAAATAAATTAGTGTGGTGGTAGTGATAAAAGGAGTAATTATTCCATAATATACATAATAATAATAATTACATAATTATATTTTTTATAAATTAATTATACTTTAAAACTAATCATGAATTATGGTTATGAAAAATGAACTGCTTATAATCACAGAGACAATAATCCATACACACGCATGAGTAACATTTCCATTTTTTAATGATTGTGATAGAAATAAGGTAAGTGTTATTTTATAATTATATAATTATAATTATCTCATATATATCATATTATTTGTTCAAATAAACTTACATATACTATACATGTGTTGTGGTAATAAAAAACAAATCACATTGCCTTGTGAGGCAGTTGTCTACCGTACACATAAATGATGTAATCATTTTTCAATGGATGATAAGGTAAGAAAGTTTATAAAATTTTAAATCTCCATAATGGTTAATATTTAATTAATATCATATATAAGCATTAAATTCATCATTATTAATATCCTTGAGAGGTTATGATAGAAAATGAATTACCTTAGTTCTCGAGGCGGTAGTCCGCTGTACACACAAATAATGATTTCGTTTCCCATTTTATGGAAGTGGAGATGGATATATGTTATTAAATTAATATAATAAAATATTATTATATGAGATATAATTATTTTATTATATCATCATGATTGAGAAATATTTGAAAGAGGTGGAAGAAGAACTAAAATAAAGATTCTTGATTAAAAATGATACCTCTTCTTCAGACCACCTCTTTAGGATTACACCTAAAGTTTCCCTAGATTGGATTTATGATAAAAAATTAACCTAAGATGTGGGAAGGGAATTTAGGAAGATATTTGAGTATGTATTAGGTAAAAAATTAGTTTTTTAAGTGTGTAAAGAAGTGGATAGGGGTTTCCTTTTTTAATGGAGGAGGAGTGACATTCTTGTAAATACCCAAAACAATTCAATAACAGGATGTCACTCTAAAGAAAAGTGCCTAAAAATTGAAAAATAAAATATTGGAGGGTATATAAGGCTTATAAATACAACTAAAATTAAAAATAAATATTTTATAAACATTTTATTCCATTTACCTTTTTAGTTTTACCCCTGGTAAACAAGTTTTAAAATTAACCGTGGAAACAATGTTTTACTATTAATTATGACCAAACATTAATTTTACCATATTATATGATATTAATTATTCCTATTAAAACTATGAAATATATTTTATCAAATTAATTTCATATAAGTGTTATATTTAACTTAAAATTAAACTCGTAAATGTGTTGAAAAAATAGTTTTTCAAAAAATACATTTTTCAAGCATAAGATAATATTATAATAACTATATGAAAAGTAATCATAATTAAATGAATTTAAAATAATATTTAAAAATATATAATCTATAAATTTAATTTAAATCATTTTTCAATAGGGGTTATTTTAATTATTTAAAATGGAGAAACATTATGGACTTTAAAACAGTTTTCAGAAAAATATGATTTAAATCCTAAAAATAAACTTATATTAAAGTACAGTATCAAGATGATTTAAATGAAATTAATTGGATGAAATATAAATAAATAATAATTAATTTAATTTTAAATAAAATTAAAATAATAATAGTACTTTTAATTTACTTAATTTTTAAAAATAAATGACAGTTTTACCAAAAATCGCTATTATTCACTATTCACTGAAAAATCAATATTTTCTAGAAAATTAAAAAATTTATAGCTATGTTAATATAAATATGATTATTTAAAAAATAATTTTAATTTTATAAAAGAATATTTCAAAAATTTCTAAAAATTAATTATAATATTTTCTCATAAAAATCATAAAAATCATTTTTGAAGGAAACACATTTTTTATAGAATAAAATATATTTATTAAAATTGAGTGATTATTTATTTATAATTTTTAAATAAATTTATATTTATTAGTAACTTTATATATATTTAAAAAATTATTTAATACTATTCTTACCCAATCATTTAATAGCTAGGTTTTATCGGTCATGTTTAAATAATAATATTTTAATATTATATCATTGTTCATTTAAACTTAGTATTTCATGTTGAATAATATATAAGATATAGTGTTATTTTAAAATATTAGGGTGATACATTCTAATCCCATTAAATAAATTTCATTAATGTAATCTGTACTTGTACTTAGTAATCAAGGGTTTGATATTTGAAAATTCACTTTGTGGAAAACCCACATTGTTAAAAGGGTTAATAAAACTTACTATTAAAAAAGGGAAAAGGAAATATAAAGGTTATATAGAATAAAAGATAACTAGTTTTCCAAGTTGTATAAAAATGGTGGTCTATGAAAATATGTATATGTAATAAAATAATAAATAATTATAGAAAGTGATAGAAATCATTGATCAAAATAAAGTGAATGATCAAGATAAAGTTAACGACCACCAAATCATAAATATGCGATGAATTAAAAAAACCATTGAATCATTAGATATGAAGGTAATAGAATAAAATTTTCTTCAAGATCCTTTTTCCAATATTTTATAGATCCTTTTACCATCTAGATTAATAACATAAGGAAATATACTTACTTGAAAAGTATAATTTTATCCTTTAATCATTTGTCACTGAAATCTTATCTGTTTCTCAAAATAATGATTATTAAAGATTTTTTTATTCTATAATCAATAAAATTAACTTCTAATGGATAAAATGATTCCAAAAAATGATATCAAGATATTTATCTTATCTTTAGACATCAACCAAAACCATAAATGGTTAGAACAATGTAAGATAATTACCAAAATTAATACACCATCATATTAATCTCCAAATCTAGATTTCAACTTAAATCATTCCTTAAATAAATAAACCTATATACTAAATTGCCTCAACATTCAAGGATTTAATTGTGTTTTTAACAAATAATCTTTCATGTTTAATCACACACTAGAACTAAGGGTTATATATACCTTAACCTAATGAAACATTTTCTAAAATATCATTAATCACCAAAAAATAATAAAAATTAAAAATATTTAATCCTAAAATATGTTTTCCATAATTAAATTAATATTTACCTATACACTCAATTAATTAAAAACAATTCTATACTGACCAGTACATCATGTAGGCTAATGGTAGGAATTATACCCTTATCGACCTTCGGTTGTGGGTTCAAACCTCGCGGTCTCACCATATATGATGGGTTGTCACCCGACATATAAGTTGTCCTTTTTATAAAACAATATTTATATAATTATTATAAAATTAACAAAAATATGATGAACATCCTCAAAATTACATTAATCATAAAATCATTTTTAACCACTAAAATTTTCAATACAAATTATTTTTTTCCACAAAATCAAATAATCTTAATTGACTATAGTTAACTCAATATAAATCAAATATAAAAGATTATAATTTTTTTAATTATGTATTTTCAATAAAATATCACATTTATTTTAAATTAACATTATACATCATTTTTTTGTTAAAAATATTCTTAAAAATACTTAAAGAAAAACCACTATAGAACGATCCTTTGAAGTTTTATGATACCATTAATAAAAACACTCAAACAATATGATTCTTGAATTCAAAAAACTAAACACTTCAATCATTCCACTTAAAGGATTGTCATAACATAGGCCCTTAGTAATTAGTCCTTGGATTATATCATTGAATTAGATAATGACCAATTTACCTATATCTACAACATTAAAATATTAGTGGTTCCTTAGGTTGAACATTATTCCCTACATATTCTTAACTAAACTCTTCATTTAACTTTGGTAATTATCTACTTTTCCCTCCTTTAAAACACATAAATCATATTCTAGTTCCTCTAATTTATTTTATATGGAACATATTCCCACATTTTTGACATGTAGAAAATTGAATATTATTTTATTTATCATTTTATCACTTCCATGAGATGCTATCCATATCTTATTTGATGTTATTAAAAATTAAACTATGCTCCAGTTATTAATCATAATTTTAGATAAATCATTTACCATGATAACAATATGTAAAACAACTACTCCCATTAGGTTAGGAATCTCATTAAGAAAACAATTATATTTCCCATCACATTGGTTATTGAAATGCTTTCTGCTATTTCCCACCATGAACTAAAAGAATAAAAACAAGATGATAATAAATTAACTAATAAACATACAAAAGGGAAACTTACTAACTTAGGTGGAATAACTTTTAAATGATAAGTATATATTGATTTATGAGTCTCAGTATTTCAATATTGGTTATCCATGGTAATGTTTCCTATTAGGGTTTCTATCCTAAAAATTTGTTTGAGTCCTTCATAATGGTTCGTAATGATTTTGTGAATTTCCAAAGAATATCCCCCTAGAGTGTTAAACTAGGTGTGGAACAAGGTCTATTTTAATGCACCATGTGATGATTGAGTCTATACTAATGCACCCTCTTTGAAGTTACCCATAGGTACAACTATTTCAGAGCCACATCCAATTATAGTATATAGAGAGGGATATAATTTCTTGGAAACCAATTTCTTTATCCTTCACCAATATTCCAGGATATTTTCCCATAATTATAATTATCCTTAGAAATATTTATAGGGCTCTCCTAGAAGTTTTCTCATATAATATTCAAAGGTTAATTAAACCATTACTATGATACCAAATATAGAGACCCATTCCTTTCACACATATTATTACAGGATTTTTTACGTAAAAATATATCAATTAAAACCCAAAGATAACGAGTTATAGTGTCTTTATAAGACTAATGTTATAGTACATCAAAGTGAGGTAAAAATAAAACTTTTATATTTTATTTTCTATAATGAGATCTTAAATTCTTTCCTGATCCTAACATTTCATGGGATAACTTGATGAATACATAGTCAAGAGGGGTGATCTAAAAAGGCCAGTAGGGGAATAAACCGGATAAAAAAACATATCATGTGAGTAAAAGGTATACCATGATATTATAAAAGAGAAGGAACATGAGTAATCACATGGGAGAATAAAATAAAGATCATGGTATCATAAGAACATAAAATTATAGGAAATATGGAAACAAAAATAACATGACATATACATGAGTCAAGGGTAACTATCTAGAAAATATCATATGGTGAAAAAATTATCATATGGATTAGGTTTACTCCCTAATCCCATACATGACGAATCATGAGACTAAATATTTACCTAATGAATTGGAGAGCTATCTAGGAACACCCATTGTATAAGCTATATCTGACTCACCTAGTGCTATCTGGGGACACCCATCTTAATATGTTGATGATTTTTGTGTTCCATGAAAGGAAATAATTCATAAGGAATAAACATAATAATTACCCATGTAATTAAATGAGTTGCATAATATTGTCTCATATCATAATAAAATGAAATTTTATAGTGAAAGAATTTAAGAGAAGAACATAATACATGTATTACCCCATAAAATTAAGGGAGAATAATCTAGGTATACATGTGAGAGACATATGTAAATATTTTATAATCAATCCATAACATCAAAGGTTGTATTCATTGATGAAAATATCTTTAAAACATTACATGGAATAATTTTTTGAGAAAAAATACCCTCTTTACATTGAAATAAATTATTAAAAAACTAAAAAATTCCAAAATATTATAAACAAAATTATTTAAAAAGAACCATAAAAACTTTTAAATGAATCTTAAAAGATTTGATTGGCCATGATTTAGGGTAATTCTATACGTTCCATGTAAGTTAAAAAAACATTCCTCACACTATTGTAAAAAGGTTAATTTGTAACTCATTTAGAAAATGATAATAAGATTCCTTTAGAAATATTTTTTTAAAAATTAAAAAGGAGTAAAAATGTATTTAATGAATTATTTAGAGATTGTTAGAAATATTATTGAAAAATATTATTATAAAACATGGATATAGAAGAAAAATGATTTTCGACTGAAGAGAGAAATGAAGTAAAATTTTCTTAAAAACATTTTCTAAATCATTTTAAGTACCAAAGAGATAATAATGGTAATATTACTTGATAATTTCATGAATAACCATATAATAATAAAATTAAAAAGTTTTATTATATAATTATGAAATACTTTATTATAATGGAAATTCATGAATAAATAATCCTGATTAAAATGAGATCCAAACATAAACCCTTACCACTTTGGTAACTTTTGAATCATAAATATCATGAATGAATTAAACTAATTATAACTTAAAATATCAATAATTATGAAGGATTAATGATATAATATGTAAAGGGTAAGTATATACTCTATTTAATTAAATTATGTGCAAACAAGAATATGTTTCTCAAAGAAGAATGTTTTGAGACGAAACCCTTACCTCGAGTCAAGACTTTTTTTGTGTATGTATTTTATCTCCTATGTAATAAAATTATATCAATTAATTTTTTTATAAAGAAAATTTTCCAGGTTTTATACCTTTATAATTAAACCATTTACTTCATTTATTTTAATTAAATATTTAATTACTTATTCAATTATGTCCACATCCTGTGTTTTGAGGACACTTAGTTCATATTTTCAAAATGACATCAGTGTGTTGACCACAATAAAAGGGATCATTTTTCGATCATATAAAAAATAATAATTAAATAATTATCATTTTTATTCATCAATTATACTTGTAAAATGAATCATGACGTATGGTTAAGAAAAATGAAGTACATTATAATCATGGAAACAATAAGTCATACATTCACATGAGTAGCGTTTCCATTTTTCAACGATCATGATGGAAAGAAGGTAAGTTTAATTTTATATTTACATAATGATAATTATATAATAAATATAATATTATTTTTTTAAATACACTTACATATACTATCCATGTGACGTGGTAATAAAAAATGAATAACCTCACTTTGTGAGGCGGTAGTCCGCCGTACACACGAACAATGTTATCATTTTTCAATGAATGTTATGGTAAGAAATTATATGATATTTTAATTTTAAATAATGGTTAATATTTCGTTAATATCATATATAAACATTAAATCCATAATTATGAACAATCACGAGATGCATTGATGGAAAACAATTTCCTCCATTTCTGAGGTGATAGTCCGCCGTGCACACGAACGATGGTTTAATTTCCTATTTAATGGATGTGGAGATGGATTTAGGTTATGAAATTAATATCATAAAATATCATTATATGGTAGATACATATTTTATTATATATACATGATTGATAAATATTTTAAGGAAGTGGAAGAAGAAATAAAAGAAAGATGCTCGGTTAAGAACAATGCCTTTTCTTTGGACCACATCTTTTGGATTATACTTAAAGCCTCCCTAGATTAGATTTATTGTCCATAAAAGGCCTCTATGATGTGGAAATATTATTAAGGAAGGTATTGGTGAAGGTATTGGAAGAACAAATGGGGTTTGTAAGTGCGAAAAGCAAAGGATAAAGGGAACCCTTTTATAAGGGAGAAAGAGTGACATTCTTGTAAATACCCAAAACTATTCAATAATGAGATGTCACTCTCAAGAGAAGTAACTCAAAACTAAAAAAAATAAAGGATTGGAGGAGATATAAGTCCTATAAAAACCTCTAAAATTAAAAATAAACATGTTATTCTATTTACCTCTTTAGTTTAACCCCCTGGTAAACCGATTTTAACATTAATTATGGTAACATATTTTTACTATTTTTACTATTCCTTATGACCAAAAATTATGTTTACATTATTATATATTTTTAATTATTCTAAATCAAAATATGGAACCATTTTATCAAATTCAATTCATATAATTGGGAAAATTTAATTTAAAATTAAACGTGCAAATGTGTCGAAAAAACGTTTTTCAAGAAATGCATTTTCAAGCATAAAATGATTTTATAATAACTATATGAAAATTAATAATAATTAAATGAATTTAAATTCATATTTATAGATATATAATATATAAATTTCATTTTAACCATTATTAATTAGGGTTTATTTTAATTATTTAAAATGGATAAACATTATTCACTTTAAAAGAGTTTTAAAAAATATGTTTTAAAGCCTAAAAATAAACTTATATTAAAATATAGTATAAATATGATTTAAAGGTAATTAAATGGATAAAATATAACTAAATAATAATAATGTTACTTTTAAATAAAATTAAAATAATAATGATACATTTAAATTACTTTATTTATAAAAAAGAAATTACAGTTTTATGAAAAATTGGTATATTTCAACATTCTCTGAAAAAATCAATACTTTCTAAAAAATCTAAAAATTTAACCCTAAGTTAATATTGATATTAAAAATTAAAAAATTATTTTCATTTTATAAAATAACATTTCTAAAATTTATTTATCATGACATTTATACATATGCATATATATATATATATATATATATATATATATATATATATATATATTTCATAAAGTAGTTAATATTATTCATACCCTACAATTTAACATCCAAGTTATATCAGTCATGTTTAAATAATAATATTTTAATATTATATCATGGTTCATTTAATATCTATGTTACATATATAATATGATACCAAAAATTATATTATTTTAAAATATAGGGGTATTAAATATTAGAAATGGGGTTTGAAAATGAATTTAGGTAGACAAATAAAACAATTAGTACTCAAACCCCTCAATGATAGTGAAAACTTTGGAGAACCCCTCAGTGATAGCTGCCAGAGTAATTGAAGGACCGCATTGGCTAGTGTACGTAATATCTGAAGAGATATGAACTCCTTGGATGAAATCACCAGTGATCCATTCTAGGTTTTCCAATGGTAGTAATGGAAGATAATAAGTGGTTTATATGATTTCTATATTTGGATTTATTTATAAATGTTGGGAGTTACTATGATAAAGTCATATTTATTTTTCGATTTTTCAATTTTAGGAGTTACTGAGATAGATTTTTACTTTTGTATTTAGGTTTATTTTAAAAAATATAGGTTATTTATTTATTTCTTATATCAATAAATTGAACACTATGAATGTAATGATTGAGTTATTTTCTAGTGGGATGTTCAGCTAGAAATTTAGAATTAAAGTTTACCTTGTTTTCTTAAAATTGAAAGTATGATAATTTTCACTGGTAATTTTCCATAGAAAATTCCAAATTATTTCTACTATTAATTCCAAAAATAAATTTAAACTATGATCCAATGATAAGAAATTTTCCTCAAGTAATTCATGTGGTAACTTCCACAGGGAATTTCCAATTGATTTGTAATTTGAATTTCCACTTCCATTTTTACTGCTAATTTTTACTAACAATGTTTAGTGAAAATATACAATGTAAATTTCTCACCGTTTTTTACATTGAATATTTTGAAATTATTTAATGAACTAAAAGTTTATAGTTGGGTTTTCTAATTGGTTCGAAATGATATATTTTTAAGGGACTACAATTCTTTTTTAGTATTTCAAAAAAGGAAATAGTTTGATTGAAATTTATATTGTGAATTTTTAGTAGAAATATGGATTTATTTTCCAATGAGAAATTTTATTACAATATCTATTTGAAGTTTCCATTGGTAATTTATAGTGTGAATTTTAATTGGGATTATCCAATTGGAATTTCCACTCGAAATTTCCATTGGTAATTTCCAAAAGAAGTTTTGATTTCATATAATAAAATTTATTTGCAATTACCAATTTATTTAAATTGGAAATTTCATATATAAATTTATAGTTGGAATTATAAGTTGAATAAATAAATAAATTTATTTTGATAGTTTCTATTAGGTATTGAAACTATAAATTTCCAACAGGAATTTCTAGTGAGAATTTCTATTCAAAGGTAATTTATAATGAGTATTTCCAATAGGATTTTCCACTAGTAATTTGTAGTTGAAATTTCCCATTGGCCATTCCTTATAGAAATACAATTTGGGAATTCCTATTAGAATTTTTATGCACTAGTAATTTTCATTTTTAATTTCAAGTGGGAATCCCCAATAGGTTTTATGAGTAGAAATTACGACTACAAATTATCAATTGGATCAAAAGAACTATTTTTTAATTTTAAATTAATTGAAAGTGGAAATTTCATCTGGTAATTTATAATTTGAATTTAAAATTTAATAAAAATGTAAATTTCTAGTTAGGATTTTCAAATGATTACAAATAACTATTTTTTTAATTTTTAATTGATTAATAATTGATTTCATCTATCAATTTCTCATAAATGATTTAAATTCACTATAATTGGAAATTTACAAACTAGTAATTTATGAGTTGGAATTTTTAATTGGAATTATCAGTATAAATTTTCAATTGATTCAAAAAAATTATTTTTTAGTTGGAATTTATAATAAAATTCAACTAGAAATTTATAATAGTATTTTAAAGTAGGAATTTAAACTAGTAATTTTCTTTGGGAATTTCCACTTTATAATATCTAGAGGGGACTGATAGTGGGAATATTCAGTTGAAATATCTATGCACTATAAATTTATAGTAGAAGTTTATATTGGGAGTTTCCATTGTAAATTTATAGTTGGAATGTCCAGTGGAAATATCCATTGAAAATTTTCCACTAATTTAAAATAATTAATGAAAAGGCATGTAGAATTCTTGTAATATCAACTTAAAATTGATTTGAGTTGGAATTTTCGATTGTTAATATCTAGTTGGAATATATATCCATTGAAATTTTTTAATTGATTCTAAATAATTTATTTTTGTTTCAAATTGGATTTCTTCTAGAAATTTTTATTTAGAATTTAAAATGTAATACAACTGGAACATTCCACTAGGTGTTTACATAGGAAATTTCTAGTGGGAATATCCAATGGAAATATATTTGAACTATAAATTTTCAATTGATTCAAAGAAATAAACTATTGAAATTTTTAATTGATTCAAACTTGATATGTCACCAACCTATTTCTAGTTTTAATTTTAAATTGAATTTCTTCTAGGAATTGGTTGTGGGAATTTCCACTGGGATTTTCTCGTTGTAATTTCCACTAGGTGTTTCCTATAGAAAAATATATTCATTATTCTATAATTCAAAAGTAAAAGATTCTAATTTGTTAGGGATACTATTTTTTTATGATATAAGAAGACTCTACATCAAATACTAACCATTAAAAGCCTTTCATGATTGGGTTATAGAAAATATTCAATGATATTTGGTCAATGATTTTTGAAAATCACATAGAATTTATTAAAGGAATTCCATTTTAGCAATTGTTTAAAGTGTTTCTTGATAACACAGTACCATTCAATGATATCAAAAAAAATTTGGATTTTATTATTACTATTATATAGGTATAATGTAAAATTAAAAATGTTTAACATAGAAGGAAGGATGATGAAGTTAGTAGCTGCTGGCATCTACCCTATATTTGACATTCGGGATGGTTCAATACCATTATCAGATATGTATATATTATGTCCAAATAGTCTGAAACTATTCAGGAGGAGGTTTCACATGTTAGTCATATATTATCATAGGGAGTGTTTTAGAGAGTAATTATTTAAACTGTTTAAGGTAGTGAGGAGAAATATTTTTTTGATGTTGCATGTTTGCTTTTCCTTTTTTCATATACCACATTATTTTCCCCAAAATTTGGTTCCTATGTTGGATATAATTTCATAATAAATTTTTAATATATCACAAAAGTTAAGATCTTCTATTGTGATTTATGTATCTATGATTAGTTTATTACCTCATTGAGAAAAAATAAACAAATACTTTAAAAGTTTTAGGCTGTGTTGTCAGTTTATTATCAAGGTATTAAACTTTATTTAGCTATGTTTTATTCTATTTTTGTTGATACTTTCCAAAAAATATTCCCTAATATATTATTGGTATGCTAATAATATTTATAATGCTCAAGAAAAAATAAATGGTACTACATTATTTGTTAGGTGGATTTTTCAAGATGTCAATACTTCTCTATAAGAAACTAGTAAGGTAGTGTTACTAGAACATGTTTCTGAACAATATTTTATTTTCAAATTAATTTATAATACTTTATATTGTAAAATTATTCTTGAACTATTCCATATAGAATCCTACCATTCTAAGATATATCTATAGGCTATAATCAAGTCGTTCTGAGGTTAAACAAGCTATTCAGTTGGTTGTCGATGAAAAAAACCGAAATTTAATATAAAAGGATAAGATAAAGTATTTTAAAACGAGGATACTACAAGATACTATATGGAGAATTTGAAAATTTATATAACGGTGAAGATACTAGAGTCCTAAATAAAATTAGAGAATAAAAAAAATTCACTATTGAGAGAGTGATTGAAGATAGATTATAAGGAAGAGATGAAATCAGGTTTTGTTGAGGAGAAAGGAAGCATCGAAGAGAAGGTTTGGATTTAAAAATTTTATAAAGAAAAAAATAAAACTTTGTCCACCACTATTGAGGGAAAGACACAAGAAATTCATGGATATATCACTATTTTGAGGGAAATTAGTAATACAGAGGTAAGTCAAGGAGTGGAAGATGTCATTAAAGATGTAAGTACAAAATAGTAGGGAGGGGTTACCAGAGCATAAATCTCCACACACACACAAATATATATATATATATATATATATATATATATATATATCTAAAAGTGACTTTGAATATTAGTCTTAAAATGTCCCAAAAGCTATCCTGATTACTACCTAGGTGGGTGAAGTAGCAGACCTTAGTTATGAAACATGATATGAGGCTGCTGCAATTGCTTCTTTATGCTGATGGAGATAGGTAATGTAATTAACTTTATACAATTATAATTTATTCTTATATAATATAATTTTTACTAAAATAAAAATAACCTCCATGAAAATAGAATTATATTCAAGGAATCTACTAAGAAATCATATCAGATCAATTTGAAGAACATTATTGATTTATTAATTAAGAGGTGAAAAACCAACACAGTATGTTTCTTACTCTTAGTTTACTTAACCATTATTGTTTTTTTATATTTTATTAAGTTCTATTTTTGGAAAAAGGTCATATATGTATACACAATCATAATTGAACAAACATGTCAACAATGTAGTATGGATGACACTGCTGAAATTGAAAGCTATTCCTTTATTCCCAGCACATTTATAGTAACATTAAAGTTCAATTTTGTGATAATGAATAACCTTATTTTTACATGATTTATGTTATCAAATATTAAGTTTAAATCTAGTGATTAATAGATTAATTTATTTTCATCTTTTCTTGGTTTCTAGTGAGTTTTGTATTATGAAAATAAAAAACTAAAGAAAATCCTATTAAACTAGGAAACAATTGACGTTACGAGGATCTACATGTTATTATTGTTCATAGTAGACCCAAAAAATTTCCATTGGAATTTATTAGTTATGTATATGAAAATAGGATATTTAGATATTATAATTCGATGCAACCTATTCAAGGAATAGTATCCAAATACTTTTATCTCAAAGATGCAGTCAGTTTGGTAAAAACCCATACATTATCCAAAAAAAATTTAAAGACATTGAAATATGGACATTTCATTTATTTTTACATAAAATTTCATGAAATGTAAATGATATATGAAAATTGAAAATACAATTGAATAGGGAGAAACCACTTTGGATTGGGGTGCCATCATTTTTATGCAATATAATGTTTAGAAAAAGAAGTTTCATTTGTAGAATGTCTGAGTGAAATGTAATTAAGTGATTGATGATTGTCTATGGTTCATTATTTTATAAATGATATTGGAAAGAAAACATTGGATATGGATTATAAGAATAAGAAGAATTTTTTTATTACAAGAAGCGATGAAGATATGCTAATTATTCTTTTATCAATTTTTTTTGTATATTGATTAAAAAATTTAAATAATATGGTTTTTTGGGACCCTTTGGGTGGGTGGTGGTTTAAGAGGTAGAAATGGTTATTTGGTGATCTAGATTAATATATTTATTGTAACACCCCAATGTTTTAAAAATAAATTAAAATGTATAAAACACTGAATCTCTACTTAATGAAACTTTGTTTTAAGGAGATAGTTATAAACTAGCCGTTACTCATAATTTTGTCACTTATATTATTTGAAATTTGAAAAACGGACATCTACGGTTGTGATCAGTAACCTATTTGGAGCCTGATAGAACCAAAATGTTTTTTAGTGAATAGTAACATACCCTTATAAATAGTAATATGAATAGAAATATGAATAGTAACATGACTCTTATGAATATTAAATCATTTTATTATTTTATTCTATTAGGTTATAAGATATTGAGATCTTGATTAGTTTTTCAAGGTGATATAAAATGTGTTATAGTTTAAAAATTGTTATTTTTTGAAATAAATTATGATTTTATTTAAAAATAAAATTAATCACATTTATAAACTCATTTTAAAAAATGCAGTTCATTTTTGAATTCTACACATCAAAAAATAGTTTGGGTAAATTTTTTGGGATTTTTCTAAATTTTTTGAATTTTTGATGAATAGTAAAATACAATAATATACTATATAAATACATTATCAGTTAAATACACTATTCCTAATATCATGGATGATGTAAGAACCTTTGGTTCAAACTCACATGATCTATTTAATATTTAGGGTCACATGAATCAAGACTATTCATAATCTTGTGAAAAAATATTAAACTAATGATTAAAATAATGGTAAACCCCTCCTCTCCTCCACTATAAATACCACACTCACACCTCTCTTCCTCTCACACCTCTCAAGATTTTATAATTGTCTAAATTCTTCTAAATCCCCTTAACAAGGACCTTCCCCATATTAATGACATTATGGTCTCAAAAAGGCTAAAACCAAAGGCCTTAAGGAGGATCTTAAAGATAAGAGATCAAGGTGTAAAGATCCTCTTTCATTTTCTTGTGTTTTCTTTTCAATTATTTTATTTTCTTATACTCTATTCACCTAACCTTATCCAAGTAGTATGAAATATACATTATTATATATATTATTGATTTTTATCATGTTTATGGAAAAATTAATCATCATTATTCCTCTCCTCTTCCTCTTATTCTAAAAATAAAAACACCATCCGTGGTGTGTTGATTTACCGACATTGTGGATGATGTGTGTTAAATTTCTTTTACTTCCTTCAAAGATGATTATAAAAAAATTTTAATGGTTAAAATATTTTTTAAACTTTATTTTATTACCTCTATTATGTTTTGTAATTAACTTATATACATAATATTAAAGGTATATGATGAAACAAGCTCATGATAATCGAAGAACCACCAAAATTATCTAAACGAGTATCACTAATGATTTATCTAATGATTCATCCTCATAAAATATAAAAAAAATTATTTATGGAATTATTTAATATTATGGAAACATATTAACACAATTTCATTCCACTTTGGGAGTTTTTCTTCCATCCGATAAGGAAATCCTGTACAAACTGACCTTGGAAATCATGTAAAGAACGCACCCAAAACAATGGAAAAAAGAAAAATATCATTAATTAATGGGTGTAATGATTTTATAAAATGATAATATAAGGTGTTATAAACATGAATATTTTTCTAAAATATTAATAACACTCTTTTAACCATTATACAAGAGGTTGAAGCATGTTTCAAGTAAGACAAACCCGGGGTAAAAAAATTCTTAACCCAATTTTCATTATTTGGTTTAACCTTATACTTCATTAATTTTGTGGTTTTAAGATTATTTTTGTGATGAATTTTTGTTTATATTATGTTTTATTATATGTTATTAATTTTTTTACACATATTAATTTCATTCTATTGATTATCATATCAATTATATGTTATTTGTAACAGACTTTTCTTATAAAATCCTCTTTTAAACTTCTAGTTTTACAAAATTCAAAGTGAATGGTTTATGAAATTATCCATGTTTTATGATTTTGTTATAATTCTTGGGCATTGTTTATGATGAAGTGTGAGACCTATATCTCCCTTCAATTCATTTTTTTTAAATACACAAAGTAAGTATATGATACTTTATGGGTGAAAATTCATTTTTTCTATATTTATGGAAATACCATGTTTCACAAAGTAAGTATATGATACTTTATGGGTGAAAATTATGTATTTGTGAAAATGATTTCATATTTATTCATGGACTAATGGTTTCTTTACATATTTTTATCCCTTTATAATATTTTTATGCTCATACCAAGTTTTTAAATATTTTTCATAGGTTATAAGGATGTGTAAGAGAAATAAGGAAGTCAGGTTAAATGTTATGGAGTTTTTTCAAATAAGAAATGTTGATGTTTTCTTTTATAAGTTTTATGTTTTGGAATAAATAGATACTATTTTATTGGTACCCACTTTGTATTCTTATGGATTTATATGTATGAGCTATGTCCTAACTTTCTAAAAATATAAACGGAAAAGATCTTTTGGATTGTAAATATGTTAAATCTAGATGAAATAACTATAATATGTAATGTTTAAGGTAGGTTATTTATATTTATGATAGTGATATTAATTTAATATATGATTTTATGATAACCACTAAAATGTAATATTTTTTTTAATTTCAGCGCTATCAATTATTTAAATAAATTTGAAACTTACAGTGTCTATAAATTACCACTAGTAATTCCCATTGTAAATTTTCAGTGGAAAAATCCCTGTGTAAACTTAGAGTGAAAATTTCCACTTTGATTCAGTGTAAATTGCCAATGGAAATTTCCACCAGTGAAAATTGGCTCTGAAAAATGGTAGTGAAAATTGGCAGGGAAAAATAATTTGAAATTACCTATAAAAATTAATATTGGAAATAACCATGAGAAGTTACTAGTGGTTGGATAAAAATACAACTTTCTAGTTAAAATTCATTGGAAAGAGATTTAAATTTTCCACTGTGAGTTTCCAATGGGAAATTATAGTGAGAATTTCTAGTGGCAATCCCCACTAAATTTCCAGTGAAAATTCCCATTCTTTCAATTATTGGAAATCAAAGGAAATTTCAAAAAATTTAATTTAGGTTATAATTAGAAACTAAATCATAAATAAAAAAATTATATAAAACATCCACTACAAATGACCACATTAATATTTAAAAAAATTGGTTTTAATATATTATCGAATATTGTGATGACATCCATAATTGAAACAATATATTATCTGAAATATGGAAGGTTTACATTGATATTTTAGTTCTCAAACGTCTAATTATAATATGATTTGTGGTGTATACTTTCAAAATATACTTATCTGAGTAACTTATACAAAAAATTCATCCTACAATTTCATATAAACTATTTTGTTCATTGCATCAAGTAGATGAATTTTTTTTAATACAAAAAATAAATTTAAAGAACATTATTGTCATTTTTTTTGTATGAAATAAAAGAGTCATTGGTTTCCAAATTTCCCACTCTAAAATGATTAAAATTGTTCTCTAATGGCGACTAATTTTAGAAATAATTTTATATTAATAATTAAAAAGAGAATTAGTAGAAGTGTTTAATAATGGTAGAATATCATGGGTAATACAAATATTAGAATATATGACATCCTATTAAGTGTGTTTAAATATTAAGTTTTTAAATCTATGATACAATTATTATATACTCAAATTTATATCTATGATAGGATCATAATAGTATCCAACATTCTATAGTCCTTTTTCTCTTCCCTGCAATAATATTATAACATTATGTGTATATGATGTCACAAAATATATTAGTTCATTAACATAATTAGAAAATAACAACTTTATATAGGTTTTTGGTCTCATGATTTTTGATATTGTTTCTGCTCTTTATTTATTTTCTTTTCTTCTCTAGAATTTTTTTGAACCTATCCCCACCTTTCTTTTTTATCTTACTTCTTAAATGATGCCTTGGATTATTGTTAACATTCAATGTTAGATTATTATTGAATTCAGTTAAAGGGTAAATTATTTATAGTTTCATAAAATTCCCGAGTATAATTATTTAGATTTTAAATACCAATCAAACATCCTTATTCAAACTCATAATATTTCATTACATGATTTATTTACATTCATGGAAACTGTTTAAAACATTTTTCTTATCTTTTTACCAAACCTTCTTGAAAAATATTAACTATAATTTATTCCATGTATATGTCACAAGCATTTATTTTCTATCTCTACTGGATATATAACTCCAAAAATCACTGTATATCCAATCTCTCTAATATTTTGAGTGAATAACAACATAAATACATGTAACTCTCAAATTTAATGCAACTAAAATCAATTCTCATAGGTGTATCTCAATATAATGAAACTAGAAATTCATTTTAGAAACTATTTATTCTAAAAAAACCCCTTTTGGGATAATAATTTCATAAAAATACTTAAAGAAACAAGAAACACATAGTTAGTGTTAATTCTGAAAAACATCAATTATTCTTTGATTATACAACTGACTTGCTTGAATCATGATTTAGAGATATGGAAAATTATTTTATGAGATATTTTACCTACCCTCAAATTCAAATTTTTTTTGATAACGATTATTCTCTCATACATGATAAAATTATTTTATGAATTATAATACATTGATCTTGATATTCAAGTAATCCTTTAATTCATTGTTTAATCTCTCACTGCACTGTGTGCTTTGAATGCCTAATATCAATACAATATTCATAAAATAATGAGCCTATTTTCCCCTTAACATGTACACATCTTCTAACTATGTGAAATTTTTATTACCACATTCCTCTTGAATTTGTTTCTATAAAGCCTCAAATTTTGTAATATCATCAACCCCATACATGTTTTTTTGAAGTTTTCCATTAATTTTGACATATATTTCACTAAAAGTCCTAACTTTTTAATAAAATTTTTCATTAAGTGTAAATTTTATAAGCTATATCTTATTTTAGGTAGGATTAAAGAAATGGATTTATACATATCCACATCTTGATAAAAATCATATTAGGAATCTTTCCAACATTAAAATTAAGAAATCTACTAAAAAACCACCTAAATGTGTATGTTGTCTCATCATATAACAATTTTACACAAAAAATTACAATATCCTTATAATGGTTTTGCCTAAAAACACTCCCAAAGTCCTATAATACTTGTTTTTGTTGAATTTAGTATAAAAAATGACAATATCTCTAAAATGATCATAATCAACCTTTATTTTGGGATTAACCCAAAAACATTACTAATTTGACTACACTTTTCATGTTGAAATGAGTAAAAGAATGATGTGTTCTTTCTTGATTACTTCTTTTGGTATTGTAACATATAATTGATATCATCTAAAATTATGTCCCTCTATATTTTGGATAAAAAAATTATGTTGGTCCACTCGTGTATATCCAAGACTCTTAGGCTCACCTTTAATGACTATTACAAGTGAAAATGAATTACTAGAATTTAAACCAACTTTATCATTTACATCAAACTCAGAACCTTTTTCATCCCTAATATTAATTCATTTACTAATAAAATTAATGGTATTAGGATAATTTAAAGATTGATTATTCTCATTAATAAATTTTCTTCACTCATACTTTTTATTGGACATGTAAAAAAATATCATTCATGTTGAACAATTGGTCCTTTTTTGGTATGTATATTTTCGAAATTAACATATTTTTTGTATGATATTAGATATACCTATTTTCTACATGTATAAAATGTTTATGTTACTAAGATTTTATCCTTTTTATGTTTGTTAACATACTACTTCCATACACTAAAATCAATAATGCATTCATAATTAATATAAAATGAATTTGATTTAGAATATAATTTAAAAACCATACCAATTATAAGTATCCATGTAGTGATCTATTTATAAATTATATTTTATGGGGGTAATTTCTTGGAAATATATAACTTCATCTCTATATACTACAATTTTAACATTGTAATTTGATTTTGTAATGTTAGCATTGTCATGTTCCCTCTTGTAACATTCATAATAATACCACACAATATTAAAATCTAATGAATTTATGTGTTTTGAATTATGTATTCCATGAATATTAAGATTAATCCCATATATTATAAACTATAAAATTCATGTGCATAAATGTTTACATCACCTTTAATTTCCAATTACAAATTACTAAATGAAAAATCAGTTCTTTTGAATCTATTGGAAATTCCCATTAGAAATTTATAGCAGAAACACCCATTGGATACTCAGAGCATAAATTTATAGTTCGATTCAATTTTAAATTACAAATTAAATATACTAGATGATATTTCCAATTTAAATCAATTATAAATCAAAAAATAATTCTTCTAAATAAATTTAAAATTTTCCATGGGAAATACCCACAGATAATTCCCAGTGGAACTTTGCAGTGTCAATTACCAGAAAATTTTTTTATAGGTTTCTTCTTGGAATTAATTAGGAATTTACATTGCATATAAATTCCCACTGGGAATTACCGTTATAAAATTTCAATGGAAAATACCAATGGAATATCAGATTGGAAATTTCCACTTCGATTTAGTTTTAAATCCAAACAAAAAAAATATCATAGGAAATTTACACTTTAAATCAATTAGAAATAAAAAACAATTTCTTATGAAACAATTTCAAATTTCATGTGATAATTACTACTATGAATTCATAGTGAAAATTTCTAGTGGAAACTCCCACTGGGAATTCCCAATGAAAATTCATAGTGGAAATTACCATGGGAAATTACAAACATAAATTTCTACAGGTTTCTTGTTGGAATCAAATGGAAATTAACAAAACATAGAAATTACCACTAGTAATTACCATTATAAATTTTAAATAGAAACTATAACAACCTATAATTTTTGTACATAAATATCACATCTTATTATATGAATATCCATTACATAACATTACGATCCACATTAGAACTGTAAAGGTTTATTTTTATTTGAAACTTGAATATATAAACAATCAGTACATAAAATATCTACATCATCTCCTACTAAGTTATTCATAAATAACACCAATCTTAGACATATCATACTTGAAAACTTTCTTAATATCTTAGGGAAAATAAAACATAATAAATTGTGATCTCATATGCTCAGTAAGGATAAACAAGGTTGATATTATTGTTCATTTAAGAATAACATGAGTATAAGGGTATGAGAACATGATCTTAACATTTGAAAACCATACCAAAGAATTCATAGATTATAATATCAAGTCATTAAATAAATCATGGAAGTTTATAAGACATTAATTATAAAGGAATTAAAGAACATGATCCATGAGAATATAAAATTTTCAAAAGACCATGTCATAAAAGTGTGGCATAATAACAATCATATAAATATTATGACAAGGATACTCTATAAGACATTTATTGTATGTTAGTATTAGTCTAACCACCCATGTACCTACTTTGGGATTGAGATAAACTTTTATGTAACCTCTTTTGGTCTTGGGATAACCTCTTATATAACATTTCTAGGCTCGGGATAACTTACCACATACCCTCTTTTAGGATTGGGATAACCTCCCCTGTACCATTAATCAAGCTTGGGATAACCTACCATGTACTATTTAAGATCACAAAATAATAATCTTTACCCAATTCATTAAAGGTCTATATAATTATAGTCCCACCCATCACATATTCATTATCAATTCATATGTATGCAGTAAGATCTTGAAAACATTTATCATTCCATCATAATTTAACCCATGAAAAATAAAATGAGTTTCCTTGATATTTCATAATCATAACCATAATAAATCTATAGAAACAATATGAATGGTATTATAGAATCATATATCAATTTAATTATAAGTAAAATCATAGGATATTATCATGGATGAAAATATTTCTTTAAAAGATCACTAGTATATTTCTCATGGAAAATACCCTTTTTTATTTTGAAATCACTTATTAAAAAATATAGAAATTTCAAAAATATTTTGGAAACAATTTCTTTTAAAATAAACATTTAATATTGTAAATTAATCTTCAAAACATTGAGTGATCATGATTAAGGTAAATTCTATTCATGTAATGTAAATTAAAATAGAGATTCCTTTCATATTTTTGGTAAAAAGTCAAAATAGCTTGCTCATAAAACGATAAGAATATTCATTTGAAACATTTTTATAGAAATTAAAACATGGGTAAAAATGAATTTAAAAAATCATAGTATAATGTTAAAAAAATTCTTGAAATAATTTTAAAGAAAACATAGACATGAAAGAAAAATATTATCGATTGAATAGTAAAACAATGTCGGGTTTCCTTAAAAACATTTTTTAGCATCCCGAGTACTTAAAGAAAGGAAATTAAAGGAAAAAATTTAATATCTATAAACAAACATAAGAGAATAAAATTAAATAGTTTTATTAGATAAATATTATATAATTTCACTCAATAGAAATTCAAGAAAAAACAATCCTGATTAAAATGAGATTGAAACACAAATAGCCTACCTCATGCCTGAATTGCTTCATAAGTTATCTAATCTCATATATAATAAATTTAAATTAATAATTACTGTATAAAATAACCATTTATATACTTATAATATCATATACGATCCACTTATAACATTTCAACACCCATTTATTAATAATTCCTTATTAAAATCATCATTTCCTAGTGTTAATTGTTTCGTTTTTCATGAAAGTTTTAGTTAAGTAATTCCAGTATTTGTACTTATAACATGGATAAATAATATAAATAATGTTAATAATTATATAAATATTATATATATTCATTATATATATATATTTTTAATCATCCATAAAAGTTATAGATATAAAAATTATTTACACCATTGATAGAGATGATAGGACGTATGTATGCATAAACGTTGTTGTCATTTTCTAACAGAAATAAGGAAATAAATATAAATAATATTTTAGAATTAAAAAAATATAATTATATCATAATTATAATATATAAACATTAAATCCATCATATTAATATACCACTAATGATGGTTATTGAAAATGAATTATATCTCTACATGGAGATGGTAGTCCACATGCATGCATGAGCGATACTTTCACTTCCCATTTAATGGGATAAAGAGTAGATAATAGTGGTTAAATATTCTTAATAATATTTTTGTATATTTAGAATATAAAATTTATTAATTTATTATGAATAAAACATATTTAGAGGTGGTAGAAGAATAAATTAAATTGAAAGTACTCGGTTAAGGGTTTTACATCCTTATTGAGAAATCTCATTTGGATTAGACCTTATGCCTTGAAAGTATGATATTTTGGGATGTACAAAAGATATAGTATGTGGGGAAGTAACATAGGATGATATTAGGGTATGAATTATATGATATATAATGACAAATCTTTGTGAGTAAGGTATTATAGGAGGTTCTATTTTATAAGTGAGTAGAGGGGCACCCTTGAAATTACTTAAATTATTAAATTAATATAAATAAATTTTTAGATTAAATCTAATAAAAAATGATTTATTTTGAACATAGAATGAGTATAATTATAAATGATATTATTAAATAATATTTATACAATGTTAGGTGATGTTTTAATCCTCATCTCTTAGTTTTAATTCCCCATTAACCCTTTTAACAATTACTGTGATATCAATGTTTCTTACCCTTTGGGGTCAAGAATGTTACTAAAAATAGAAAAGTGAACCATAAGTGGAAAATGGTTAATTTTATTGGAAATATCCCATTAAATTGTACAAATATAATATTTTTTATGAATTTTAATCTTTTAATAAAATATTATTTAACATAAGATACCATTAAAGTCATTTTTAAGATAAATTAGACAGTTACACTTTAAAGACAACATGATTGAAATGGAATTCAAATAAAAACTTTTAATACATCAATAATATATTAAAATTTTCTGATTCTTTAAAAAACAATAATTCATTAATATTTTATTACATTTAATATTTTAAAATCATTTATTTTATTTTTCTATTACTTGAAAAAATATTGTGTCGGTGTTGCATAAACATTTAAGGTAATTATTATATCACTAAAAATTTAAAATAAACTAACATGATTAAAATAATTAGTTAATATTTAAAATAAATTTTTTTAACCAAACATAGTCTTTATTAATCTTTATGAAAATATATTGGAGTTATTAAAACAAAGATAGTGATATTTTGGATTTAATCTTTACTTAAAATAACATAAAGGTCATAATAAAAAATGGCACCAAGTTGCTATATTTTCAAAAGTTAGATGATAATTTATTAAATAAAATCATTCAATAGGATAAAGTTAAGTTTATTAGAGATTTATAGGCCTTATATCATATTTTTAATCTTGCTTTACCCATTTTACTCTTACTAAGGTGACAAATATTTACCGCATTTACTATTCATAATGACTTAAAATAACAAGAACTATTAAAAAAAATTTGAACCTATGAATTGTAAAAATGGAATCCATTTTTTTATGTTTATTCCTAGAAATTGAATAAATAAATTTTAATAAAAATTCATAAAACACAATGAAAAAATATTTTTAGAAAAATGCGTTTTTAAGCTTAAAAAATAAACTTATACCAAAATATTGTATAATGATAATTACTATGTAATTAATTAGATTATATATATTTAAATTAAACTTATCTTACTTAAAGATAAAATTAAAAACACAATGGGACTTTTATATTACATTATTCAATGAAAAAATGACAGTTTTACAAAAATTATCATTTTCACTATTCATTAGAAAATTAATCTCTTTAGAAAACTCCAAAAATGATACCTTAAGATATTTTTGTTATTATTATTTAAAAAATTATATCATTTTTATAAAATAAAATTTCTAAAAGTGACTAGAATTAATTACAATATTTTCTCACAAAAAGTAATAAAAACCATTTTTGAAGAAATGTTATTTTTTGAAGCATAAAATGGATTTATTAAAAATTGAGTGCTTATTTAATAATAATTATTCAATAACTTTTTATTGAGTAATTAAATTATAAATATATTTTATATTTATATTAATCATATTCATACCTTCCAATTCAATGACTAGGTTATATAGATCACATTTAAATAATAATACTTCAATAGTATAATGCAGTTTGTTTAAACTCAGCATTGAATGTAAAGAAAGATATTAAAGAAATAAAATTTATTTAAAGAGAAATATATCATAAAATATAAGAGTGTTACATTATAAACCCATTATATTAATTTCTACCTCAAAATTCTATCACTCCGATATAAAAAAATGAGGATATCTTTGTTTCATCACATCCTCAAATTCCCCTGTAGCTTCTTTGAATTTCTTCTTTCTCTAGAGAAATTTAACCAATTTTGTAGTCTTGTTCCATGGGAATTTATCTTAAAAATTTAAGATTTATAAAAGTTTATATTTATAAAAAATATTATGCTTAGTGGTACAAACTCTAAGTTCAGTACATGTGAAGGATGAAGTATGTACTTCCTTAGGAGAGATACATAGAACATACTATGAACTTAAGAGAGGTTTAGTGGAAGCACCAAGTGATAAGATACCATATATACTAAATCAATAATATCAAAAGTTCCAATATACCTATGTCTTATATTTTCATTATTTTCAAATCTCATAACATTATTCCATAGATAAATTCATAAGAATAACTTCTCACAAACCTTGGATTCCAGATCTTAATAATGATTGTCAACATAATTTTTCCTATCAAATATGAGATACCTTGATGTGAAACTGAATGGATCTAAACTTCTATGTAATTTTCTCATATATATCGGGTCCCAATAACCTTCTTTCTCCATCTTTGTCCCAACACATTGGAGATTTCACTTCTTTACATAGAGGGATTCATAAGTATCCATTTGGAGGATTGAGTGAATGCTATTATTATAAGAGGATTTAAAAAATGAAGGTATTAATCCCAAAAATCGTTGAAATTTTGATAACATGATCTCAACATATCCTCTAGAGTTTGAATGGCCCTCTAAAACTAACAATATGTCTAAGGATGATAAAAAATAATGAAAAAAACTTTTTATATAGTGATTGCTGAATAATTTTCCCTAACTGTGATGTAAAACTTAGATCTTGATCAAATATAGTAGAATGTAGTACTCCATGAAAACTTACCACTTCCTTAATGTATATCTTGATAAGATGATCAAGAGAGAAATATTCTCTAATATAAATGATGTGTTCTGACTTCATAAAGCAATCTACTATTACCTAAATAAAATTATGACCTTTAGACATTTTTGGGGAGTTTGATAATAAAATCCATAGTGAATTTTACCATTTCCATTTTAGTATGGGTAATGGTTGTAACATCCCCTTAGGATTCTATCTCTTAGCCTTAACTTTTTTACATACTAAGAACTGAGATAAATTCTCTATAATATCTCTCTTCATTTTTACCACTAGAAATACTCTTTCATGTCTCTATACATATTCATACTTCCAGGATGAAAAGAGAATGGTGATATATGAGGTTCTTCCAATAGATATTTCTTTAAGTATGGTATTGATGGGACACATATTCGGTTTCAAAACCATACCATTCCATCACATTCAAGGTTGAACTCTAAAAAAAATTCTCACATTATTTTATAGCTCTACATATTCCTTATGCACCTATTTAATCTTTACACGTATATATGGTTGAATACTCATTTGAATATAATAAGATTACTTCCCATACTTCAAGATTTTAAGATATATTTTTTGAAAATCCAAAAATATTACATCTTTTGTGATCCTCATCATAGATAAGATAACTTTATCCTTTCAACTCAAAACATCATCCACCTTAGTCTACTTCCTAGGGTGGTAATGTATTGATTATTCGTAATCTTTAATCAATTTAAGCCATCTTCTCTAGAACATATTATAATCTTTTTGAGTGAATATATTCTTTAAATATTTATTATTAGTATATATGTCAAAAATTTCCCCATAAAGATAATTCCTCTATATCTTTAATGAAAAAATTACCCTATCTAATTTAAATTATGAGTCATGTAATTTTTCTCATGAAATTTAAATTGGAATAAGGGAAAAGCTGTCACCATATAATTATGCATGAGGATGCATTCTCGTCCCTTCTTTGATGCATCACCATAGATCACAAACCCTTCTCCACTATAGGGTAGTGTTATATTAGGTTCACATCTCAAGATTATTTTTATCTCATTTAAATTTTCCACACATTTATCTATCTAAAGGAAATTGACTCCCTCCCAATTTAATTTGGTGAATAGATTAGATAGCCATGATAAATGCTCCATGAAATGTCGATAATATCCATACAAACCAAGCAAACTATAGATCTTAGTCACCATGGTTTCTTTGGGCCAATATTCAATAGCTTTTATCATTGATGGATCCACTAATATACCCTCACATGAGATTATATGACCTAAAAATGAAACCTTATGTTTCTAAAATTTATTCTTGGTAATTTTTTCATACAAATTATCCTTCTCTAGGGTCTTTAGTAAAATTCTCAAGTGATTTTAATTCTCTTCCTTACATTTGGAATATATAATAATATCATATATAAAGACTACCACAAAACAATCAAGGTAATTTTTAAAGTCTCTATTCATTAAATCCATGAAGATAATTGAAGTATTGGTAACTCCAAATGGAATCATTATAAATTTATAGGGTCTATACCTCATGAAAAAGGCTATCTTATATATTTATTCACATTTAAACCTTAATTAACAGTATCTATATAAAAGATAAATATTGAAAAAATATTAAGATCCATGTAATTGATCGAAAAAATCATCAATATGGGGCATAAGATAGTTGTTATTTATTGTGATCATGTTCAGTTCTCATTAATCAATAAAAATTAATATTGATACATATTTCTTATTAATAAAAAGAATAAGTGCAATCCATGGTGACAAAATTGTTTGAATGAATCCCTTATAAAGATTCTCTTGTATTTTCTTCTTCAATTATTGCAACTCAATTATGCCAATTCGATATGAAGTCTTCGAAATAGGTGTAATACCATGTATGAGTACTATTGAAAAAAAAACTTCATGATTTAGAGGAAAACTAGGAAACTATTTTTCGAAGACATCATCAAAATCATGAATAATAAGAATATTCAATGATGTTTAGTTTATCCCTAACTATATGAGATAAAACCCCCTTTTAAATAGGAACAAATACCCATAAAGTGGATGTAATTTCTATTAGAATATTGTATTTATCCTTTTACTAATAGACAATTATAGGTTGGTTTTGAATATCAAATGTGAATTACCTTACTTATATATTAGCGAGGTATTTATATAAATAAATCCAATCTATGCCCCAAATAACATCAAATTCCACTAGAGGGAGAATAAAAATATTTTTAGGAAGCAAATTACTACAAATTTAAATTAGAGATGAATCATATACTTGATATGAAATCATCATACCATTATGAGTTTTTACAACTAATTAAATATCTAATCATTGTGGTTGTACTGTGATACTATTAGAAAATTTTTTAGATATAAAATAGTGGGTAGATCTAGAATCAAACTAGACATTAAGAATTCAAGAGTAGATTATAAGTGTACCTTTCACCACTTCATTATCATACCCTGCATCTGTAATAGTGATCACACAATATTTAAATTTTTATCTAGTATTAAGAGGTTATTGAAATCAATCACCATAATTAACATTAATATTCAATAACTAGTTAGCATAATTCCCATAATCCTTTAATTTGAAACACTATAGAGCGTGTGCTGCATTCTATGGAGATTTATCTCTTTTCACATAATTATCTAACTTCTTTCTATCACTATGGCATTCCATTTTCTGATGAACTTCATTTACACACATAAAATATTTTCTAGTATCTTTAATAAAATTTTATTCATGTTTCCTTCCACATTTTTATCATAATAGAAGGCTCATCTTATTCTCTCCATGATTTTTATTATTATAATCTCCTTTGAATTACATCTTTCTTTTCTTATAAAAACCATGATATTGATGGGTAACTCTAATCTATATTTCTACCTTTTTAGCACATCGAACAATTTATTGATAGATACTTAAGTCCCTTATGGATAATTACCTTTAGATACTTGATTTTAAGACCCCAAATTATTGGTCAATATTAATTTCTTGTTCAATAATAATACCAAAATATTACCTCACAAGTCTTATAAAATTTTCCTCATAAGTACTATCATCATTCTGATTTAACTCAAGGAATTAATTCTCCATTTTCATATAAAGAAAATAAGGAAATTAATTATTGAAAAATAAACTTACAAACACATCCCACTCCATAGAGTTAATTTTTTATTGTCTCCACATATTCTTGATGAGATTTCATCATTTATTTATTTCACTTTAAAAATTATAAACAACCAAAATAGATTTTTTATGATCTAAAGTCTAAATAATGAAAAATATATTTTCAATAGTACTGATCTGTTACTCAGTAACTAGTTGATCAATGAAACCACTAAAAGAAGGTGAATGTTTCCTCATAAAGGACTCAACTGAACATTGTGCCCTCATTTTCTTGTTTAGAAGCTCATCATGACTTATAGATTGAGAAATTTCAAAAGAATAACATTGATATCTTTCATTCCATATCACATAAATTTTGGTTACTAAAGAAGAAAATAATTTCATTTATATCACATTTAACATTAACATGGTTCCTTCAGGTTCCATCCATTGACTAAAACCAAAAATCACCGTGGTCATAAATAATTCACAGGATGTCTAAATAATGGAACCTTATTTTCAATCTATGACACCTTATTTTTAACCTACATCATAAAAGTTAATAATATATTCAAATACTTCATAATTTTTATAAATAAAATGTGAATTATCCCATGAATAACCACTAGAAGTGTTAAATTAGGTTTGTAGTAAGGGCACATTCACCATGAACTAGAATGATGAATGATATATACTTAACCAAATATTTTTAGTGTTATTATTACTAGATGAATCTATGATAAAACCAAAATAGATTTTAGTATCCAGAAATAGATATGTTTCTAGGAAAACCACACTCCTTTATTTACTATTACTTAGTTTTTTCTCATATACTTAGGCTAATCCTAAGGGTTCTTAAATTTTTTCATTATCCTAGTTTCCAAAAGTAACTAAACCTTAATCTGATAACAACTAAAATAATCGACACTTTTCATATATAAATATTACATATTATTAGATGAATATCCCTGACATAAAATTAATATCTATTCCAGAACCATAACAGTTTAATATTATTGGAAACTTGGATTCATAAACAACTGGTATATAAAATATCTTCAGCATCTCCCACAATGTTCTTAATAACTAGTTCCCTTATTAGAAATATCATACTTAAAAACTTTCTTCATATCTTTGGGAAAAGGAAGTATACAAAAGGGTGAGCTCAAATTCTCAATATGGGTAAATAAGGGAGATATCATTGATTATTTATGTATAATACAAGAATAAGGGTATGAGAACATGATCTTAACATTTAAGAACCATTCTCAGTAATTCATAGATCATAACCATGAGTCATGAAATAAATTTTAGAAGTTTATAAGACATGAATCATAAAGGAATCAAAGAATATTATCCATACGATCATAACATTGGAATAAGATCATATTATAAAAGTGTGGTATAAAGTGTGGCACGATCATAGTCATATAAATCTTATGTCTAGGCTACTCTCCAAGACATTCATTACATATTAGGCTTGGGCTAAACACTCATGTACCTGATTAAATCTTGGGATAACCTCCTATGTAACCTATTTCAGGATTTGGATAACCTCTTATATACCCTATTTTGGGCTTGGGATAACCTCCCATATACCCTCTTTCAGGCTTGGGATAACTATCCATATACCCTTTTTTGAGCTTGGGATAACCTCCCGTGTACCATTTTTCAAGCTTCAGATAACCTCCCTTGTACCATTTGAGCTCATAAAACATTAATATTTACCAAATTAATTGTATGGATATATAATTATGTACCCACTAATCACATATTCATTATCCATTCATATATATTCCTTAAGATCATGAAATCAATTATCATTCCATCAGAACTTAACCTGTGGAAAAGAAAATAGGTTTCATAGATATTTCATCATCATAACCATAAAATATGTAGAGAAATAATAAGGGTGGAATCATAGAATAATATACCTATTGAATCATAATTAATATCTAATGATGTTATTATAGATGAAAAACATTCCCTTAAAAGGCTACTTGAATATTTCTTGAGGAAAATACCCTTTTCATTTTAAAATCACTTATTTAAAATAAAAAAATTTATAACATATTATGGAAAAAATTTTCCTTGAATATAAACAAGAAAACTTGTAAAGTAACTTTCAAAACATTTAATGGTCATGATTGTGGGAAATTTCATTCATTCCATGTATGTTAAAATAAATATTCTTCTGTCTTTTTTGGTAAAAAGTTAAAAGTACCACATTCAGAAAATGATAAGAATATTCCATTGAAATAATTTAATATAAATTAATACATGGGTAAAAATGAATTTAAAAAATCATAGGAGAATAGTAAAAATTATATTTAAATCATTTTAAAGAAAAATGTACATGGAATAAAAATATTCTTGACTGAATAGTAAAACAAAGTCGGTTTTCCTTAAAAAGATTATTTCAGTATCTTGAATACTTAAAGAGAGAAAACAGAAAGGAAATATATATATATATATCCATTTTATAATAAAATTAAGGAGTTTTATTATATAAGAATCATTTAATTTCCCTCAATTAAAAATCAAGCAGAAACAATCCCAATTAAATTGAGATTGAAATATAAATACCTTACCTAAAATGCAACTTTACTCATAAGTGCTATAATATCACGTATAATAAATTTTAATTTATTATAACTCTATAAAATATCCATTTGAATACTTATAATACTATATATGTTGAATTTATAACATTTAAACACCCATTTATTAATAATTACTTATTAAAATCATCATTTCTGAATGTTAATTGTTTCATTTTTCATGAAAGTTTTAGTTTTGTAGTTTCGGTCCTCGTACTTTGATCATGGTTCCATAATTTTCATAATTTTAATCATGATATAAATATAATATATATTCATTATATATATATTTATAATCATCCATAAAATTTATATAAAGACAAATTATTTACGCTGTTTATAGAGATGGTTGACCGTATATACACATAAAGTTTTTTATTGATTTTCTAACATAAAGAAGGAAATAAATATTAATAATATTTTATTATTATATAATCATTATTATATCATAAATATTATATATAAAAATAAAATCAATCCTAATAATCAACCATGAATGATGGAAATGGAAAATAAATTATATCGCTATGTGGATGCAGTAGTCCACATGTATGAATGAGAAAACTTTCACTTCCTATTTGATGGTATAGAGGGTGGATAATGGTGGTTCCATAATAATAATAATAAAATCAAAGTATATTTGGTTTACTTGAGTTATTAATTTATGATGAATAACATATATTTATGTGAGTTAGAATAAGAACTAAAATTTAATGTACTCTGTTAAGAGTTTATCTCTCTATTGAGAAATATCCTTTGTCTTACACCTTAATCCTAGAAAGGATGATATTTTGGAAAGAAAAAAATCTCTAGGATTTGTGTAATGAATATAATATTATATTATGTTAGGTATTATCTAATCTATATTTCTCAAACTTAGTGAATAAAGGAGGAGAGGAGGTTCTCTTTTATAAGTGAGGGGAGGTTCACCATTGGAATTACTTATAGTATTAAATTAATATAAATTAATTCTGTTGTTCAAGGGGTTCAAAATTTATATATTTCGAATCTAGGATTAAGATAAGTAAAAATAATCTCATCCAATAATATTTATACATTGTATGAGAATGAATAAATTTAATTCACCCAATAGGATAAAATATTGTTTATTAGATATTTCTAGTCCCTATTCTATATTTTTAACCTTATTTTACCCATTTTACTATTACTGAAGTGACGCATATTTACCAAAATCACTATTCATAATTAAAAATAAAATTTTCCTATTTAAAAAATTTGAACCTCATGATACTAAATATGGAATCCATTTTTTATGTTTCAATTCCTAGAGGTGTAAGAAATAAATTTTAATAAAAATGTATAAATACAATGATTTTTTTAAAAAAAATGTGTTTTTAATCCTAAAAAAATAATTTTTACCAAAATAATGTATAATGACAATTACTATACAATTAATTATATTATATATAATTAAATTAGAATTATTTTAATTTAATATCAAATTCAAAACATAGTGATACTTTTATATTACTTGATTTAATGAAAAAAATGACAATTGTACAAAAAATGGTATTTTTCAGTATTTAATGAACAATTAATTATAAAATTTATATAAAATATAATTTCTAAAAGTGGTAGAAATTAACTATAAAATTTTCTCACAAAAAACAATAAAAACTATTTTTGAAGAAAAAATATTTTTTAAAGCATAAAATGACTTTACTAAAAATTATGTGATTATTTCCTAATAATTAATCAATAAACTTGTAATTATCAGGACTATTATAAATATATTTAATATTTTATTTATTCATATTCATACCCGTTACTTCAAAAACTAGGTTATAATGGTCACATTGATATAATAATATTTCAATAGTATAACATGGTTTATTAAACTCAGTGTTTTGTGTAAAGAATGCTATTAAATAAATAATATTTATTTAAATAGAAATATATTATAAAATCTCAAGGTGTTTTAGAAACTCCCAATGGAAAATTTGAGTAGAAATTTCCACTTAGATTCAATTTTAAATTCCAATAGTAAAATACCAAATTCCATTTCCACTTTAAATAAATTTGAAATCACAAATTAATTCTTATAAATCACTTGAAAATTTACAGTGAAAATTTATAGTGGAAATTACCAGTGGAAATTCTTACAGGTTTCTTTTTTAATTATTTGGAGATTTCTAGTTCATAAAAATTATCATTGGAAATTCCCTTTAGAAATTTCTAGTGGAAACTCCCAATGGAAACGTTAGGTGTGAATTTTAAATTCAATTCAATTTTAAATTTAATCATCAAAATAAAATTTGAAATTTCAACTTTATATCAATTATAAATCAAAAATCACTTCTTATAAATAAATTGAAAATTTTTAGTGGGGATTCACACTATAAATTTCTTATGGAAATACCCATTGGGAAATCTTAATGGAAATTCAAAGTGGAAATCACCAGTGTAAATTACCATTAAAAATTACTATAGGTCTCTTATTAAAATCAATTGGAAATTTCCAATGCATAGAAATTACTACTCAGAAATCCCATTGGGAATTTATAGTGGAAACTCCCAATGGGAACTATGATTAGAAATTTTCACTTAAATTCAATTTTGGATTCCAATAGAAAAATACCATATGGAATTTTCAATTTAAATAAATTATGAATAAAAAATCACTTCTTCTAAATAAATTTAAAATTTATAGGAGGACTTCCCAATATGAATTTACAGTGAAAATTTCTTATGGAAATACCTAGTAGGATTTATTATTAAAAATTCATATTGGAAACTACAAGTTAAAATCAATAGTGGAAATCCCGACAGATCGATTCTTGTAATTAATTGGAAATTTCCATCATATAGAAATTCCCA
This sequence comes from Viscum album, assembly GCA_963277665.1. NCBI lineage: Eukaryota > Viridiplantae > Streptophyta > Magnoliopsida > Santalales > Viscaceae > Viscum > Viscum album. Next base: position 431,995,845 of record OY728133.1, on the reverse strand, counting down.
ATGGAAAATTCGAGTGGAACTTTTCACTTAGATTAAATTTTAAATTCACACTACAAAATACCAAATGCCATAAACACTTTAAATCAATTAGAAGTCAAAAATTAATTCTTCTAAAGAGATTGAAAATTTCCAATGGGAATTACTTCTATGAATTCACATTATGAATTTCCAGTGGAAATACCCACTAGGAATTCTTGATGGAAATTCACAGTGGATATTATGATTAGAAAATAACAATAGAAATTATCAGTATATATTCTTATATGTTTATTTTTGAAAATAATTTAAAATTTTCAATTTGAATAATTTGTAAATTCCTTGTGAAAATTCTCAAATAAAATTTCAACTTTGATTCAATTGAAAATTACTATTGGAAATTCCTAATTGAAATTTCTTATTGATATTTTTGCTGCCTATTTTCCAAACAAATGGGGAAATTTCATAAAGAGATTCTAACTTCTAAACAATTATAAATCACTAGTGTAAATTAAGACTAAAAAATAAAAATGGAAATTTTTAATATAAATTAAATTAAAAACCAAGAATATAATTATTTAGTTAAAAAATTCCATTTAGGTTAATATAAAAAATTTAGTCACAGATGAACCAATTTTTTGCAAACTTCCACCACAAACACCCACTAAAAATATTGTATAACATGTAGTTTCTCAATTAAATATATAATAAACTTAATAAAAGGTTTGATAACTAAAATTAGAGAAATGAATCCACCCTCTTTTTATCCGTATTTTATTTCTTTCACTAGGAAAGATTATGCATCAAAAAATTAGACCAAATCAAATTTCATGTTCTCCAAAATTCATCAATGTCAGCGCCTTTGTATTTGAATCTTCTTGAATGATGGATAAACATGTTATGGTTCATTTGGTGGGAAATAAAATATATCCCACCTTTATTTTATTTTGGACTACCTTATTATTTCTTAATAATCAATATTTTAATGATCAGGTTGCAACTAACTTACATGGAAGTCATCCAATGGCCCACCTGACCATCAGTTTAAGAGGTGAATATGAGATGATAGTAATCCCTAAAAAACATGATAAGAAGTTAAAATATCCACCATTAGATAATAACCCCTATGAAATGATTTATACTTCTACTCTAGGAATCTAATAGTGGATTTTCTTGCTTTTCTAACGATCTGATGGCCACAAATACACACCAGTTCAAATATCCTCAAATTTTTAAGCTTGCTATCTTCACCCTTACCTCTAAAATTAGTGGACCTTTGGATCAATCAGGTTTCATAAACAAAGTTTTATGTTTTAACCAATGGATTTTCAAGGACCAATTCATATTCCCATTTAAACCGTCGTATAAGGGCCATCCTATATGAATTTCCAAAAGAAACAAACATTATCCATATATATATTCCATATTATTTATGCATGCACACACTAATACTGAGACAATGATATTTAATGATAAATTTTATCAGTACTAAAGACAAAGACCTGATAAAAGTGATACACTTTTTATCACCATAAAAAATCAGTCTTAAATGTGATCTTTATAAGTGCTAAAAAATATTTATAAAAGGTTTCCCTTTTCCAGTGCTTTTCTTAGATCCAATAAATGCGTCACCATTATCAGTGATAAAATGTTATTTTAATACTGATCAAATTTTCCCTATATAAAAAAATTATAGATTTAAAAAAATTATATTTTAATATATAAATATATTTAAATTGATATAGATATAATATATTTTCTTAAATATGATTTATATAATACTAAATTTGTATTTAAACTTAATATATAACAGATTAAGTGAAAATATTTTATAAAATAATTAAAAATTAATGTTAAATAATGTTTTTTTAATCAGTATTCAGTAATATAAATTTAAAAACATTTTGGTGACAGAAAAAATTAATAATTTAATTAATATCTTAATATAAGTTTAAAAATGGAATTCAACTTCAAACAAAAATAACTTTTGATTCGGGTATCCATGTAGGTTCAATGATATGTCAAATAAAATATTTCTAAAAGGTATATGTCATTTGAATCTAAGGGTATCCCAATATCTATTTTTTTCTCAGTCAAAAAAAGTTCTAATGGCCTTTAAAACTGATTGTTTTGCTTGGATACCCTATTTTTTTAACATTTGATGGAATTTCATCTTTGTTTAAGAGGGTATTGTTATATGTTTTGGTGTATACTAAATTTATTCCTTGGGCTTACATTCATATGAATGTTATGGTGGTTAAATTTTAACAATTTTTTACTATAGTGTTATTTATAACAAAATATATACATATACATATATATATACACACATTTTAAATATATTTACATCTAAATTTAGCTATATGAATATATATTTAAATATATTTACATGTAAATTATATTTTTAAATATAAAACCATATGGTAATTAAAATTTATTATCCATTTTATTTAAAATAAACATTTATGAATTTTATTCCACCTTATAAAAATTTAAGAATATATATATACTATGTAATGTTTTTATATAAATATATATGTGTGAGTGTATATTAATCAAAAAAATATTTATGCACGTATTCTAATATATGTGTATATATATTAAAATAAGTATATATTTCAATATATATATATATATATCAATATATGTCTATTAAAATATATTGGACTAGTGGGGAGTGTGTTTATTATGTGTGTGCATGTATGTATATTTATACATTGAAATAAATATATAGAGATGCACACACACAAATATATATATATATATATATATATATATATCAGTATATATATATATAGAGAGAGAGAGAATCACACACACTCGCACACACACACACACACACATATATATATATAGACAATCACACATATAAATGTATTTACAATAAACATTATTTTTATCATTATAAAAAATTTATATATAAACATAAAAATTATATATATATAAACATATTTTACATACACAAATATACAAATACACGCACACAAAAATGTATTTACAATAAATATGAATTTTATGAATACATTATAAAAAATTTCTATATAAATATAAAATTACAAATAAAATTACAAATATATACTTAAATATAAATATAAATACATATATAAATAAATATTTTATAAACATATTTAAAACTAATTATATAAAAATATATAATCAATATGAATAAAAATAAAAATAAAAAATGTAAATATATATAAGTAAATAGATATATCATAAAATGTTGGAGAAAATAAGATGCATGAGAGGTAAGGGTGTTCATCATACAGGAATGAGGCCATAGGTTCAAATATTTATAGGCCTGTGACTCTACAAGATTGGAGAATTAAATGAGGTACTAATTAAGGGGTCTAAGGCACTGATAAAGGGGTGGGAGGGGTTCTAATAAAGGGTGGGGTGTGTGGAAGGTGAGGCTAGGTTGGGTTTACGGATTTTAAAAAATATTTTTTTTTGTGTTTTATCAGTGCTCGAAATGAATTATGATAAAAATAAAGATGATTGGGGGGGGGGTGTTATTGAAGGTGTACATTTTAAAAAAAATATATTGATTTTTATCAGTAATAAAATAGACCTGATAAAATATTCCTTTATCAGTGATAAAAAATCTTTGATTAAAGGACCCATTATCAATGGTTTTTTAGAAATGATAAAGATAGATATTATCATTATTATTTTGTAGTGTTGATAAAAGAAACCAGATTTTAAGGGCTCTTACAACATTTATTATTTTTTGATCTCCGAGGAACATGAATTCTAGCTTTAATAAAAGGCACTTTAGCAGTAGTAATAATTTAATGTGCATTTATAAATCTTTTATATCCACACAATCCATCTATAGTGAAAATGAATAAATTATGAAAATGATTTCCAAACATTAATTGAGATATTAAATTCACAAAAATAGGATTAATTTCTCAATATTTTCAAGAATCATATGGCATAGTGGAAATGTGATAAAATGAAAGAAATAAAATGTTAAAGGGGGTTACATTTATTGTAAAATAGTTAAAATATGGTACAAAATGGAACTCAATCACCCCAACACTACAATTTAGATATCCTAAAAAATGAATATCAAAATCAAATTAACAGGATTAAAAATGGAAATTATTGAAATTTTAAAATTGATATGACTTTTAATGCCTATATTTAGTTGACAATAGATCAGTTCACCATAATAAAAAAATATCACACTTTTCAAGTTAACAGAATTTTTTTGTAATTTTTTTGTAATTTTTAAATAAATTATCAAAACTAAAGCTAAAAATGGATTAAAAGGTTTTAAATTCAGGTTTTTAAAAATTATTGAAGGTTTATCTTAATTTAAAAGGTTGAGTACTCAACAAAGTGAAATAAATAACCCATAATTAATCAAAAATAATAATTAAACCATAATTACAAAGTAAGAATATTATGGATCAATATGTATTAAATTAATAAAGACCACTTCATAATTTAAAGAAACCCATTCACTATCATTTAGAATTGAATTACTCTTAGTTATGGATTTAAATCTTATCTTTAATATTTCTCAAAAAAAAATCAAGTTTCAAGTTAGTCAAAATAGGTTGATTTTAAAATTAATATATATTTATATTTTCAAAAAATAAAGTGTTGTTTAAGAAATGATGATTTTTTACTAATTTATTCCAAGGAGAAAAGTGAAATATTTAACCATATATAACACTTAATATAATATTTTTATTTTCCAAAAGAATAATGATTGTTGTACATGTAAAATATTTTTGATTCATAATTAATTTTATCAATTCTTTCTAAGTGAAAAAATAATAAGAAAATATTTACAAAGTTAAGAAATAAGAAAAAACGAGAAAATATGAAACAAGAATTCAAAAAAAATCCTAAATAATAGTGAAAATCTTAACTAATAGTGAAAATAACCCCTTCCCTCCACACTTGAATTTGTATAGTGTCCTCAATTAACATAAATAGAATGTATTAAATAAAATTAAAAAAACCATAAAACTTAAAATAAATAATTAGGAAGGAAAAAACCTAAGACTTTAGTGGTAATTAAGATTTAGAAGTAGAATCTCCTCCACCAGATGTTCTTGTACATTCTCTCTGAAGAGTTTTATTTTGTTCCAAATAACATTGAATGAAAGTTCCTTTGTTTTCTTCTAAATCTATACACAATTGAAGGGAACAACATGAGAGACTATAAAAGGTCTATTCCACTTAGATTGAAACTTACTTGGATGAATTTTTTAGTTTAGAATTATAAAGAATAAAATTTTGACCCAATTTGGATCCATTATTTATAATAATTTATTCATGAAAAGATTTTTTTTTCATATAAATTATTGAATTTTTATAGGCATTTATTTTGATTTCATTATATTCTTTCAAGAAAATATTCTTTTTTTTTCATACTAAAAATCAATCCAATTTATAGTTTTTAATAGCCAAATATGCTCAAGGTTCTAAATAAATTGAGATATCATAAGCTCTTCTATAAACTACCCTAAAAATAAACATTCCTATAAGGGTTTTAAATGTTATAAACTACTATAATTTACATACATTGTTGAATAAAATACCCTATTTATAATTTTTTAGGTTCTTTTTGTTGACAAGAAAGTGGAAATAAAATTAAATCCATCCTATTTAAGTGTGTGGAGATCATTTCTTGAAGGCAAGAAGACTTTTGGATGTGATTTGGATGATTTATAGAAAATCTATTTTTGATCATAGTTAAAATTTGTTAAGTCATTCATTGTACATGAATCATGTGGGAGTTTTGTTTGAGTCATCAAAAGTTCTGTATGTTTAATGTGAGGACATTGTATGAGTCATTTTTTCTAGAATATCAAATTTTGGTAATGGTAGTGAATCTACATAAGTTTCACCTATATTGTGTATGATTCATTAAAAAATTGCGTATGAGTCATCTAAACTATATAAAAGTCATTCCATAAGTGTGTAAAGGTCATCACTCTCCATGTATGAGTCATCACAAGTCATATGTGTATGAGTATTTGTGTATGAGTGACTATTGACTGTTTATAAGTCCTTAGAGGTTGTTTATGAGCCATCCCTTTATGGATATTATTGATCAACTAGTTACAGTAGTTATAATATATTTATTAATCATAAAATATGATTAATAAATCTTGATTGGAGATAATGAAGCCAATATTCAATGGAGGATAATTCCATGATATTTAATTTATTTTAATCCCAGATTAAGGATGATTGTGCAGGGTTAACCTTGACCATGCACATGAAATCATGTAAAAGGAAAGTGGAAATGTGGAGCATGTTTTAGGTTAGGTTAAGTATATTTTTAAATATATGATTTGGATAACTGTTTTGAATTTTTTTTTGGATTATGGTTGTGTTGTGAAAGGGTTTATTTTCCAAATTTGGAATTTTGACTTCACTAATGTGGAAAATAGATAATTGAATTGTCCCATTTTTGATGAATTTTTATTTTAAATAGATAGAAGACATTTCTGATAAAATATAAGTAGAAAAATATTCCTAAAAATTAGAAGATTATATCTTAAGAAGAAGTTTTTATATTATATCATGGAAGAGAGATAAAAAGAGTAAGAGAAAGTTTTATAGGAGAAGTAATGAAAAATAGAGTAATCTAAGTAGCAATAATATTTTTATATTGATGCTAGCAAGAAGAATAAGAAGTGAAAGAGTTTTTTTGAAGGATTTTCACTGGAAGGTTCTTGTGAATTTATTTAAATAGAATAAATTTCATCTTATTGAACCACCACCATTGGTGTAACAACATTCTAAGTTCATAGAGGTTTAAGAAATTGGGACTTGGTGGTTTAGTGTGTTTCCTATGTGTTTGAGAGAAATGGGATTTCATTTGTTCATGATTATGAATCAAGAGGGTCAATAAGAACTATACAAAACTTGAAACTAAAAGCAATGAGATTAAGTGTTTTTGGTGCATATGAACATTTCCATGCCTTCTCCTTAGATTATCCTACTTGGAAGAAAAAAATATCATGCATCTATTATTTATTTATTTCATCACTTCATCATGACTATGAGTGAGATAGGTGTTCCCAATAACTATGGAATAAGAAAAATTGAAAAGGGGAAAATTAAAATTTAACACACCTTTATTCACCCCTATTAGGATATAAACCTTTTTTGTGACCAAAAATTGGTATAAGAGATGTAGTTCTTGGTGGAGATTTTATCTATATGAAAATTATAGAAATGGTTTTCAACCATAAATGAATCTTTATTTTTTAAGGTAATAACTTCTAGTTATAAAAAAAAATGCAGAATTATTTTGGGTCATTGGGGATGGATGTGTATAAGAAATATAATTATAGAATCATGACCAACATGGAATATATAGCTCTATAAGAAAGAGATCACATAGAGTTGGATGCTGATTCCAAGGTGATCAATTAATTAGGGAGATATATGTCCAAAATTCTCATGTGATGTGATAAAAGATTCTCAAAATTTATTTATGTAATTTAAAAGTTCTAGAAGAAAAGATGAAGGTGTTGTGAAATAAGTATGAAGATTTTATAATGACCATGAATAATAAATTTGGTGCATTTTTAAATTGGTTAAAATTCTTACAGACTATATGTGTGGAATTGGGGAGGTCCTTGATCATATCAAAATTTTTAAAATAATCTTGATAAGTTTTTCTATATAATTCAATTCAAAACAATCAGTGATTGAAAACAAATATCCAAAATACATGACTTTGGAAAAACATCATAGAAATATTATGGCATATAAAATTAAAAACAACGATAATGAGTCTATTACAAAAGAAAAAGCTTAGGAGATAAAATTTTAGGGTATGAAGAAACTCTCATTGATATATTATCCCGAAGATAAAGAAGTTAATAAGTCAATGTCTTTTATTTCATCAAATATTAAAAGAGGAAAAGGTAAATTCAAAGTAAAACTTCCACTTTCATGTTTTTTATGTAGAAAATTGGGACACATTTCTCCTACATGTCCTAAGAAATTTTAAGATGATAACGATGAAAAATAACAAGTGAATAAAACATTCAAAAGAATAAAGAGAAAAATGAAATTATAGTAGAAATTTTTTAATAAAAAGAATCTATTATTCAAAAAATATTACAATGAAGATAAATAAGAAGTATATGAGGTTTAGGAATATATAGGCCTTAGTGAAAAATTAATTTTTTCTATTGTAGATAAGATGAAAGTCGAGGAAAATAATGATGAAGATACTAGAATTTATGGAAGAGTTGGCCTCAATACTCAACTTAACAGTACTCTTGAAGAATTTTTCTTCTAGAAAACTAAAAAAGAAGACTAATTATGATGTAAATTAAACCAAACTTTACATCTAGTAATAAGAAGAGGATAAGTTAGAACTAAAATTGGATATAAAAAAAATAGAATCTATAAATTTTTAAAATCTAGGAAATGAAGTTTACCTCTAACTCAAAATTAAAGAACATGCCCAGATCATTGATGGTCTAATTAATATAGTGAAAGATTGGGTCAAATGAGAGAGAAATAATTGTAAAATCATAAAGTTATGATAGAATTTTGATGAATAATAAAGATTTATTACTCCTAGTATGACATCAAGGAGTTAAAGTGCTTCGATATCTAAAGAAGCAATAAAAGTTAATGGGGAGTCCACTAATAAGGTTTATACTTTCTTGAATGTGAAACACTTCAGAGAAAAAGGAAATTAAATAGTAGGGCTTGAACATAATAATAAATCATTATTAGTTAATGATAAACTTTAAGAACCCTCTCCACATAAGAAGGTTATTTTTAGTGACTTAAAATAGACTCAAAAGTTTGCAACTGGATTAGTCGAGACACAAAAAAACACACCATGTATTCAGAATTATTGTTGTGTAAATACGGGGAATGAATAATATATGTGATCCATATAAAAAATATATTTCATGGAGTAGGATGGACAAGAACATACAAGAAAAATTTCATACTCTCAATATTATTTTAATATCTATTAATTTTTTATGAAGGTTTTAGACACAAAGAGGTGAATTATCAACAAAATAATGAAGAAATGTACTAAAGGAAAGTCAAATAAGAATTTCACAATAACTAAAAACCTCATCATGTTGTATGAAAACAAAAAAAAGATATGCTACCTTGAAAGATGATGGGGCATCCATAGAACCAAACGTAGAACAATCTAATTTAGCACATAAAGAAGTGAAGCTACAAGCATGGATAAAAAATGACAAATTTGATAAGGATAAAATTTATAAAATTTTCTTGAATACAATTTCTAGAGCCAAAACATGGGTTCTTAAAAAGGGTTACACTTCCCATATAGTGAGAAATAATTACTTTATCACATGGATAAAATGTGTGTTGGATTAGTCCATTAATTACTTATTTTAATGATCCTAAATCACGTTTCTTATAATTTTAATGTATTTTGTATTTTAGAGTAATACATTGTTTTTTTGAAATATTCCTATATATGGGATCAACCATGTGTTGCACTGGATTGACCAAATAAACAACTAGAGTGGCCATGTGAATAAATGAAGCAACCATGAATAAAATTGTCTAAGTATCCGATTAAATGATCATTAAATAAAAGATATCATACTGACTGACTCAAATTATCTATGTGATGGACCCACTATACATAGAAATTCAGATACCATAGGATGAATTCAATGGACCACATGAATAATTTCTATATCAACTATAGACAATCGACTAGAAGTTATATTTAAAATGAACATAGAAGAAATTCAGAATTTATCTAACTATTGGATCGACCACACAAAGTCCTTAAATCAACCATACCTATCCAATTGATCACATGATGATATTTTATCTACCAAGACTATCTACATAAGGGTAAAAGTGATCCGTGTAATGTTAAAACTACCACATAGATCTACAGTTAATTGAATTCAACCAAAATTAAGATATAAACTACCTACAGATCAAGAATATGTATTTAAAGATACCATACCTAAGAAAATAATTCCAATAACAATTTTTTTCATTTAATAATACCTTCTAGAGTGGTTGGGATATTATTTTTCAAGGATGATTATGCTTTTATGAATTCTTAGAGAAGAAACTTTTTCAAATTATAAGGAACCTCATACATGTATAGAGGTTAGGGTGACTCATTTTGTGATCTTTATTATTACATTATATGGAACTATGACACTTTATTTCTTGGGTAATATTGTGAAAATCAAGAATAAGACAAAATTAACTACTACTCTTGATACTAAATTCACTAAAAATTCATTCAAGAATGATATCCTTGTTGGTCAACAAAATTTTATTAGAGATTAAGTTGTATCAATTTTCTCTTCACTCTTTTCTCTCTACATTTTTTTTGAATTTTGAGATATTCTTGTGTTTCCTATACACTTGCATAGAAATTATCCTATAATGTAAGTAAAATTAATCTAGTACTCTTTCTTTTATTTCTTTACATTTTTTTTCCAACAAATAACTATATAAGAGGCTAGGTTTTTCCTGGATTTCCTTGTGTATAGTTGTCTGTGTAAAACCTGATCCAGATCATGGACCTTTTTAATAGATTTAATAAATATTCCATCATAGTTTCACCTTCCATCCCATATAGGCATGTTATTATTGAAGGATATATAGTGGATCAAATTTAAATGGAGTAAAGGATTGGTGGATGAGTCTTTTATTAGTTTATGAAGAGTGAGAAAAATTATTTATTGAAAAACTATGAAACGAATTTAAGATATACCTCTTCAATAAGGGTATATTTATCTATTTTTGACCAAGCTAATCCTTAAAATTGTGTAGCATCTTATTCCTATATTACCATATATTACTTGGATGATTTTAAGGTAGATCAGATGAATGTTCCAAAGCATATATTTCTAGATTTTGGAAGTAGTTTTGAGTCTTCTAGGTATAAAGGACTTTATTTGGATATTTCCTCCATTATATCTCATATCTATCCAAGTATGTTTTAAAACTTGATTCCATAGAAAATAAAATTCAGAGAATGAATGAGAAGATGGAAATTATTCAAAAATACTTTTAGGATTTGATGATAGATCAAGCACCTAGGGACCTCAATTTTTTTAAATGTTTCTATACTTTCTACTTCTATTTCCTCATCTAATGAACCTCCTCCGGCAACTACAACTACTCATACTACTATTAATTAAACTTTGATAAAGTATATTGTTTAGGATGATATCAAATTATTTTTCTAATGGTTTTAAATGCACTAGGGAGATGATTATTTATCAATTCCAAACCCAAGATACTAAGACTCTTGAGTTATTCAAAGGAGATTGAAAGGAAGATGGTAAGGATATAAAGATAATAAAGAATTCCATCGAGTAATAACTGACTAAGATCATTATAAATAATTAATTTTAGTCATTTTTAGGTCCTTATTTGCTATAATTAAGATGACTCTTATGAACCGTGCCTTTAAAACTCAAGTGGATCAACTCAAAGTCCTTGTACCTATGATGGATATTTTTAAAGAGGAAAATAGGAAATTAATTGCCACTATGGAGCATGTATATCATGTTATCAGTGAGTTAAATGTGATTATGGAACCATATATTTGTTACAAATATAGATATTTTGATGAGTTATTTTATTCCTATCATAACTCTTGGAAATTATTCGGCTTTAGTTGCACCAATGCCCACCTCCAATGCTACTACCTCTTCACCCTTTAACTTTACACCTATATAGGATATATAAATGAACAATTTTTAAGAGTCTTATTATTAGTGAAACCTTTTCTCCCACTCATAATCTATATCTTAAACCTTTTATAAAAAATTATAGATAACTTATAGATTCCAAATCCCTTAGAGAGTAGGATTTAGATACTGATTCTTATTAGGCTACCAAATAGGGAAGTTTTTTTTTCATTTTTTTAATTGTATTAATTTTTTTTCAATGAATGTTATTTATTATTATCTTGATTAAATTATATTCTTCAATATATTGTTGATTATAAATAATCATATTAATTGTTGTATATTTTTCACAATCCTAAAAGGGGGAGAAAAACCTAATATGATAGTAAATATTTTCTTAGGATGTTAACCTTTATTAAACTAAAGAAGAAATTGTTTTAGTTTTGTGTAATTATATTTTAAAATTTAAATTATATTTGGTTAATTTTTTTCATCAAAAGGGTTATATTATTATTTTATTTCAAAAATTACTTATTTTAATGATCCCAAATAAAATTTATTATAATTATAATGTATTCTATGTTTTATTATAGTATATTGGTTTTTGATGAAATAATCCTAAGTATGGGGTCGATCGTGCTCTACACTAGACTGACCGCATGATCAAATTGAGTGATTGTGTGAATGAATGAAGTAATCATGATGAAATATGTCTATGTATTAGATCTAACAAGTGTTGAATCCATGATACCATTCTAATATACTCAAATTTTATAAGTGCTTGATCCAAAACATAAATAAAGTTAGTGACCACATGATTACTTCAACCAAAAACACAAATAAAGTCTACATCAACCATAGATGATCGAACATAAGTTATATTTTAATTAACCATAGAAGACTGTAAAATTTACTCTATCTATTGGATCATTCACATGAAGGCCATTTATTGATCATTCCTATCTAATCGATCATAAAAATACCTTTGATCGAACATGTGTATCTATGTAAGGGTAAATGTGATCTGCATAAGGATAAATAAAACACATAGATCTATCACATGTTAAAGTGCACCAACCATAAGACCTAATATACCTACAGATCAAATGTGAGTATTAAAATCTATCATGAATAAGTTCAAAATTTCAATAGCTATTGTTGGAATTTAATGAGACCCATCCGAGTGGTTGAGATGTTTTAGTACAAGGATGATTATGTTTCAATGATTTCTTAGAGAATAAATTTTTTCAAATTAAAGGGATACTTATACATTTATAGTGTTTATAGTTCCTATTTATTTTGATATCCATGATCACATTTTTCTATACTATAGAACTCTCTTTTACAGGTGATATTTTAAAAATGATGACGAAGAAGGAATTGATTAATGATCATACTCCCAAAATCATTGGAAATTTATACAAGGAAGAGAAAATTATTGATCAAATAAATTAAATTAGAGATGGAGGTACAAAAAATTTCTATTTACACTTTGATCACTTTTTTATTTTATATTTTGAGTTGTTCTTGTGTTTTTTTTACATTTACATAACACTCATCCTCAACTGTAAAGAGGATTACCCTTAAAATCCTTCATTTATTTCTTAATATATGTTATCCCGTGCATAATAATGGAAGAGGATAGGTTTATCTTGAACTTCCTTATGTGTAGTTTTCTATGTAAAACCCGATCAAGGTTGTGGATTTATTTATTTGATTTTATAAAAACGTTTTTCAAGTGGAGAGGACTAAACTTGAAATTGGATCTAACCTCTTGTTTAATTCCATTTTTTTGATATTTTATTTACTAATTTTTAACAAGTGTTCTTCAATGTATATTAACAAAGTAAAACTTTGATAGTTTCCATTTATAAGTGATATATATAGAGTGTTTGGTGTGAGTAAAATTGTTTCATAATTATAATGATGTTGATATTTTCTTGATTGGGTATTGATCATCTATTTGAGAAACTATTTAAAATAATCACATTATATATACCTATTGTATTTTTAAACTAAGACAGTTTTCAAATTGATGGCATTTTAAATTTATAATTTTCAAAATATAAATTTTTATCTTGTATGCTCAATTCATCCCCTCCCAATTATTCTACTAGGACCAAAAATATTAAAAGGATGGTTTTATGAGATTTAAAAATTATTAAGAGATAAAACATATCAACTCCAATAGGGATAAGATAAGTGGAAAGGAAATAACAACCTACTTAGTGTAAGTCCAATGTATGAATCAAGGGACATGGTAAAATTTATCAAAAATTCTTGCATCATAAAGTAAAAATATATAACTATATTTTTTCAAATAAGGTGAACCAAAGGGAATCTATATCTCATAAATGGATAAGAGGGTATATATATATATATTCTAAGGAAGAAGAAAATAAATTATGGCAGAAGAGGCTTGGCCATTTGAACAAAAAATCCTTGGAGTAATTTGTGAAAATTTAAGGCAATTGATACATCCCTATAATCCTAAAGAGGATAAGTCAATAAAATTTCTTGAGATTGTGAATGTGGATGTATGTGGGATTATGACATGCAAATACTTTGTTGGAAGAATATATTATGTCTTGTTAGTTCATGAATACAATAGTGCAGCATGGGTGATGGTCAATGATCACAAATTTGATGTATTCTAGTGTATAAACCATTACTGGATATTGATAGAGAAAATTCTTATATTGAAAATTCAAAAGTTCTATAACAATAATTGTATAAATTTTATAATAAATAGGTAGAAGAGTTCCCTGAAAATCATGGTATAGTATATTAAGTGTTAGCTATAAAGACTCCTTAATAAAACTAATTCATTAAGAGAAGGATCCAAATTATCAATAAAATGCCTCATAAAAATATCATTGAAAAGAATATATTATATAATTATTAGAAGGATTATATTATTACATTAGTATACATATCCAATATATCTTTATTATGTTTGAATAAAGATAACACCACCTACAATATGTGGTATGAGAAGTCTCTAACAATCAAGTACTTTTGAATCTTCATAAGTAAATGTTTTATTAGTAATAATTTGAAGCATATAAAATAAGAAAATCATATTGATTTAATAATTTTACTTGTATATTAATCCAATAGAAAGGAATATACATTCTATAATAAAAGGGTTGAGAAAATTTTGTAAATACATGATGTAAAGGTTCTTGAAAGTGAGAATATTTTTCAAACTCGTGAGAAATTTTTTCAATAAATTTTTAAAGAAAATAAAGAATAAAGTGATGTTGGAGTGAGTGGATCAAGGGGAGAAACCATTTTTGTCAAAGAATCATAGTAATACACTAAAACTGAGGAAGAAACAACAGGTTAATATGCTACAAAGGGAGTGGGAAATTATGTCAAAATTTGTAATAAAAACATTTTCAATGTTTGGGAATATATATTTCAAACCCAAAGTATTAAGGCTCAAAAGAATCTATTATATATCAAGTAGAGCCTAAATTTTTTTAGGATTTGTATAGATATGATATTTGGGCCAAATATATGGATGAATAACTATAACAATATGAAAATAATGAAACATGGGAAGTTATTCCATGGTTAAAAGTCTATGATGAAATCAAAATCAAGTGGAAGTTCTTGAATAAACTAAATTAATATATAAAGGTGACATGAAACAAATCATGGCTGGTGTTTAAATCATATTCCCAAATTTAAGGCATAGATGTGGATGAAACATTTTCACCCATGGTCTGACTAGAGACTATACAATTGCTTTTTTCTATAATAGTGAAAAGTGTCTTCAATGTTTAACAAATGGATATCAAATTGAAATTGTTAATTTTCATCCTTAAAGAGAAGGTTTATATTGAACAACTAAAGGGGTTTATTTTTGATTAAGATGAAAAAATGTTTTTATTAAATAAATACTTGTATGGGATAAAGAAAGCACCAAGGGGATAACACACTAAGATATAAAAATACCTAAAGAATCTTGGATTCCAAATATGTGGATTAGATTATAAATAATACATAAAAAATAATATAATCAAAGGATGTTAATTTTTATCTATATTTATAGAATTATTTTTAGAGGATTGAATGACACAGAATGTAAGGTGTTTTAGAATTATATGAGATAAAAACTAAAAATATATATTATTGGTGAGCTATAATTATTCCTTGGATTACAGGTAGTTCAAGGAATGAAAGTAAAATTTATTTCTCAAACAAAATATTCCAAAGAAGTGCTTAAAATGTTTGACATGGAATATTAAAATCTAATGATAACTCTAGCTACTAACAGGAATGAAATTGTTAAAAATTATAATGGTAAGGTGGTTAATATCACCAAATATATGAAAATAATTGGATGTATACTATAATTAATAGTAACAAGACCAGAAATTACATCTCTTAATAGTGAAGAAAATACTTTGAAATATCAATAATATAGTGAATTTCATGATATTTTATCATAAAATATCATAGTAAGATTTATTGGGATTTACAGATGTTTATTGAGAAGGTTCATCTAATTACATGATACCAACATCAGGTGGCGATTTTTCTATTTGAAGGTATTACATTTATTTTCTAATAAAAAAATAAACAATACATTTTTGAGAACCAAATAGGTTTAATATATAGAAGTTACTCAAGTTTTTACTCAATTTCTATTTATGAAGTAATAGCTTGAAGACATTGGATTTTATGTGAAATATCTTATTTCTATCATCTATGTTAACTTGAGTTATATATATCTTAGAAAACAAATTTCATCCTTCATTCCAATAAAAATCATATCAAGATAGAATATCACTTTATTAAGGATAAGGTAGAACAATAAATAATGGATTTGGAGTATTTATTTATTTAAAATAAAGTTATTGGTATTCAGACAAACTCAATACAAAATATAGATTTTGAAAGGTATCAGTTGGATGTTAGAGTCGAAAATCCTCCCTATAACTAGATGAGTTAGAGAAGGGACCCCCACTTCCCTATGGGAAATGAGTTTCTAGCCATGTTGGGAATCTATCTATGGTGAAATATGTTTGAATATCTAAATCTCTTGTGTAAAATTTTAGATAAGTTCTATTTGGGTTTATTGAAAAAGGGGGAGAAAGTTATTATAAGTAGGGGAGAAGATGTATGTGGAATTTTCTAATTATTAAAAAAATGGGTAGATTTTTTTTGGAAATGTGGTGAGTCCATGAATTATTAATCAAGGGGAGAAAAATCTTTAAAGTGGTGAAGAGAATGTGGGTGCATGCAACTTGAATGAGGTGTTTTCTTGAGGATATTTTTATTTAAATATTATTTCTTATACCAATATTGACTCAAGTTATATTATATTTGATGCTAAGTTATTAATTTATAAAATCCCATAAGGAAATAAGATCATGTTTTTATTATGGTTAGAGTTGGTTCTTTCTGAAATTTATTAATGTTTTAAGTGTTAAATATTTCATGAAGTTTTCAAAGAACAAAAATGAGGTGATTATTGAAAAAAAATCTCCTAGGTGTTTTTTTTGGGTTTTTATTTTTTATAATAAATTAGAAAGAAGTTTAAATAAAGACTATTTAAGTGTGTGGAACACATTTATTTAATGTTGTAAGATGTTTGGAAATGATCTGGATGGTTTCTAGAAAATCAGTTTTTGAGTAGAGTTAAAATTAGGATAATTCATTCCACACATATGAGTAATTTAGGACTTGTGTATGAGTCAGAAGTTTATATGTTTGTGTCATGTGAGGAAACTATATGATTCATTCTATCTAGAATATTGAATTTTCGAAAAGGTTGGGAACCTATATATGAGTCATCTAGACTGTTTATAAGTCATTCCATTAGTGCATACGAGTAATATTGACTGCCTATGAGTCATTATCAAAATGAATATGTGTCATAAATCTTTGAATATGAATCATTTAAATTTAAGTATTAGTTATAAAAAAATTTCATATGAGTGTTCATGAGTTATTTGGATATGAGTGTTTTCATACGACGCGTATGAATCATCAAGGGTTGAATATGAGTATCCCTTTTTGTATTTTAAAGATCAACTAATTATAGTAGTTGCAACATATTTATTAATCATAAAATATTATTAATAAATCATGCATGGAGATATCAAAACAATATTTAAGGTAGGAATATTCCATGATATTTTATTTATTTTTATCCAATATTAAGGTTGATTTTATGGATTTAACATTGACCATGAACACCACGTTATGGAAAAGTTAGGGGTGAAGTGTCACATGTTGTAGCACAATATTATTGTATT
Source organism: Viscum album (assembly GCA_963277665.1). NCBI lineage: Eukaryota > Viridiplantae > Streptophyta > Magnoliopsida > Santalales > Viscaceae > Viscum > Viscum album. The sequence goes on along the minus strand of OY728133.1, from coordinate 431,977,937 downwards.
TTTAATTATATGGTTTGGAAGATGTTATTTGGATCCTATTTTGGATGATGGTTGCATCACAGAATGGATTATTTTCTAGATTTGGAAGGAAAATTTCTATAGCATAGAAACGAATAGTTGACCTATCCCATTTTTAATGATTTTTTTAAAACGACCCATGATGTTTTTGTATAAAATATAAGTATAGAAATATTTCTAAAAATTAGTGGAATATCACTTGACAATCAGTGTACATTTTTTATTGTGGAAGAAAAAAAGAGTGGAAGAGAAAGTTTTACAAGAGAAGTACTAAAAAATAGAGTATACAAAGCAGTATATGTATTTATAAATTGATGATATAATAAATAAAAAGAATAGAAAGAGATGTTCTAGTATACTTCTCATAGAAAGGATCTTGTGAATTTCATCAAACAGAAGAAAGTTCAACTTATTAAAAAAATTCCATTGGTATAACAACATTCTCATTTTTTGGAGGTAAAAAATAGTAAAAATTGGTGGTCAGTGTGTTCTTTAAGTGTTGGTGAGTAGTGTTATTTCCTTTTTTTATGGTTATGAATTATAAGGGTTAGTATATCCTCTCCGAAATTTGTAACCAAAAGTATTTAGCTTTAGTATTTGAGCTGTATAGGAACATTTTCATGCATGGTCCTCAGATTAACTTGTTTTAGTGTACCAAGTAAACTCTCTCAGGTGGCCCATTTTTTACTTTAATCACATCATTTAGACTATGATTGAGATTGGTGTTCCCAATAACTACATAAAAAGATCATCTATGAGGTTAAAATTTAAATTTTACATACCCCGATTCACCTCCCCCCTCTCAGGGTATAATTCTTGTTCGAGACCACCATGCATGTTGTTCAGAGTGATTAACTCAAGTAGAGGGTGAATTGAGTTCCCAAAAATAATTCTATTAAAAAATGTTCAAATAAAATCCTCCAATTTAAAATAAATATTACATGTTAATCAATAGAGTATTTTAATATAATTTTGATCTTTTAAAATATTCCTCAAAGATTGATTAGTGCTCAGTTAAAATAATAAGAAATTTTTTTTAACTTTTTAAATCAATATTCTCAATCAAATATTTATATAAACACTAGTTAAGATTAACTATCAATGTACTAGTTTTGTTTATAGTTTTAATCAAATACATTTAAAATATTTATAAATAATGAAAAAATAGTACAATAGAATAAAATAAGGGGTTCAGTCTCAAGGAAAGAAAAAATCTCCTCTACTTGGAAATTAGCCATACCAAGTAGATTATATAACTATGATCTGATTAACAACCTGGATCATATCTACACACAAAAAAATATAATCTTTCTAGGAAATATAATTACCTCTTCCACAATAACTGTTAGGATAAAAACTAAACTTGACACACAAGGACCTATTCCAAAATAAACATGAGTATACAGATAGAAATAGAGTGGAGAAAATATCAAGTATTCTCCAGTTATAGAACAAGAGAAAAAAATTTATGATAAACAAGATAAAAAACACATTGCTCAAAATTAAAATCCACAAATAGAAAGAGTAATCAATAGATATAGAAAAAGATATATTTTATCTATCTAATGTACTCTAGATTCTTGAGTCTCCACAGATGTATCTTGATGAAGAGATTAAGTTGTTTCTATGAAAGTAGCAGTAAAAAAATCATCGTAAATCTCTCTTTTTATATCTTTAGAAAAGTATGTTGATCTTCAATGAGTTTCTATTTTTCACATATGGAAGTTTGTGGGATTGAAACATGTAAGATATCTATTAATGATTCTTTCGATATTTAGTATGTGCAATATTTGATCATGTATCATCTATCACTATAGAGACATTCCTTCAGAAGTATATATAAGAGAGGGAATGAAGAACCATTTAAGGATAATCATGAATATTTCTTGAAACCATACACTGGGATATAAATTTATCTTTAATGTGTCTGTTGAATACATAAAGAATAATCATTAAATAATTGATCACAGTAACTTCAATAGTATAGTAATTAGAGTAATTAATTCAAATTCCTTATAATATCGATGGTGCCTCATGATGATGATGAATCATGTCCAATGGTATGTCATTCGAGCGGTGAGTCGTGCTAGTGATAGGTCATCTGGTGATAAGTTATCTAGAGTTAGTTCATCTGGTGGTGACTCATGTTCAACGATGACTCATATTTAGTGGTAGGTATTTTGATGGTAGATTAAGTCTAAAAGTAACTCATCTCTGGAGGTGACTCATCACTAGTAGTGAATCATCTCTGGTGGTGAGTTATTCCAGACAATAGGTAATGTTTTGTGTTAGGTAAAGTCTTACAATGACTCTTTTCTTGCGGTAGGTAATGCATGGCGGTATGTAAAGTCTAGCAGTGACTCTTTTCTGGTGATGACTATTTTCTAGTGGTAGGTTAAGTCTAACTAATGGTGAGTCACCCTAACACTTATCCATATTTTTCATCAGATTATTTTAATTTATAAAATGATATCATAAGAGAGTAAATTCAATAGAAACATAATTAACATGATTTTTGAGCATTAAAATAAGGAGGTAACAATAATATGCTCGTTTTTCATGATCATAAATCATGGAATTTTTGAAACCATTCATAGAATAAATTTTTTCATAAAATATATGTATTTGAAAAAGTCATGATATCTGGTTAACACTTTAAAAATATAATGTGAGAGTTTGAACATAAACTTTAAAATTAAAAAATAATATAAATAAAGGCGGTTTCAAAAGTCCATTATAAATATTCTCCCTATAAAATAAATGCTATAAATATTATCCCCCTTTTTGGGATTTTCAAAAAATAAAGAGAAGAAAAATTAAAATCAATGAAGAAAATGATGAATAATTAGAGACATGTCATTAAGGATAAAAGTGAGTGTATTATATCTAAAAATAAATATACAATAGAGTTCATATAAAAGACAATAATATAATCACAATAACTTCTTAGCCTATGTACTAGATACAATAGGTGATTTTCCCTTTTCATAGGTAGGGGAACAGAGGTAGAGGCTAAGGTAACTGAGGTAGTGGTCATAGGGACTGAAGTAGAAGTGGGTATCTTCTGGATAATAACTGAAAAAAGATGTTGTACCACTACCAATGAAGATAAACTGAGAGGATGAAAATGATAAGGTAAAGGATAAGTTGGATTCTAGACAACATATGGTCTGCAATATTTAGGAGGAGTGGATGGTGTAGATTGATTAGAATTCATAGAAATGGAATCATGAGCTACTACTATAGTATTAGAATCATGCAAGAAAGGATTAATAATATTAATTAAATACATATTGATTTTTCCTCCATGTTCCATAGATTTAAATAAGTATTTCTTTTCCTTCATATAAAAATGAATTACATGAGTCATCTCCTTCAATTGAGTGACCTATTCCTTAAAATATCTAGTAACTGGTGGCATCTAAAGGTTCTTAGCTAGAAAATTGAATTGGTAGTTTAGTTAATTCTTATTGTAAAACCTAGATAGGTAATATTTTATAGCCTTTGAGACATGTTCCATATCATTTATTCCATCATTAAAACTTTCCATTACCATATTATAAACTTGATCACTATGCTATCTGATCTTCCTCACATCCCCCTAAGGAGTAGCAAGAACATCTCCCAAATTAACATGAAGTTCCTCTCTGAAAACTGAACGAATCAACTCTACATCCAAGGAAGTAAATGGAGGTGCAACACTAGAAGTATAATCCATTGAAGATATAATCTCCAATATCTCCAACAAAGTATCCAAACTGGAAGAAAAAGAGGTCCTAATATCATCCATCTTATACTTCATGATCTCTATATCATTGGATGAATATTTATTCTCAATCTTAACCTCCTGAATATGATGAATCATATTTAGATGAATGTATAATACCACTAGCTTAAAAATATATCTAGCATCAGCCACACTCAACTGAGTGACTGTAGGTGCTTGGGACCTCAAAATACTACCAAAATCCAAAAGAATATTCTCTCTAAAATATTCCATATTATCTTTGGAAATAATATCTAAAGGAATATGAATAAAATTAGCAGGTATGGGAGTAATATATCTCTCATCATGAGGCATAAAAACTTCCTCTAGATTAGATCTAGTAGATACATCTAAATAAAATCTCTAAATCTCTCCTACAGAATCAATATTCTCAACTATGGATCCCATAGGATTCATCTCAACTGGAAATGGGGTAGTAGATCCACCATGCTTTTGTGAACTAATCTCATCATCTGAGTCAAAGTAATCCAAGATAAGCCTCATGTACCTTGGGAATATTTCCCATTCATCCAAAATTGTGACACCTATCCTGGAAGAAGATAAATCACCAGGATCACTATTTGTATGTTCAACTTGGTGGATAACAAAACTAGGGGTTTACTACCCCAAAATAGATACCCTCATATCATCTCTAACAAAATAATCTTCATCAAAATCTTGAACAAAACTTGGTATCTCTTTAGACCTAGTAGAAACATATATAAATAGAGAAGAAATTTGAGTCTGAGTTATCTCATGATCATTAGAACCATAATGATCAGATCCATCACGATTTCCATCTACATCACCATCTCATACATCTCTATCAGTTATATCACATCTATTTTCATCATCATTTCTTTCATTATCAGATACATCCACAACCTAACTAGAATATTTAGATGAATAATGTTTAAACTGTTCTTATCTAGAAGCCTTCATTTTCTATTATTTGTCTCCTTCACTTAAAATAATTTCTCTAGTAGGCAGAGATCATGTAGGAATATCTAGACCAAAAGAGACCACTAGTATCTTAGGTATCTTAGGGTCACTACCCTCCTCAATTGAGAATTCATACTCTTCAGCACCTGAATCTGTAACACTATATTATTTCTTTTCATCTGAGTACTCTAATAATTGATTAGGCTCTAAGACATGATCAATAAGATTATTTAGTCTGGTAGATTGATATATAAGATTAAAATAATCATAGATCTTATAATTATCATAAACCCACTTCTTCATCTAGGGGTCCCAATTTACCTATATTCTCTTATAGATGAATTTAGTCAAGAAAAAAATACTATACTTCACTTTGGATTCCTCTTATTTATCAACTAATCATTTGGCCTCAATAATTGTTGAAATAAACATAGGATAAATAAGGGAGTTAGACCTAGATCATGACTAGCACATATCCATCATATGCGCCATCATATACCTACAAAAATTGATTATGTCTCCTCATTTAATAATGTGAATGAGATATACATATTGATATCCCATAGTGCTAAAGTCTCTTTTTATAGGGCATAACATGTGCTTTATAAACTTAAATAGCAATCTGAACTCACCATCAAATTCAGTTGCAACATTTATTCTAAGAGTTCCATCTCCTACCAGTTTTTCTAAGTCATTATTATATATAAAAGAATCATTTTCCTAGTGAATGGACACTTAATAGTCCTTTAAAACTCCTTCATGATGTACTTTAATTCACTTAGACCATTTTTCAAATGTAATACTACCTTATGTACATCCATCATTATTTTAATCTGATCTTTATTTCCCCCAAAACTAAACTCAACATATTGATAAAACCAGTAAACCAAACTAGGATAGAACAATCAATAATTATTCAAGAATCGGTCTATCCATCCCTAGTTCTAAATCACATTTAGCACCATTGATTTTCTAGGAAACAACCATTCGACATTTACTTCTTTCTCAGTAACTACTTTACTATTTGTGAGTTGCGGGTTTTGTGGCTCAACTATTGGTTTTATCAGTTCTCCTATCGTTTTTTGAAGGCCGTGACTCCTCAAGAGATGACTCAACATGTGTCTTTACTCTAACCATTTCCATGTAGTTAAGGTTTATACGATGATGAGAGAATTTGAAAGGTTGGGGGAGAAAGGGTAGTTGAGAAGTTGAAAGGGAAAAAAGATGTGAGGGAGAGAGTGAGTCAAGATTAGAAAAACGTCCAAATTTTTATCATTTAGGGATTTGAAAATGAAAATCTAATTAAAAAAATGAAATAAATTATAATATTAACCTAAAGACAAAAATTAGCAATGGTGGATTATTACCAATGGCGGGTCATTTCCAATGGTGAGTAATTTCAAACAGTGGGTAATTTCAAAAAGTGGTTCATTTCCCACAGTGGGTAATTTCTAATGGTGGGTAATTTCTAATGGTGGGTAATTTAAAATGGTGGATAATTTATAACCCAAAGGTGGGTAATTTATAATGGTTGGAAATTTCTAATGGAGGTTCATTTCTAACAGATTCTAGCCAATATTTATCATTCCTAATTCAAAATTTATTTAATTAAATATCTTAAAATTTAATGGCTGAGTAAAAATATCAGCAAGATAATGTTAAGTTTCTATGAATTCAAGAGTTATATCACCCTTTTGAAAATTATCTCTCAAAAAGTGATGTCTTACATCAATGTTATTTTATATAGAGTGAGACACATGATTCTTGGAAATATTTATTGCACTTTTTTTTCACAATTTATAGAGACATGTTTAAATTGATATCCATAGTCTAGTAGAGTGTGTTTCATCCACAAAATTTGTACATAACAACTTCCAGAAGCTATTTATTCTGATTCAGTAGTTGATAGTGCAAAAAAACCAATATACTAGACACTTTCCCAAAATATGACATTTTCCAGATGTTCTTTTCTTTCTAAATTGAAACCACCAAAATCAGCATATGAAAAACTCACTATGTAAAATGATTCCCCTCTAGGGTAGAACAATCCTATTTTTTTTTTTAAATTAAATTTATTTAAAAATAATTTTAATATAAATTAAATCTAACAATTTAAAGTTTTATTGAAAAAAAGAACACATAAACACACTAGACATAATATCAGGCTGACTAGAAGTTAAGTAGATAATAATTCTAATAATACCTCTATAACTGGTTTGATCCACTGACTTTCCATCCTCATCATGATCTAACTCAAACGTGGTACTAATAGAAGTATCATTATATTTAGTGCTATCTAAATAAAAACAATTTAAAAGATATTCTGCGTGCTTACTTTAATTTTAAATAATTCATTATTTATTTTGAAAAATATGAAAACTAATAAATAATTTCATTTCACCCATTAAACTCATTTCAAATTCATTTTTCATCATTTTTGAAAAATTATTACACAAATAGTTTTTAGAAGAACCCAAGATAATATGATCTAAAAAGAATTAAACAACTAAAAAATATTTTGAAATTATTTTTATAAAAAGGGTAGGATCAGTTATACCTTTTGAAAAACCTTTAGAAATTAGAAAAGATATGCGCCTATCATTCCAAGACTTGGGAACCAATATTAAAACATATAATGTTTTTCTTAATTCAAATAAATGATTTGGAAAATGATTATTTTGAAAACTGGGGGGTTGTTTAACAAAAACATCCTCAACTATATATCTATTTGGGATATCAATTTTTACATACATTAGATATAGTTTAAAATAAAAATGTTTTGTATAGGAAATTAGTATTCTAATGGATTCAAGTATAGCTATAGGTGAAAAAATTTCCTCATAGTCCATACCCTCTTCTTGACTATATCCTTGTGTAACTAGTCTAGCCTTATTTCTTATTACAGTGTCAGATTCATCAACCATGTTTCTAAAAACTCATTCAGTGAAAATAGTCAAGGTGTATTTAGGTATATCTAAAAGTTCTAAAAAATTATTGATTTCAAATTTTTTATGTTCTTCTTGCATATAAATCACCCAAAATTCATTATTAATTGCATTAGTGATGTTCTTAGGTTCAAGTTGTGACAAGAATATTTTATATTCAACCTGATTTCTAAAAGAAGCTCTAGTCTATATACCACTATCTAGTTCTATAACTATAATATCTAGAGGATGGTATCTATGAGTTATAAAAACCCTTTGAGAATAAGGATTTTTCATCGCATGGTCATATATAGGTTCAGGTTTAGGTTGTTAATGTTCCTCAGAACTGGATGATTTTTTTGCTCTTTTACAAGAGTGTTAGAAGATTTATCATTGATTTCTAGATTTGATAAATCATCCTCAAGGTTTTCTAAAGGAGTTTTAGGATCACGTGGATCTGTCTCATCAAACTTGAAACAAATAGACTTTTCCACAGTATTGGTTCTTTTATTGAACACTCCAAATAATTTATTAGAAGTTGAGTAACCAAGGAAAATTCATTCATCAACTTAGAATCTTTTTCATTATTATACGTAGTGTTAAAAATAAATACTAAAAAACAAAAAACTCTAAAGTAATTAACCCTTAGATTTTTATTATTCCATAATTAATAAGGGGTTTTCTTTATGAGAGGTCTAATAAAAACTTTATTAGTTATATATCAGGTTGTATTCACAACCTCTACCTAAAATTAAACAGGAAGGTCATATTCATTAAGCATAGTCTGAGCAATCTCTTGAAGTATTATATTTATTATTTATACAGCACCAATCTATTGTGGGGTCCTAGGATAAAAAAATTTGTGATTATATCCATTTTTGAGCAAAAGATTCAAAGTCTTTAATTTCAAACTCATGACCATGATCACTTATTAAGGTCTTAATCCTAATTTTACTAAGATTTTCTATAGATTTAACATACTTGGTAAAGTAAGAGCATGATTCAATTTTGTAATATAAAAATAACACACAAGTATGATTATAAAATTCATCTATAAGGGAATATACATAGTGATTCCCATTTAGAATAAATACACTAGATGGTCCAAAAAAATCAATGTGAACCAACTCTATTGGTTGAGAAGTTGAAACATCTTTCTTTTATTTGAAATATATTTTGTGATATTTACCTTTTTGACATTGAATTCAAACTTTATCATTTGGGAATCCAAGTTTAGGTATATATTTGACTAACCCTTTCCTAGATAGATTTATAAGTGAATAAATATTTAAGTGTCCTAGTATCTTATTACAAATACAATATTCCCTAGGAAAGTCACTTAGACATGAAACATTTTGGGATAATAAAGAGTCTAAATTAACAGTATAAACATGTTCATTTCTCAAAGAAGTAAACACTAAAGAATTTATAGAGTCAAAAAAATTACAAGTATTGTTTTAAAATTTCATATAAAATCATCATCACATAGCTATGAGATTTTAAGAAAATTATATTTTAAACCTTTAACAAATAATACTTTAGACATTAAAACTAAGTTAGAATTAACTATTTAAATAAGGCCAATGATTTTTAATTTATAATTTTCACCAAAGGTGACATGTACACCAAAAAAATTTATTAAATTAGTTAAGCTAGATTAATATCCAATATTTTTTTTGGAATATAAAATATCCAAGTACTATATAATTTTACTGGAGCTCTTCAAGTAGGTTCCCTATAAAACAAATTTTATGCCAAAAATTATTTTAATACCCTGATCTTATTGGTTCTATAAATTCTAGTAATTAAGGATTTTGGAACCCATATTTTATTAATGGGTTTCCCATAAGCATATTTTAAACTTTTTTAAATAAAAAAATTTGTAGGTCCAGATGAGTAAAAACTAGTAGCAACATTTCTAGAACTAGATTTAGGAATAAAACAGATCTGGACGATTCTCCTCTATCGAAGTTAATAATATAAACTAGTGATATACTGAGGTACCATTTTTTTCCAAATATTTGATTGAGATTATTTCCCACATCAATAAATCTCTCTAAATCATTTTTTAATTTATCCTTACACTATTTCAATTCAGTATTTTCTTTTAATAGTTGAGTATTTTTCTCTTTTTTCGATTGAAATATCTAATTTAATACTAGTAATCAAAGTATGTTATTTCTTTATAATTTTATAATTATATTTAAGATCATTGAAATTATATTATAGCATGATAAAATATTCAAAAATATTCTCATTTGAAATATTTTCATCAATATTTTCTTTTTTATAATGATTATAAATACTTATAAGAGAAGTAGTAAGTGCATGAGATACCTCATATGTGCTTGTCATGAAACACATGTTTTCTCTGTCATTTTTTTCTTCATGGTTCGATTCTGATTCACTAAAACTATCTTCAAAAGCACTTTAGTTTCATTTCATTAAATTCTTGTATTTACTATCCTTATAATTATATTTTTTTTATATTTAATATTATGATAGTTAGCTTTGACATTATCTTTATTCTTCCATTCATAGAAGATGATCTCATTTGAAGTATCATATTTCTTTCAATATTTATTCCAATTTCCTCTATTTTCATATTTTACTTTGTATATTGTTTCCTAAATAATTTATTTTCCTTGTAAAACCTTTTAAATCTTCTAGCTAGATGGTCTATCTCTTCATCACTACCAGCTGGTGATTCACCAACACTTAAACTTCAAACTTTAACTTTCTCCATCTATTTTGAAGTAGTAGACTTGAATTCTATAAATTTTCTTTTAGGCTCATCATCCTATTCTCAGTTAACTTTATTTTTTCCTTGTACATAATTAACTTTAAAATAAACTCCTTCATATAAATATTACTAATATCACAATATTATCTTATGAATACTAAGGTTCCCCTCCATCTTTTGGAACACACCTCAGCAGTCGCATGAATTGATTTTTGGTCAGAATCTGGATTTCCTAAAGAGTTCATAATATTGACTATCTCATTGAACATAATATAGATGTCATAAATAATATAATCAGGTTTCATCTTAAATGTATCATATTTAATTGTATAATTATATAATAAAGTTTACGTCACATTAGTTGTTCCTTCATGAAAAATATCCAAAGTGCCCTAAATTTTATATGCAATTTTATATGTAGATATTCTATTGAATTATTAATATCCAATAGAAAAATAAAGTTTATTTATGTCTTTATAGTTATTTTTATAATTAGTTTTATTATTATTAGTCTATGTATTTCTAGAGGTCTTAGGTAATTCATATTGATCTTTAATAGCAGACCAAATTTCAATACCAATGATTTCAATGTGAATATTCATTATGATTTTCCATTGATCATACTTTATTCCAATAAAGAAAATAGTTATGTTGGTAGCATAACATTCTTGTCTATTATCCATTTAAAGAACTAAATTTAGAACGAATATAAATTTAGGATCTTTAAAACACAACTAAAATCATAATTTAAAATATTTTGAAATTTTTTTGATACCAAATGTCAGTTGAAGTGAGTAACTCAAGATGGGGGTAAATTGAGTTGCCAACAAAAATTTCTATTAAAATAAAGTTCAAATAAACTCCTCCAATTTAAAACAAATATTCTTAGTTAATCAAAATAGCATTTTTATATAATTTTTTTCATTTAAAATATTCCTCAAATATTTATTCAAGCTAAGTTAAAACAACATAAAAATTAATTTATCTTTTTAAATAAATTTACTCAGTTAAATATTTATATAAAATTTAATTAATATTAACTATCAAATTACATGTTTTTTATAGTTTAAGTCAAATAAAATTTAATTATTTATAAATAATGAAAAACAAATACACAATGGAATTAAACAAGGGGTTCAATATTAATCCAAAACATAATCCCCTTTACTTTAAAATCACCCATTACCAAGAAGATTATATAACTATAATATAATCCACAAACTAAATTAGGTATAAAAACAATAGCATACAAGTTTTCTAGGCCACGAAGGCATTTCTTCCATAATAATCATGGGAACAAAAACAAAACAGGCCAAACAAGGACCTATTCCACAATAACTTTGGGTATACAGATAAAAATAGAGTGAAGAGAATATGTATTATTCTCTAGTTATAGAGAAAGAGATAGTGTGTGTTGATAAAAAAGAAAAAAACACATTTCTCAAAATTAAAATCAATAAATAGAAATATAAAGCAATATAAATAGAAAAAGATATGGTTTCTTAGTATGAAGTGTTTCAGATTCTTGAATCTCCTCAGATGTGGCTTGGTGAAGATATTGAGAAATTTCTCTAAAATTAGTAGTAAAATAGATCATTGTAAAGATATATATTTTTGTCTATAGAAAAGGATGTTGATATTCAATGGGTTTCTCTTTTTCACATATGGAATACTTTTGGATTGCAATGTGTAAGATCTAAATTGATGATCCTTTTTGTATTCAGTAATTTCACACCTTGATAATGCATCATATGTCATGAGAGATATATTCCTTCAGAAATATATATAATTGAAGAAATAAAAAACCATTTAAGGATAATCATTAAGATTTATTGAAACCATGTACGAGAATCTATCTTTTTATTTAATTAATATATTGAATACTTAAAGAAAAATCAATAAATAATAATTCACATTAACTTCAATAGTATATGTGTGATAGAAATTAATTCAAATTCCTCAGAATAGAGATGGTGTCTCATACCGATGATGACTCATGTCTATTGCAAAGAAAGTTGAGCAGTGAGGTAGGCTGGAAGTAGGTCATCTGGTGGTAAGTCATTTAGCAGTAGGTTATCTAGTGGTGAATCATGTTTAGCGGTGACTCATATTCAGCAGTAGGTCTTCCGATGGTAGGTCAAATCTAGTGGTGAATCATCTCTGGTGGCGAGTCACCTATGGCAGCGAATCATATATGGTAGTGATTATTTTCTAGTGGTAGATAAAGTCTAGTGGTAGTTAAAGTTTTATGGTGACTCTTTTCAGGTGGTAGGTAAAGTTTGGTGGTAGGTAAAGTCTGGAGGTGACTTTTTTCTAGCACTGACTCTTTTTAAGAGGTAGTTCAAGTTGAACTAACAGTGATTCATCCTGAAAATTAGCCAAATTTTCATCATATTTCATTATTTTATAAAATTATATCACAATAGAATAAATTCATTAGAAATTAATTCACATGATTTGAGAGAATTAGAATAACGAGGTTCCAATAATGGATATTAAATCACTATACATGATTATCCACTACAAATCATAATAAATCACATGCCTTGAATCCAAATGTTTTGTGTCTTTTGAGATTAGCTACATAAACATCTAATTATACAACACAATGAACATTTTTCCATAATTACATCACAATCAACCCCCTTCTAGACATAACATATAATATATTAATTTTTATGAACTAAGAAATGGAAACATAAGAAAAGGGTGGTCTCAAGGACTTAGTAATGTGTAAAATGTAAGATATATCAATCAAATCTACATATGTGATCATAAATATAATCATAAAGAAGTGAGCATAAAATGAACATATGGCTATAAAAATATAATCATAAAATCATACATATAGGATTAATAACCATGGAACATAATATGAATCACAACATAAATCTATATCATAACATAGGAATATGACATGACATAAGAAGTGTGGAATATTCATAATAAAAGAAAATTATATCATATGTGGAGACTTATTATCAATACCATCATATAATAGTTTAGAAACATGTACCATAATATAATGGATTAGGACAACCTCTTATGACCCATAACATAACATATCATGTGATATAATATTTACCTAATTCATTAGTAGGATATATAATTCTGGGCCCACTAATCACATATAAAAAACTATACATATTTTTTCCATATGAATATGAATGATTTCATAAATCCATTATATCATAATTAAACTATGAGAATTAAATGATTTTTATAGAATTTTTAATATAAAAAACAAATAATCATCAAAAGAAATAATGTGGATTATTCGATTAAAAAATTTCCCTAGTGTATTATGAGAAGAATTAAATGGTAGTGAAATTGATGAAAAATCATTTAGATTAATATTATAAAATTTATTGAAGATAGGAATAAAAACCATTTTCATTTTGATAATTTTTTTATTAATAATTTTTCTAGAAAATAATGAATAATTAAATAAAAATTAATTTGAAGAATCATGGAAACTTGAAAAGTAAGCTTCATAAATAAAATAAAAAAACATTATTCAAGAAATTGATCGAAAAAGAAACATAATATAATTGAGAGAAATATTTTAGTAATACCTTTTTAAGTAAGTTAAAGTCAGTAGAAATTGATCTTAGGAAATAATATAATTAGAGATAAGAATATATAATACATCTATGAAACAATATATAAAAATGTGGACATGAAATAAAAACATTCCATTAAGAAAGATAGATAAATAAAATAAACTTTACAAATGTTATCATCGATGAAGTATGAGTCAATGTGAGTGTAATGATAAAAAATTTTGTAATTCTTAAAAATAACCATAGGATAAGAAAATGGGGATTTAAATAGAAAGTATATATAAATTATCCCAAATAAAGTATAATAATTGATAATCTCAAATAATATTGGATATTGTTTGAGAAACTCTTACATTTACTATCAAATTTATAAAACATGATTGAACCCCTTATATAATTGAAAAGTGATTGTAATTTATAATTCCTAAGAATACAACTATGGATATGAACTCAAGTTGTCTATCAAGGATCATTTCTAATCACTCGCTATCCTAATTCAGTTTTTTATATATCTTTTATTTTATATATTTATGAAAACAAGGGACATAATGGGGGGTTTGTGGTGAAAATGCATGAAATTAAATGAAATAATATAAAATCCTAAAAAATTATTAGAAAGCATATTATTAGTCTTAAGGTTGGAAACTCAAGTTACATCATTTTTTATTTTTGCAACCTAAATTACATTTGATAACTCATACCATGATATATGAGCTACCATTTCTAATATGAGTGTAAAACTTAGTAGACCTAGTATATCTCTTTGAAACACTAAATCTCACCTCATCCAATAGTAAAAAATAATGAAATTGCCTCAAATTAGTACGTGACACCTCCCAAAACCCAACTCCATCATAGTATTCTTTATATCTTTAACAAAACCAACTTTATAGTATGAAGATATGGATGATAGATGGTAGGAAATAATTTTTTTTAGGGAATGAAATGAGGTATATATTTATTCCATAGAGAGATGAAAATGTTTCACACTATCCCATGACACCCCTACCTAATTATAAATAGAAAATAAAGATTGAGAAATAAAAATAGGGATTTGGGGATACTAATAATTCCTTATATATGGATGATCCTTTAGTTATCTACTCACTATCATGAAAATTGAATAGGTATAGTGGAAGGAAGAAAAAAATAGAAGAAGAAAGGGGAGAATAATAGAAGTGATATGCTATAATAATAAAATAGAAATAATGATAACTACTAAATAAAAAAAATCAAAAACCAACAATACTTAATAACTTTAGATAAGAGGATAGGAGTTTTAACCACTTATGATGACAATGAGGGTTATTTTATATAGGCAATAAGGGAAAGCTCATCTTGCATGAAATATATCCACATGTCTTGGATGAGAGGGACTTCTTCAATGTGTGTGGTTCCCAATATTTATTTGAACTCTTTGATTCTCCCATGTTCTTTTGGTATTTAATTTACCATGGATGAGTGAAAAATGGAATAGATATAAGTTGTTACTCGATTTAATGAAATTAACTAAGTGAGAATATTCTCTATGTAAATCCTTAAATTCATGTGGTCATATAGAAAGTAGATTGGATCGATGGATTAGATCTGTATCTAAGTAAATGAAACAAATCTTCATATTAATGGAATATTTATCTTATATAAGAATCTTTTATGAAATTATATTAGTAAAAAACCTTACATATCACTCTAAAACTCTAGGGTCTTCTAACATATGATCCATTTCTCTTTTATGGGTCTTCATCTTCCCCCAGCGTGTCTATTAGATTCCTTACTTTGGTGTTAGCTCATAGTTTTTTATTTTTTCCTATTTATATCATTTTTACCTTTTATTGGAGTGTTTTATATTTTCTACCATCAACCAATACTCATCCTTTTCTGATACTTAGACTATCTGACCCAACAAACTAGACCCTATCTTGGTCTAGCATGATAGAATGCATGATGTTTTTTGGTTTTAATAGGAGGGAAATATTGGAGATGGGTTCTTTTTTTTTTCTATTTTTATTTATTTTTAGGTTAATTTTTTGGTCTTATTGATAGAACACCACATAAACTATTTTTATTATACATTCACACAAGACCTTATCTTGGCCTGACACGAGAGTGTTTTCAATATCTTTGGATAGTGAATTATTTTGTGTTTTGTCGTGGTTTTTTTTTCTTGGTGTTTTTTTCTTTCATTTTATATAGTGTATCTTCCTTGTGATCCATTCTTAATAATTTATGGCCCCCTATGTAACACCCTAATATTTTATTATATAGTTCTCTATAATTAAATTTAATTTCTTTGATATATTGCAAAACATGAAAATGAAAGTATAATAAACTATAATATAGTATATCATTATAAAATACTTTCTAAATTGGTGGAGTGAATATGAATAAACACATTTTTAAAATTATTTATAATGTTTTTTGATAAATAAAATATATTGATAAATAATATCTCATTTTTTGTAAAGTCTTTATATGCTTCAAAAATATATTTTCCTAAAAAATGATTTTTATTTCTTTTTGTGAGAAAATTAAATATTTAATTTTTTCTACTTTTAGATAATTTATTTGAAAAAAATGAATTAATTTTTTTAAATCATAAGGTAAAAATTACCTTAGAGTGAATTTTTGAGAATTTTTCAAAAATATTTATTTTTTGATGAATAATGAAAATACTATTTTTTATTGAAAATTTCCTCTTTGTTAAAATAATTTAAAATTTAAAATTTTATTTTAAATGGTTTTAAAAAAAATTCTTTCATTTATATTATTAATAATCCAATTAAGATCATTGTAATTAATTTTATGTTGTATTTTGGAATTAAAAGTTCTTATACTTAAGAAAACATTTTTTTCTAAAAAACTTTGTTTCATCACATTTTGAAGGTTTAATAACAAATTAAATTATTTAAATCATGTAAATTGATTTTAAAAAAATGGTTTCCATATTTAAAATTATCATGTAATTTTTTTATGAGGCCACTTTCATTTTTTGTCATAATAAATAGTAAAAATAGTTAAAAATTGTCATTGTGGTTAATGTTAAAAAAGGTTTACCAGAGGGTTAAACCAAGACATAAGGGTAATTTTTTGAATTAAAATTATTTGATTCCTATTTTATAGAAATATTTAGATTTAATAACATCCAAAATTAGTAATTTATGTCCATTTTTGAAGCATTTTTATTGAGTATGACTTTATTATATTTTAATCTTTTATGAAATTCAAAAGTGTGTCCTCTGCCACACTTATAAAAGGACACAACTTCATTATTTTCATTATAAAACATTGAGCCATGTAGATTTACCAAAACCTACCCAATTATATTATAAACTTATACATACATTAATTAGAGGTTTCTGTATTCTTAAAAGACCATTCTAGGGGTCCTTAAGAATGGATCAAATGCAGGCCTATTGAAGAATATGTAATCATCCTACCCGACCAATTTCAATTTATTTATTATTATACCTCCTCTAATTATATGGTATTAATAATAAAATAATAAATTTATTATCTTAAATATAATAAAATGTTATTATTATTATGTAACCACCATTATTCACCATATTTTCCATCAAATGGGATGTGAAAGCATCACCCGTGTGTATGTGTGGACTACCACCTCCATATATAGATACAATGAATTTTCATTCACCATATTTCATGGATGGTTATTATGATTACTTTAATGTTTATAAATAATATTTATTATATAATTATGATTATTTAATTATAATTTAAAATCTAAAATATTAAATTTACATTCTTTGGAAAAATATAACTTCGCTCGTGCGTACGTGTAAACTACTACCTCCACCATGAAATGTGATTCGTTTTTCATTTATGGTTTCCATAGATGATAATAACGATATATTTTATAAATATATATGATATATATGATATAATTATTATTCTTAAAATGTGAAGTATTATTTACCTTACTTTAGTTCCATTCTTGAAAAAGTGAAAACAATGTTTATACGTACATACAACCTACCGCCTCCACAAACAGTGTAATTCATTTTTTATCTCTACATTTTATGTACGACTCTATCTCTCTCTCTATATATAATTAATATATATTATATTTATATCATTATTAAAATTGTGGAGATTATGTATCCATGATCAAAATATGATGATCAGAACTACCAAACCAAAATTCTCATGAAAAACGAAATAGTTAACAACTGGAAATGACGATTTTAATAAGGAATTTATAATAAATCGATGTTGAAATGGTATAAGTGGAGAATATATGATACTATAAGTTTTTAAATGATTCTTATATATAATTATAATAAATTTTTATTTATTATATAAAAGGTTAGAGTGCTTTCTAAGAGAATCAAACTTGATGTAAGGCATTTCCGTCTCAGTTTTATTTCTATGAGAAACATTTCATATTTACCACTTGTTTATTTTATGTGGTTTATATAATGACCATGAATATATTATAATCTCTTTCATGAGTTTTTATTCGAATGCTTCCAAAGTGCTAAGAGATTTATGTTATAATCTCATTGTTTATCAGGATAGTTTATAATTAAGTTTCTGATAATGATATTTTATAAGGTTATCTCTTTCATGAGTTTTTATTCGAATGCTTCCAAAGTTCTAAGAGATTTATGTTATAATCTCATTGTTTATCAGGATAGTTTATAATTAAGTTTCTGATAATGATATTTTATAACCTATCTCTTAAGAATACCCTGAATTTTCTTATACTCTATTTATTTATATTTATTTCATGTTTTTAATTTCATTTTCTTATCTTTAATAAATTAAGATACCAAAAGAATGTTTTTAAGGATAACACACTTTATTTATCTCTTTGGTTGAAAATATTTTTTCTTCTATATCCATGTTTTCTAAAAATGTTTTAAATAATGTTGTTAATATTATAATATTATTTTTTAAATTCATATTTAATTTTAATAAATTTTTATAATTTTTTTATAATAAATCTTCTTATCATTTTCTGAATGAGGTATTTTGACTTGTTATAAAAAATGTGCAAGGAATATTTTTTTTAATGTACAATGAATAAAAAAAATTTCCCACCACCATGAACACACAATAATTTTAAGATTACTTTATAAGTTTCCAATGTTATTTTAAAATAATTTTTTTCCATAATATTTTGATTTTTTTATATTTTTAATAATTTATTTCAAAGTAAAATGGGTATTTTCCTCAAGAAATGTTCCCATATTTTTAGAGGAATTTTTAATCTATAATTACACCATTTGATGTTACTTATACTATATTTAGGTTATGATCTAATTATACCATCCACTTTCATTCTTTGGATGGATTATAATTATGATTTAAGAATGATTATATGAATCCCGTTTATTTCCCACAGTTTAATTAAGTTATAATGAAACCTTTATAGAATAAGTTTGTTTTCCATGGGTTATGCTATAATGATATGATGCTATAATAAAATGTTTAGGAAAATAATATACTTTCCATGGGTTATACAATGATGAATGTTTTATGATCTTTTAGAACACATATATATGATTTTCATTATGTGATTTGTGGGGATAGAATTATATATTCCTCCAATACATTGGGTAAATATGGATGTCTCATGAGATAATAAGGACTAGAATAGAGAGTGGAACCAATTTAGTAAGGTACTCTATATACTATGATAGTCTTGGGAGTGAAACCTGAATAAGGATATGATGGAATGGGGAGTGAACCCAATCCACTATGATAGTTTTGGTAGAAATACTTAACTAAGGAAATAATTTTCTATATTCATGTTTGTGCCATGAATTTATGTCTTATGCTAATGTTATGATCCGATTTCTCATTTTATTTTATTCATTTATGATTTATCACTTATGAATTTCTAAGCTTTATTCCATGAATCAAGATTATGATCTCTGATATGTAGGGTATAGTTTTAAAATGTTAATATCATGTTATCACACTCTTATAAACATGTTATGTTTAAGTGATAATTGATATATCCATTTTTTTATCCTTACTGAGCATACGATCTCAACCTTTATTATGTTTCCTTTACTCAGGTTATTAATAAAGGTTTTAAGTATGTTATTTATGATAATGGTGCTAGTTATGATTAACTAAGTGGGAGATGATGCACATCTATTATGAAAAAGTTTTTTATGCATAAATGTTCCCAAAGAAACTAAGCCTTTATGATTATAACATGAATTTTTATGTTATTTATTTAATATTTATATAATAAGATGTAATATTTATGTATGAAACATATGGGTTACTATACCATATTTTTATCTTACTCTCCTAGGTCTTCTTTGAAACCAAATCTATCACCTTATTTTTTGTTACACGATTCTGTATCTTTAATCTACTCTTAGGGAAGCTACTCGAAAAGTTAAATTAAGGAAATATATTGGAAGAAGTGGTTCATTTTACACAATGGAGGCCTTTTTTGGGTGGATATAGTGAATATGTAATGGAGAAGGTGGAAAAGACATTTTTGAATATCAGTTGGTGCTCCGGGAGTTTTGGTGTTTGACTAGGTTTGTGCTCGGGGATTGGTTGGTGTTGTTTCATTATTGATAGTAATGGTGTAGATGGTGGTGATGATATGTACTTTATATTGGATATAATATGGTTATGCTTGAGTATGGGGACAAAGATTTGGTATAAATGAATCAAGCTCAATATAAGGCAATGTTGACTGTTGCGGTGCTCAGTGAGTTTTGTTTGACTCTGATATTGTACTATGTTTGATCTAGTTTAAGGTAATGTGAATTGTTTATATGGTGATGGATTGACATTTTTGTTTTTTCAGGATTTATTTTTTATTTTATTTTTCTATCATAATGTTTTTTGAGGATATAAAGGGGAAAAGTTTTAGTGTGCATGGTCCATGGTCATAGGGTGGAGACATTGTCAATGCATCATCTGGGGGATCTGAATACTGTGAAATCAGTCTAGATATGACCTATATGTATTTTAATTTGATGTATAAATTTATATTTTGTTTAGATCTTGATTTTGAAATTAGGGACTTGTAATTTTGGTAATTTTTAAATTGTGGAAACTATTTGATTTTTAAAGATCCCACTCAACTTAAAGTGACTATTTAAAAATCTAAAAATATTGATTTGGGGTTATAAAAGGAATTTTTCTTTTATATTAGTGAATTAAAAAAGTTAAATCTTATGTACCATTCATAATTACCCCATACATATTATGTATTCAATTGAATTCCTTACACATCCCAAAAAAGATCAAATACTTCCATCCTAGTTATAAAGGCATGTAACTTTTTCATCATCTCAACTGGTCAAGAAATCCATATATATGATGCATAAATTCATCATGTATCTCACTTATCATCCATTTTATCATATATAAGGTTTATTAATTTACTTTAAAAATGATAAAAAACATATTTTAATGTTCTACCTTCAACATTTAAGCATTGAATATTTTATTAAGAAATAAAACTCAGAAAATTAGGTGATTTTCATTTTAATTTCAATAGTTACCCTATAAAATAAAAAATAAAATATAAATTAATTATACTAAAATATTTATAAAAATATATGAAAATATAAATTGATCAATTCCACCACAATTTGATTATGCCTTATCCTAAAGGATTGAATCTCAATAATTATATTCACTTTGAATCCATTTCATCCCATGTTAAAGCCTTGGCCAATGAATATTAATTATTAAAGATTTAAGTAAATCTCAATTGTAACTTAAAATTACCTTTTCAATTTCATATATTCAAGTTTCTCATCAAACTTTAGAATTTCACAAACACATATTCATCACTATTTAATTTATTTAGTTAATTCATTTTCCATTTTTTTCACTCAAATTTAGTATTCATATTCCCATATATCTCTCTCCATGACCAAAAACATATCAAAACACATTTTTTATGTATTCTATTTTTGTAAAAAAAACTAATTAAGTGAGTAGGGATAATCCAAAACTGGTAATTCTAAACCATGAAAATTTCATGAGGATATTTGTGATACTTGAGGAATGGAAGTAGGGTTTAGACAATAAGATCACAAATCAACTTAACTCTTTATTAATGAATTTATTTTACAAAAAAAAACACACACACAATTATTTTTGAAATTTTTATGGACTTCCATTTGGTTCCTAAATACACATACTACTCCAATTCAAATTAATTTATGTAATTGTTTATTTAGTATTGAATCATTTAATTTCTACTTTTTCTTAATAAATAATCCACTTTAACTAAATTTCCTCGATTTAGTTTATGTTAGTTAATTTTTTCCCTCTTAAATATTTTTCTAATTAAGATTCAATATACACATTCTAACAAGAAATCCATTTTTTCAAGTAGATAAAAATATTAAAACCATTTTATTTATAGAAAAACAAGGAAAATAAAGGAAAATAAAATAAACTAAAAACATAAAATAGGTTGAAAATCTCCCAAATTTTATATCCATTGCCTCATTTAAGAAAAACAAAATAAGGCATGAGTAAATGAAAAAATGGTATTGAGAGATAAAACCTTGTTATTTGGGTCCTTTGGATTAATTTAAGCTTATATCCACTAGTTTTTAACACCCTACAACAGAAAACAAAAAAACAAGAGAAAAAACTATTCAAAGAAAAGTAAAATGATAATGAAGGATATAAATTACTTCTTGATTAAAACCCCATAATGGTAACTAGCTTTATACTACCTACAGTTGGGAAGTCCCAGTTTATTATCCCCAATCCAAAGGTGGATGATGTTTATATTATAAGAACCACCACATTTAATTTCTCTTATTTTCTTTGAGTATACACCAAGATAGGAGAACCCCAGAATAAATGGAAAACAACACCACCCCAAAATTACATAACAATAGAGATAAAGTGGTGGAAGGTAGAGAGTAATGGGGTGCTTACTATTGACCCTTTTCATGGGTTCCTTCACCATATGATGAGCTTATTGTTTTAGAAGAAGAAATAACACCACTATGGAATCATAAATCTTTTATTATTTTTTAATCACTACCTCTTGGTTGGATACTTATTCAAAATACAATATGGAAAAATAAAATTCAAGAGATTATAAGGTTAATTCTACTCCCTTAAACTGATCAGCGTTAAGTGTTTCTTCTTCTTATAAGACCACTGAGAGTATTATAGAATTATATTGGAGAGAAGGTTTGTGAATTATAGCTTCCTCATAAATGATTTCTTCTTCAAAAATAGTATGGATGATATGTTTTTGTGACTTGACCTTATAGTGGTGGAACTTATAAAAGTAATACCGGATCTTAGTAAGCTCCTTGTCCAAGGCTTATAGAATTTATTTTTCAAGGTATTCCTTGATATCCTTGATGATATAATTAAATGTATTCTCTTTATAGTTAGATCTATAGAATCTCCAAAATTTTCTAACAAATAATAAAATATTTTCTTCTATAGGGTAGTATTATTTAATCAATAATTATATATTTTTTACATTTGAAAATTTAAATTCATAACATTTAATGTATGTATAGAGAAAGAAAAGAAAAATGAGATGATTGACATTTATCTCTGATTATGATGCCAAAATTGATAATATACTGTCATTGGACATAATCTAATTTCAATTTCTAATACCTATGAGTATAATTATGGATTTGTCCTCAAGTTTTCTCTTAAATATCTTTTCTAATCACTCACTATCCTAATTAAATTATTTATATTTATTTATTTTTTTTATGAAAAGAAGGAAAACTTTAGGGGGTGTTTTCATAATGAAAATGTTAGAAAATAAAAACCTAAAAAATGTTAGAAAGAATGGTCTCGATCATAAGGTTGTCAACCCAAGTTCATTTATTATCCATTTTGTTGTCTAAATTTCATTTCATAACTCATCCCACAATACATTAGCTACCATCCTGTATTTTGAGTTTGAAACTTATCATTCCTCATAGATATATTTTACATACCAAATCTCACCTCTTCTAATAGTTAATAGGGTTGAAAACTTCCCAATCGAGTATGTGAAAACTTCAAATACCTAACTCTATTATATATGTGTTCAGCTCTTGACCACACCCAACTCCATCATATAAATAGGTGGTTTAGATAAGGGATGGAATGTAAGTTTATTAGGGAATGGATTTAGGTATATAGTTATGCTATGTAGAGGTGGAATATATTCATAAAAAAACTACAACACTCATCCTCCCTCATTATAAATTGTATATAAATATTGAAAAATAGAAATTGGGATTTAATAACCCTGAGAACACCTCCCCCAAGGATGATAATTGTGTTAAATACTCTCTATTGTGATCATTTAATAGGTATGATGGAAGGTAGAGAAAAATAGATGAATAAAATGGTGATCAAGAGAAGTGAAAAGATACAATAATAAAATAGAACTACTATATATATAAATAATTATAATTATAAAAGAAATAGAATTAAAACCTATAATACTTTATATCTTTGGCTGAGAGGCCAAGAGTTCAAAACTTTTACAATAGGGGTGTGGGTTGGTTAATGTAAGTATTAGGGGGAAGATCATCTTGTATGGATAGTAGCCATGTGTATTGATCAAGAGGGATCACTTCCACACATGAGATTCTATATCCTTATCTTAGATCATTTATTCTCTCACAATATCATTATCTTTGATTTCTCATGGATGAGCGGCATGTATGATGGTCATAAATTGTTATATGATTTTTCCAATCAAATTGAATGATAATATTATTCATATACATCCTTGCATACATGTGGTCGCATAGAAATAAGATTAGATCAGCTTCTTAGATCTACTGCTAAGAATATGAAAAAACTATTCTTATTCTAAGAAGATTTATCTTAAATGTGATGTTTGGTCGAAATTAAATATGTAAAAAACCTTACATATCCCTTTATTACTTTGAGTTCTTCATAGAAATGATCCTTTTCTCTTATGTGGTAAAGGAATTTTCCATACATATTAGGGAATATTTGGAGTTTAATCTTATATATGATTCATAACTCCCCTATATATGTTATGTATTTATATTAATTACTTATGTATCATAGGGAATATTGAGTCATTTCATTCCAAAAATAATGGAATATATCTTTTGAATCCTCTAAACATCCCAAGAAATCCTTACACATGATATGAAATTTTCTCATGGATTTTAACAAATCTATTTTCACATTGTAAATATTTGGAATATTTTAAAAATATTTTTGAGGATTGGTGTTGATTCAGTGTGGGATTTTGAGGTCCAAGGAGGCTAAATATTGTAATAATAAAAATATGAAATATATTACATCATATGCATATTATTTATCTAAAATAACATATTTTTCCAAAATGTAAAGAGAAATCTAAGAGCACCATTAAATCCAGAATGTGGATTTTACCCAAGGTGTGACATAACATTTGTGCGTGTCGTGTGTTTTACTTAAGGGAAATCAAGGGCAAGTTAATAAATAAATAAATTTATTTATTTGGTTTATTTTATGGTATGACCTAATCTTATATATTTAATCCCGGTTATGGTAAAGACTTAGGGTTAACCAAATAGCCCTAGGGATTTGGAGAGGATCCATTGGGAGAATAATTTTTGGATGAACAACAATGGATCATGGTGTAGTGATCGGTGTGCCAAAAGAGTTTATGGATCTCACTAACAATAACAACATGGAACCATTATTCATCATCGATTGATCCAAATTCGAGATAGGGTGTTTGTTTTATTTAGATTAATCTTGTTTTGTTATCCCGTGTTGAACGTGAAATAATTAACCTAACAAGAATTAATTCATGGATCGATGATTGATTATGGTCAATGTTTTTAACTTCCTAGAATTAGGAATGGTATTTCTTAATTAATACCTCTTTTTTATTATTCCATTCTCTTTATTTACCTCATCAATTCATGAAATATATTTAATAAAATGGATGATTCTCATTATCAATGTCATATTTTTGTGATTTTCTCTCCACATACTTCATGAATTCATCACTAGTATTTAGTTTGTCTGGTGATTCAACAAATTTTCAAAGATCAATCATTTCATATTTGATCTTTGGCACAACAGAAAATTTCTATGGGCATGAGTTTGGAATTGAGGGTATGATTAAGGTGTGATGATGATTACAGATGATCTAGTGATGGATCATAGGATGTTTGTTCAAGGGTTTGGTGTTTTGATGATGCATAGTGATGAAGGATTATTCTTGGTTGAATTGGTTTCTAAAATCCAGGTATCGATTACATTAAGGCTCAGTCAAGCTCAGTTCCATGTTTTCTGGTAGATTTGGTAGAAAAATCAGAGGCAGGGATGGAATAGGTGAAACATGTGAAGTGTTCTTGGATTTTTGAAAAATCTTGATATAAACGACAAGTAGTATGAAGAACTCATGTCATGTAGTCCTCTGGCTATAGTGGCTAGAGTTTCGGAAAAATAAAATATCATATGTTGTGTGTGACATACCACACTCCATGTGACCCATGCCTGGTGAATTGGCATGTACCCTTGTGGTACACGAGTAAAGACACAACCAGGTATATGGGCACAACTAGAGTCCACAGGAATGACCCGATACTCATACATAACCAAAGTTCCCAGACATGATCAGGTATACGGGAATGGCTAGACACTGTGCCAAAATAGGCATTTACCGGTGTTTTTTTCATAGTGGTTTCAAAAACTACCACTAAATTTTTTCCTGAAAAAAAATTTAGCAATAGTTTTTTAGCAACGATTGCAAAAACCTCCGCTAAATGCTTTTTTAAATATTTTTTTAATTTTTTTTAAATAGATGCGGTTTTTAAAACCACCATAAAATAAAAGGGAAAAAATTAATATATACATATATATGATATATTTTATATTTAATATAATATATAGTTTATTATTTAAAATTTTAATTAATTATAATGTTTTAATTAATAAATATTTTTTAATTATTAGTTAATAATAATTTCAACGTTAAAACAAATGTTCAATAAGTTGAAAATCAAACTTCAACATCAATTGACAATAAATTTTGGTTCGGGAGTCTGTTTTAGTTCCACAGCGAGTAAAATCAAATCTTATGAAATGAACTAAAACCAAATTATATTTACATTTTGTAATAATAAAAAGAATAAAATTTATTATTGTATCAAGAAAATTTGGAAATCAATCTTGAACTTCAAACGACCATAACTTTTGATCTGGGTGTCCATTTGGGTTCTACCACATATCAAATAAAAGCTTACATTGATTTCTATTTCACATTGAGTTAGGAGGACCTTGGTATTTTTTGAGGCCAAAAGATGCCCCAAATTCCTCTATAACTATGTTTTTAGTTGGGGTACCCTAATTTTTTAACATTCGATGGATTTATAGCCTTATTTAAGGGGGTCTTATCACCTTTTTTCAGTGGTGACTGAATTTATTACCAAGGATTACATTCACATTGATATTATGGTTTTGAAATTTTATTGTTATTATTAATTTATTTTTATTTATAATTAAATATATGCATATTTTCTTATATTTACTTATAATAAATCACTTGTATAAATACATATTTACATAAAAATGTTCTTTTAAACATATAAACCAAATGTAAATAATTATTTTTTATTCATTTAATTTAAAATAAATAATTATTGATTTTATTTACCTTATAAAAATCATAAATTTTATATATAGATGTATGCAAGTAATGTTTCTATATAAACATGTGTGTTTCAATAAAAATAAAAATAATTATGTTTATTTCTTAAGATATGTAAATAAATACATATATATATCAGTATTTGTGTATATTTATATACATTTGTAAATATTTATACATATTTATGTTTATATATTTTTATATCATATATGTGTATATATATATTTACTTTTGTTTATATATATATTTATATTAATATACAATTATATATCTGAGTGTGTTTATATATATTGTTGAAACATAAATGTGTGTTTATATATATTTATGTAAATTTTCTTATATGTATATATATTTATAGATATTTATAACCATTTATTATTTTATTATTTTAATATTTATTATGTTAATATTTATTTATTTTTGATTTTTGATTTATTGATTTTCTATTATTAATTTATAGTTAAATAATTATTTAATATTTATTTAATATTTATTTATTTATTATTTATTATTTTTTCATTATTATCATTTATTTATTATTTATTTATCATTTATTTATTATTTATTAATTATTAATTAATTATTTATGAGTTATTTGTTATTTATTATTTATTACCATTTATTATTCATTTATTCATTTATTATTTTTATTATTTATCAATTATTTATTTATTATTTATTTATTTAATATTTATTTATTTAATATTTATTTTTAACATAATATTTAATTAATATTTATTTATTATGTATTTATTATTTATTATTTATTATTTATTATTTATATATTATTTATTATTCATTAAATATTTATTTATTTATTATTTATTCATTAGTCATTTATTAGTTATTTATTATTTATTTATTTAATAATACTTATTTTTCTATCTAATGAATATTTAATTATTATTTATTTATTAGATATTTATTATTTATTTCATATTTATTTATGATTTATTATTTGTTATTTATTATTTGTTATTTATGTATTATTTATTTATTTGTTATTTATTAGTTATTGATTAGTTATTTATTATTATCTAGTAATTATTAATTATTATTTGTTACCATTTATTATTATTTATTTAGTATTATTGTTTATTTATTTATTATTTATTATTTATTTATTATGTATTTATTACTTATTTAATAATTATTTATAATCTATTTATAATTTATCTATTACCTATTATATATTAATTTATTTTTTTGTTATTAGTTCTTTATTATATATTCATTATTTATTATGATTTAATATCATTATTTTTTATTGGTATATGTATAAGTATATTACATACTATTTACTCAATAGATGAGGATCTTGTTGGAGTGGTAAAATCTTTACAGTATATCTAAGAGTTAAGGGGTTCAAATCTCTCTTAGTGCATATATTTTCTAGATTTATGTTGGCATGCATGAAATATGCAAGCATGATAGGATAAATAATAAGTAATAATAATAAATAAATAACAAATAACAAATAATAAATAATGTATGATATAAAATAGATCATAAATAATAAATAATGGTACATAAATTAATTTCGTAAATAAAAAAAATAAGAAAATAAGAAAATAAAAAAATAAAAAACCACCACCAAATGAAACACCATGAAATAAAAAAATGCCACACAAAAAGAGCCATGAAATGATTCCCAACATGAAAATACGTGGCACTTTTAGAAAGCCTTACGCATCATTTAGTAGCGGTTTAAACCACCTCTAAATGCTAAAAAACCCTCTAGGAAACACCATGATTTTTCTAGTGAGAGTACATGAGTACAACCCACAACTAAGACAAATCCAGGGTACCTAAACATGGATAGGTACATGGGCACAATCAAAGTACACGAGCACATTCCAAAGTACACGGGCACGGGTTAGAGTACACAAGAAGACTTGGGGTCTCTAGTACACACCATGTAATTTTCCAAGGGTAGGTCGAGGCCCTTGTTCTCTTCAACGTAGAGAAATATGTCTAGGGTGCATCCCCTTGGCCTCTTCTTATGATGGTACAATGAGAAATCACATCTTGAGTATGGGATGTGATCCCCTCTATGGGATTAGTCTCACATAATGTTTAGGAACCCCTTCGTGTGGCCTAGGGTGTGATCTTCTATCTTTCTCTTCTTCCCTGAGTTAGGTCAGGAATCCCATTACCAAATATTAGGTAATAATATCCCCATCTTATTGGGCTATTTAGTTAGGGTTAAGAATCCCCCATCGGCCCTGGGTGAGCTCCCCTATCTATGTATCATTATCTTCTGAGTTCTAGCGTGCACTAATTCATGTTGAGACCCAATGAGAACAACATCTCCGATAAGTACCATCAGTGTTATCAAACTCATTGAGTGTGTTCTCCTAGAAATATGTTACGTTTAATCCTTAAGTGGAATCCTAGGAATGATTTATGGTTGTGACTCTACCATGAGACTTAGTGTCTATATTGATCATATCAGGGTTACAATTGTTAGGTATCATATTTTGATTGACATGCCTTTGTGATGATGAGCTGACTACTCTCTTCATGCTTTATTTTTTTGGTTATTTCTAGGTGTCCTACTGGGTATTGTTATACTCAAACTTGTATGGGTTCTTCCCACACATGCCATGTCTTATGCAATTGGAATTCCTTTTCACAGAGTCATAGGTGGACCAAGAGCAAGAAGAGAATAGTCGATCTAGATAGACCATGGTTTGTACCGGGTGTTTCATTTAACTATAGTCCCCTCATTTCTAAATAGTTGGACTCTTTTTATAGCTTTGGGGGGATTATATTTGGCCCTTTATGGTTTCCAATACTTGTGTTGTACTTTTATGTGGGATATATATATATATATACATATATATATATATATATATATGCATTATGGTATCATTTGTGCTTTACCTATCATCATTGTATGGGTATTTAGTGATTTGTGTGTGCATAAAGGTACCTTAGGCTAAGGCCTCCCATGTGTGTGATGTGCCTACTCATTACTGGTCACTAACCCTTGGCCTATTGAAGGTGGTATTGAGGTTTTTCATTTGGAATACCACTGGCCAGGTGATCCCCGAGGAGTCAGTTAATGACAGAGTGGTATCAAAGGGTTTTCCTCTTAGGACCCAAGTTTAGAGATTGTCTAGATGTGAGGTTTGGTTTGGGAACTTGGGAAACAATATTAAAGTGTTTTTATTTTGGATCTTAAAATAAGGAATCTTGTATTGGTTCAAAAATTGACGTATCTATTCTCCAGGACCCAAATCTACTTATCGACTTAGTATATAAAGACACTACGTTCAGGGAAAACATTGGTACATGCATCACATAGAAATGGGGTTGTGGTTTCCATGTATTTCTTAATTTATCTCCCTAGATATACTCTTTAACCGTGATGCATATTTTCTAATTCAGTATTTCTACACAATGAAAACCAATTAAGATTCCATATTAATATCATGAGGATGAATCTCATAGTGATGAGGCTTCAGTAGAAGGTCATGTATGATGTAGTACATGTAGGTATTTTTCCATCATTACCACAACCCATTGAGTAGTGGGTTACACTAGTAGTACCAACTGAGGATTTTCTCCAGATGAGCATGATTCATGATTTTCATAGAGATATACCTCTTAGGTTTCAAGGTGAATTAAACCCCTAGGTATATGAAGACTGGATATAGATATTTGGGTAAGTTTTTCACCTACTTTAGACCCCTATAGATCAGATGGTTGTCCTTATAGTGAGTCTTATTTATGGTCTCATGTAGATGGTGGATTATGGTGACTCATATATATGATGAGGAAACTCTTTCATGGAAAAAGTTCAAGAATATCTTGAGGGAGTAGTTATATTTATCCATGTTGTAAGAAACCCACATTCAAGAGCTTCTGGAGATTCAGTAGAATAATATGACTATGGTAGGGTATTAATAGAGTTTCATTAACCTCTCATGATAGTCCATAGATATGGTTCAAGATGTTTTCTTATAATCATAGACCTTTAAGCAT
The DNA here is from genome assembly GCA_963277665.1 of Viscum album. Classification (NCBI taxonomy): domain Eukaryota; kingdom Viridiplantae; phylum Streptophyta; class Magnoliopsida; order Santalales; family Viscaceae; genus Viscum; species Viscum album. The sequence goes on along the minus strand of OY728133.1, from coordinate 431,946,370 downwards.
AGACTATGAAAAGATATCATGGTTAGTGTGATATCCCTTTTCATTCCTATTTATTCTTGAGTGCTTGAGTGAGATTTGGTGGAAGATATATTCTTAGACGAGTATTCACCAATAATTAGTGATTTTAGTGGGAACCCTGGGGAAAAGACTTTGATAGTTTCTAGTCAAAATTATACTTAGGGATCCAAGAAATCCAAGAATTTCTGGATATATTCTTAGGGCCGAGGGTCTATAGTTCATGGACCACATGGTGGATTTAGTTATCTGAGGGAGAGTTAGTGATAATATTAAGATGACCAGGTACATATCACACTGGATTTTATAACATGTTGTGCAGATGATAGGGAGAAAGTTGATGGTCTACCTAAGAAAAAGTGAAATCTTGAGCAAGGAGTTATGAAGGGTAGCATAAGTGGAAGAAGAGTTATGAGAGCAACATTAGGTGGATGATGATTTGATATGTTTCCAACACCATCCCCAAGTGGTCTATTCCAAGACCAGGGAGTTTATGGTCAGGGATGAGGAAAACTATAGGTAGTAGAGTCCTATGACTCATAGGATCTATGGATAATTAGATGTATGATCTGTATCCTTTTTTACATTATATATTATATTTATAGAAATGTTCATAAGCCACTCTTCTCTATCCACATATCTAGTTCGAGAAATAGAGATTCTAGTTGATCCTTTAGCTCAAACATTGCAATTAGAGACTCTTACCAGATTGAATTCAGTGATCACACACTTCTTCTTGCAGTGTGAACCACCTCTTGGAGTATAGTTCTTCCTTTGGGATATTTTAGTGTCCATGACGAGTCGTTATGATTCCATATTAGGTATGGAATGGATCTCTGCAACTCATGCACATATTGACTATTCTCGGTGAAGGATGTGGTGTTTTTGCATAGATAGGATAAGGTTTTACTTTATCAGTGATAAGGAAACCCACAAATAGTACTATGGGATCAAATGTAGGAGGATATAACTGATTACTCATTATTTCAGTAGCATTACCATTGGATCACCATATACTATGGTATTTCAACTTATTCTAATGGTGAAAGAGTACAAGGACGTATTCGCTAAGGATGTGATGAGATTATATTCCCACCAAGAGATAATATTATGAATATAATTTCACTTAGGTAAAACCCTGATATCTATTCCAGTATATTAGTTGGATCCTGTAGAGCTTCATGAGGTAAAGGTGAAGATGGAGGAGTTACAGATGAAGGGACTTACTAGACCCAATGTGTCACCCTAGGAAGCCCTAGTTTTTTTTCACCAAGAATGAAAATGATAGTTTAAGGTTATATTTGTAATACTGTCACAAAAAAGTGACTATGAATAATATGTATCAAATATTGGGTATCTATGATCTCTTCAACTAGTTTAGAGGGGTGATGTGGTTCTCAAAGATTGACCTTAAGTAAGTCTACCACCATCTATGAGTTCAAGATGGGGGTATACTAAGACAATATTTCAATGTCTCTACGATCACTATGAGTACTTGTTGATACATTTTGTTGTGATTAAAAAATCAACAGTATTCATGGGACTCATGAAATGGATCCTCTAACCATTCTTATATTAGTTTTTTGTATCCTTCATCGATGCCATCTTGGTGTACTCAATGCCTGAGGAGGATCATACAAGACACTGAAGTATGGTTCTGGACATACTCTAAGAGTAAATTTTTTATAGGAAGCTATAAAAATGTCAATTTTGGATCTAAGAGGTCCACTTATCAATACATTTCAGCTAATAATAGGGAGTAGCAGTGGACCCTCTAAAGGTTGAGGCAGTGTTAGCTTGGGAGCCACTTAAGAGTGTAATTGAGGTGCATATCTTCTTTGTACTGGTAGGATGGTATCAAAGATTCATGCCTAATTTCTCTAGGATTTAGGCACCCTTGATTAATTTTACCTAAAATGGGAAGCCTTTCATGCAGAAAAAGAGGTTATTATAGGATTTTTAGGAGTTGCGGTAGAGTTTGATAAGTGCCCCCATCTTGAGACAACAAGAGGAGGTTGTTGAGTACATAGTGTTATATGATGCCTCCAAAACTAGATTTTGATGATTTATAATGTAGATTTAAGAAGTGGTTGCCTATAATTCCTAATAATTGAGACACCATGAGAATAACTATGTGTCCCATGATCTTATTCCAAAAATGGTGGTATTTTTCTTGAATATGTGGAAACACTATCTGATGGTTGTGCGGTTTATCATCTATTCTAGCCACAAGAGTCTCAAGTATATCGTATCATATAAGGATATCAAATTGAGATAGATGAATTGGATAGAGTTCCTCCATGAACATGATTTTGAGATACTGTATACACTTGGTAATGGGAACATAGTGGCTGATTCTCACATCATGACATCTTGTTCACAGTTATTGAGTGAGGCGGCAGAGGAGTTGGGCCCATTGAAATTGTTCTTAGTGGATGAGGATAGATCATCTTAACTCCAGTCGATGGTTTTTACCCAAATGATTTTACAATGTGTTAAGTAAAATCATCTTGGATATACTAATTGTGAGACATTTCATTTTTAAATATCCACTAGATATGATCCATAAGGATTCTAGGAATGTGGGGAGCACATAAAACTTTTCAGAGGGTGGATGTTGGTTATAATGACATTGTGAGAGGATGTTTTAATATAGTTCCATACACCCCTTAGAATTATATCTAGGTTTGGTGAATATGTACTAGGACCTTCAACATCAATTTTGGCGGTTGTGAATGAAGAAGTGTTTGGTTGAATTTTTCTCTAGATGCCTCACTTGTCAATAGGTATAGGCTGACCACCAGGTAACAATGGGTTTAGCTCAACCCCTTGAAGTTTCAGAGTGAAAGTGGGATGGTATCTCTATGGAATTAATGATGGGGCTTCAATGATTTCCCATAGCATAAAATTCTATTTGGGTGATCATATACCTACTCACCAAGTCATCCACTTCCTATCAACCCAAGAGCATATTTCAATAGAGATCTTGGGATGCATTTACATGCATGAGATAGTTTGGATTCATGAAGTTACCTTGATGATTGTTTCAAACTATGGTACTTGGTTCATGTCATGATTATATAGAGGATTTCATGAGTCCCTTGGGAATTAATTATGGCTGCGTAATACATTTCACCCCTATAAAGCTATCCATACTGAGAAAACCATTCAGGTTATGGATGAGATGATTCAAGACTGTATGTTGGACTCTGGTTATATTTGTGAGGATTTCCTACCCTTGTATGAGATTGTATATAACAAGATTTTCCACTCCACCATCACTATAGAACCAATCAAGGCCTTGTATGGGAGACCTTTCATGTTTCCATTATATTGTACTGATCAAATGTAATCCACACTCATGGTCCCAGAGTTGGTGCAACAATGAAAAATAAGGTGAAGATCGTCCAATTGTGGATGGAGACTACCCCAAACCATTAGAGGTCATATAGAAACTAATGATGGAGGCCTTTGGATTTTGATGGTGGAGAACATGTGTTCCTAAAGGTCTCACATCAGTGATGATTGTGGATATTTTTTTGGGGTGTCATGTTATCTTCGAGGTTCATTGTCCCTTTCCAAATACTACATAGGGTCAATGAGGTAGCGTACTACATGTCCCTATTGTGAGTGGGTTCCCTATACTCAAATAATTTTTATACTGTGATTATCATTACATGTATATAGTTTGATATATACATGTGTTTACCTTACCACAATAATTTTTATACTACTGATTCCACTATATTTATGGTAATTTAATTATACTACATGTCATATAAAAATGTTATAATAGTTCCTAGTCTATAATGAGAACATAACAATACCACGAATGTAATATTAAAGTTATGTCCAATGGTCTATACATATCATGATTCCATGACATAGATGATGTGAAACCATCAGTTCTTGGGGGATCATAAGCACTGATAATTCTTCTCATGAAGTTCACATTTTGTGATCTCGAGTAGATGAGATCATGAGGACTGACCCTCTAATAGAAACACCACATTTTTCAGTTGTCATTGGTAGTTCCTATCTACAAACATGTGTAATGGTCTCATGAATTGCGATTATTATTATTGTATGATATTTGATTATGTACTTTGATACAAGATAAAAAATAGGTAATTGATGTCATTGAGAGGTAGATTTCATTAGGTGCATCATTGGGGGTTTGACAATGATTTAATAGCCAAGATAAAAAAATTCTTCTGCAAGGAAGTGATATTTCAGGCCTAGTTGATTAGGATGGTAGTACCTTTACTAAATCCATGGTTGTAGTAGAAGAATGTAAGTCCATATAGTCAGGTCAATGAATAATAAAGAAAGAATGAATTATGGAAAAAATTGTGAATATAATTTTATGAGATATCATATGATAAATATGTTATATTATACGGTGTTTGTTCATAACAAAGGTTGTCATTTATATGCCTTTTCCTTATATCCTTAGGGGCCTTGATGTGTTTCTAGACTCCAATCTAGTTGAATAGTATTCATCATTATCAGGATAAGGTCCTAGAGGGTGTAACACTAGGCATATTCAAAATTATTTCCTATTATAATGAATAGGTGTATAGGATATGATGGGACCCACTATGTGGTTCGATACATTTCTAATAATAAATAATTACAAATGAATAAAGAAATTTAATATTATTCAAGTAGATAATAATTATAGTTGAATTTATTTATTAATAGTATTCACAAGGTATTAAGTGAATTCATGGGAAACTATTATATGAATGAATATTATTTTAATATTGAAGGTTCATTTAATATTTGTGGAAATTATGATTCAAGTTCATGACTCACATTTTATCACACAATATATTTATTATTATATTATAAGAAATTGATAAAAATATAAATGATGTTTATGATGTAGTTAGTTGGCCATAATGTGTCATTTATGGATTATCTAGTGGGATTTATTTATATAGGGGTTAGGGAACCCATTCAGGGTCTTTAACCTTCATTATATAAGTAATATGGAGTTATTTTTCAAGATACTATTCATCCAATCGAATTTGAGAGCTCCTCACTCCTTCTCGCATCCTAGAGAGAGAAATAACCCTTCTAAGAAATTGATCCAAGAAATCCTTCACAGATTGAGGGAACATATTTGTAATGATCATTGGGACATCAAAGAATTTTCTAGACCTCTGTGATGAACCTAGATTTGAAAAATTAACATTCTCGTGGACTCTTGAAGTGTGTGTGGATGATCTAGAGGGATTCAGTCTTGGATCCTTCAACCAACAGTTTCTAGTGATGAGAAATAGTCAAACACACCTTCAATTAAAATAAAGTAACCATTCATTTAATTTTATTACTTAAATAAATTCATTCTAGATCCTTGTGCCTTTACCAGGGCCTTGATATCTAAAGATGATGAAGTTACATCAATCCGAAGGTGAATTTTTTTAATCCATGATCCATATGATTCTATTTCATGCCCCAGTACTAATAAATGATATCAAAGGGATCATGTGAATTTTCAAAGGTAAGAAAAATTATATTTACCTTAAATTTAAATCGAGGGATTCATTTAGGTCAAAATATAAATTAACACACTTTGATCCAATCTTGGATGGCCAAGTTATGACCATCCAAAATTTTAATTTTGATTAAAACCATTTTGTTTTTTATGAGTATCAATTTAAAGAACTTATATTAATATATATGTTAATTTTTCTCGGGTTGTGTCATCATTGGTGATTTTTAGTGAAAACTAAAACTCCATCTGGACTCTGATGATCAGAATAGTGACCTTTAGCTAGATGAATTTCCACACCTTTGTCAGAAGTCATAATAAAAAATAATAAAAATAATTCTTAAAAAGGACTATAGGATAAGTTTTTAAAATATTGATAAAAAATAAAAGGGGATAAGTTGCAGGCCTTGGTGGTTCATGCTAGGAAAACGTTTTTTAACCTATCTTCCTATGGAAGCTATAAGTCAAGATTTTTTTTTAATAAAAAATGGGAGGGTTGGAACTCCCACCCCCACAGCGGCTCCCACCACTTCCATTCAATCCTCCCACACCTCACTTTCACTACCATTAGCATCCCAACACTTACCATCTTCATTGGACTCCTGGTTCCAATCATCGCCATCCTGGAACCCCTCCTAGATTCCCTAAAAGCGTCACCCCAACCGCATCAGCCTCCCAGATGCCACTGCCTCAACTGTCAGACCTATATGCCTACATGTGATAACCCCTTTGAAACCCTCATTCCTAATCGCTATACCCTCTGGTAGTGACCCTACATGAATGAACCCCCTATGTCCAACATCCCCATACCGACCAACCTGGAAAGGGCTGGGATGGGTTCTTCATGACTTGATCAGCCCCATATAGGCTCAAAAAATCTTGAAGTCCATTTTAAGGGGTTTTCAGGGCATGGGGGTAATTTAAATATATCCAAAAGTTAATTTATTTATTTTTATTTAAAAAATAATAATTTATATTTGGACTGAAAAAAATAAATTATTTGAATTAAAATAATTCTTTTAATTCAAAAAAAATCCCTTGAAATAAATTTATCAGAAGTTTAATTTTTTTTTTTGTATTTAATTTATCAAATAAATCATCTTTAGAATTGACTGAACATTATTTATCTAGTTTTGTATTTAATTATTAATTATAATGTCATGTAATTAATGTAATAATATATTTGTTTTAGATAGTCTACACATTTTATTTTTTCATTTAATATATATAAGGTTCTGCATGTCCATTAGTATAAGTATGTATGCATTTTGTGCATACCAAGAACCCCTCATATATGCATGGGTATTTATGTATTATGATGATGGTGTTATAATACATTGACCATGCCAAGATGAGGTAGTATTCCAGACTACATGTAGAAACATCAGAGAAGGGTGTGAGCTACAATATGAGTCATACCCAATTTAGGTATCTTACACCTAGGGTTGTAGTTGATCTATCAGATCAATAAATACTAAATGCTCAAGATCGATCAGGTAGATTATTCAATTTATGAATTTTTTATTATATTATGAATATTCATGTTTATAGGAACATATAAAATAATAAATAAATAATGCATAGATGAAAAAAATAAATATGAAATGAATGTTCTTTATTAATGCATTGTTCAGTTGTGAGTGTGATCGTATAATACAGAAATATTAGGTATAAAATAAATTTATTAATCAAGTAACATTAAAACCCTCAAAGTAATATTAATTTATAATTCCTTTCATCACTTAAATTTGAAAAAACTCAGGTGTATGAGGTGCTCATCAACCCTACATGAGGGTGTATCCTAGTACTGGGGAGTTATTTTTGAAAATGATGGGTTGAATTAACTAATGGTGGACAAAAATAAGTATCCATAGATAGATTATTGTGACTTTAGAGGAAGATTTCTTAGGGAATAAAGGTTATTATTATGAGAAGCTGAGACTTCACTAAATAATTCATGGAGCTACAAGTCAATATGTTTGGCTAGTATAGTGGCTACCTTTAAACTCTTTAATTAGTGGTATAGCCATAGCTTGGAATATGTGGAGACGTTTTGAGGATATTTTTCAATATAATTATCAAGAAACTTGGTATTAAAAATCTTATAGTGAGGGATATGAGTGTTTGATAAAATAGAAGGAGACATTTAAATATATAATCTATAATGTTTAAAAGGTAATCAAGATAAATTATTAATTGCTAAATTTAGTTTTTGTAGATAAAATGGCAATCACCACCACAGGTAAATTATCATTGAGATCCATTCTAGATAAATAAAATATCTTTACCAACCAAAACATACAATATTCCTACAAGGTATTTCACATAGTAGTACACCAAGAGAGGAAGATTTATGTGATTGAGGTCCCACTTCCTATATATCCCCTGAAGGAGTAAGTAAGGAAGAAAGAGAAAGATATAAAATGAATATAGATGATGAATTACATATACAATGTATCATGTGGTTATTAATGTCCAATAAAATATAGAAAATGCATGAGAATGAAGATTCCTACAAGATGCTAACACATACCCAGTAGTTATATCAGGAGAGATTAAGGGAAAAAATATGAAATATCAAGTGCACCTTATAGGTGAAAACTAACATAAGGGAATCAAGCATAACCTCATGTATTGAAGATGATTGGGTAAATTGAGATACTTGAATCCATTATGTTCAAACTAAACCAAAAACTAATGACCAATATTTTTCTTGTCTCTTTATCACCATGATTCCTAGTTTTTATTGTTAATTACAACATGAATAACATAAAAAATTCACTTCAAAACCATTTGATTTACTTTTCCATGATGATAAAGATATGAATAATTCCAATTATCTAGTACTTATGGTGAACAAGAGTAGGAATTCAAAGACCAAGGGATCTAAGTGTAAACCCAAGATGAAGACCTTGATGCACTATCATTCAAAAAAATAAAAATATACAGAGGTAGGGTAAGAAGGATGATGTTTAATTTTCATGTGGTAAGAAATACCACTACAAGAATAATTGAAAATATGGGAAAAGGAAACAATGATACACTTCCACTTCATGTATTTTTGTCATTAAATGAAACTTATTTTTATCTAAAAGTTGGGTATTGGATAAAATATGTGTCTTAGACATTTTTATTCATATATAGGAACCAATTAGATTCTAGAAGATTTAAAAGGGTGAGGCGGATCACTAAGATGAAAATGGTGAGAGACTAACAAACTAGGTACTAAGAGATCATCCTATGAATTTACCCAGTGGTTTGGTTATTTAATTAAATAATTATTATTATGTTATTTTGGTTAATATAAACATAATCTCATTTTAGTGTTTTTAAACCATGGGATTTTATTTCATGTTTGAAAATAAATGTTGTCTTTTTTATAAGGATACCATATTTTATTATAAGGCTCATATTAATAATGGATTGTATATAATTGAACATGAAAACCCTATAATGAAAATCAATGAAAAACCCATAAAAAATTAATCATATAATACCCACCTATGAAACTTCACTCTTGGTCATGTAAATGATTAGCGATTAAACAAATTACATCAAGTAGGGTTTTTAGACTCAACTGGGTTAAAACCCTTGGATGTATGCCATGCTTGTTTATAAGAGAAAATGAAAAAATCAACCATTATTGGTAAAAGAGTAATAGCCACTAAATTATTAGAATTTATTCACACCAACGTATGTGGTATTTTTCAAGTAGAAAAAGGGGTAATATTTCTTACTTCATTACTTTTACCAATGTATATAGTAGGTATTTCTATATTTACTTGATGTGGTTTAAGTCAAATTCCTTTTATATGTTCACGAAATACCAACATTAAGTAGAAAACCCACTTGGTAAGAATATTAAGGCAATCCACTCAGACCGAGGTGGAGATTATCTTAACCAAGATTTAATTGATCAATTGAATAAGTTTGGGATAATATCCTAACTCACTCCTCCTTATAAACCTTAGTGGAATGATGTTAGTGAAAGGAGGAATCAGACTATGTTAGACATGATCAAACCAATGATGGGTTAAGAAACTATTCCATTATCCATTTAAGGATACACATTATAGATAATAGAATATACTCATAATTGAGTACCAACTAAAGCTACATATGAAATTCCTTATGAGTTTTGGTAAGGAAATATACCCAATCTATCAAATATACATGTATGGAGATGTTATGATTTTTTCAATACTATACCTAGTGAAAAATTAGTATAAAAAATAATGAATTGCATATTTATATTTTATCCTAATGAAACTAAAGGCTATTACTTATATAAACCTTTAAATAAAAATTTTATTGTGGAAATACATGCCAAATTTATAGAAAGGGAACACATTTATAATGTAAATAGTGGGAGAAAGATTTACATTGAATAATTTGATGATCCATACATATAAGAGTTGGTACAAGAATAATCTTTATAAGAGATAGTGGGAGATGAAGATGTTACTAAGACACAAGTACTGCATAGGTATACTTGAGAGGTTAAAGAAGCAAAAAAATATAGGTTTCTTATCACTGAGTCAGATGAAACATTACTCTTAGAGAATTATGAACCTATAACCTATAAGGAAGCCTTTGAAGGAAAGGATATTGGTAAATGTAAAGATACTATTCATTCTGAGATGGATTCCATGTACCAAAATAAAGTTTGGATTTTGGTAGACTCTCAAGTTCATATAAAACCTATTGGGTAAAAATGGGTATTAAAGAAAAATCATGATGTGGATGGTAAAGTAAATAATTTTAAAGCATGAATGGTTGAAAAGTGTTTCTAGAAACATCAAGGAATAGACTATGATGAAACCTTTTCACCAGTAGAAATGATGAAATCCATTAGAATATTACTTGCAATAGAATCCTTATATGATTATGAAATTTGGAAAAATAGATTTCAAAACTTATTTTCTAAATGGGAAGTTGGTTTAAGACATATATATGAATCAAATTAAGGGATTTATTATGTCAATGAGTGAAAATAATTTTTTTGATCTTTAGAGATCCATTTATAGGTTAAAATAGGCATCATGATCATGGAATGTTCATTTTGATGAGTCCATAAGAGAATTTGGATTCATTAATAATTAAAGTGATCAATGTTTATATAACATGGTTAGTGGGAATGATATCACTTTCCTTATATTATATATTAATGAAATTTTAATTATAGGAAATGATGTACCAGTCTAACAGTCTATTAAGACATGGTTAATTAAATGAATCTCCATGAAAGATTTAAGTGAAGTAGTATACACCCTAGGGATTAAGATGTGTTGATATAGATCCCATAGGCTACTTGGTCTAAGTCAAAGTACATATATTGACAGGTTACTCTAAAGGTAAAATATAGAACAACCCAAGAGAGGGTTGTTTCCAATTTCACATGGAATCAATATCTTTAAGAAAATGTGTCAAAAAATATATGAGGATATTAAAATAATGAGTAGAAAATATTATGATATATTATTGGGCTCCATCATGTATGTAATGACATATACCATGTTTGATATTTTATTTTATTTAAACATGGTGGGAAGATAACAAGCTAATTTAGGAGAGATACATTGGGCATCTGTATAAACTATCTTGAAGTACTTGAGACATACAAAGGATATTTTTATGGTGTATAAAGGAGATGATGAACTAATAGTGAGGGGGTAAACTGATTCTAGTTTCAAGAAAATTCATAATGATAAAAAATCATATTTATTCTATGTATTTTTCATGAATGGTGGTGCAACGAGCAAGAGAAGCTCAAATAAACCTCTATTCTCTGGATCTATATCATAATTTGAGTATATACAATCTTCTAATAAAATTGAAGAGGAAGTATGTATATGAAGTTTTTCTCAGATATTAATGTTGTGCTTAGTATTTCAGTCCTTATTCCATTTTATTGTGATAATATTATAGTAGTGGTGGTTTCCAAGGATCCTAGGTCACATTAGAGGAAAAATAATATATTTAAGAGGTTTTATCTCTTGAGGTATTTTACACAAAGAGGTGATGTAATAATTAGTAGAGAAATTAAAGAGGATAAGGTGGAATAACCCCTGACTAAATCCAAATATCTGTAGAATCATGATACTTATATGAGAGATAGAGGTTTGTGGATTGTTAGTATTTGTCTCTAGTATAAGTGGGAGTGTTGTGAGTTGGTTCCCACGATCCAAATCCTTTGTGTACTTTAATTACCATTACATGTATAAAATTTGATATATATGTGTGTGTGTTCATGCATGTTTACCTTACCATAATAGTGTTGATACTTCTATGTCCACTATATTTGTAGAAATGTACATAGATTAAATATATTATCAAAAGGTTATAGAAGTTCCCAGACTATAATGAGAAACTAGAAATACCATGATACAATCTTAAAGTTTTTTCCTTCTGTTCAGATACATCATGATGATAAGAAAAAGATGATTTGGAACCATCAGGTTCTGGGGGATCATAATCATTGATACTTCTTCACATGAGGTTTTCACTTGGTGATCTCGTGTAGAAGAGACCATGAGGACCGAACCACAAATAGAAACACCACATGTTTTAGGTGTCATTGGTAGTTCTAATTTACAAACATGTGTAATGGTCTCCTAACTTGAGATTAATAATAGGGTATTCTATTTTATTACATAATTTGATATAAGATGAAAAATATGGAATTGATTTTGTAGTGAGGTATCTTGTGTTGGGTGCATTATTTGTGGTATGAAAGTGAATGAATAATCAACGTATAATTTTTTGATTCCAAAAGGAAGTGATATATTAGGACTAGTTTATCAGGATAATAGTAACTTTACTAAATCCAATGCCATGATAGAAGAATGAAATTCCATGAAGTTAGGTTAATGAATAATAAATCAAGAATGGATGATGGCACAATGTGTGCATCCTGATTTATGAGATATCATATAACAAATAGATTATATTACATGGTGTGTGTTCATAAGAAAAGTTATTGTTACTATGAATTTTACTTTTCTCCTTTAGGGAATTTATGGGTTTCTAAACTTCACTCATGTTCTATGAATAGTATTCACTACTATCGATATAAGTTCCTAGAGGGTTACAAACTTAATGTATTAAAAAAATTCTCTATTATGATGAATAGGAGTATAGGACATGGTGGGATCCACCATGGGGTCCAATACATGTCCTAGAATAAATTCTCACCAATGAATGAATAAATTAATTATTATTTTAGTAGATATTAATTAGTGTTGAATTTATTTATTCAAATTATTCATAAGGTACTAAGTGAATAGATAGAAAAATACATGGCAAACATATATTTTTTTAATATTCAAGGTTTATTTAATATTTTTGGGAATTACGAGTCAAGTTTATGACTCATATTTTTATCACATAATATATTTATTATTATATTATAATAAATTTATAAAAATATAAATTCCATTTATGATGCATTTAGTTGGTTATAACAAGTCATTTGTGGCTTATTTAGTGGGTTTTATTGATACTAGGGTTGGGGAGCCCATTCTGAGTGTTTAAACTCCACTATATAAGCAATAAAGAGCTCTTTTATAAGGTAATTTTCATCCACATGAATTTTAGGGAACCACTATCCTCCTTCCTGACTCTTAGAGAGATAAACACTTTTTTCAAGAAATCTATCCAAGAACTCCTTTATGGATTGAAGTAATAGAGTGGTGGTGATATTCAGGACGTCGAAGGTTTTTGCAGACCTTTTCTCTTGCACTGATATTTTTATCATCATAATTACCATGCAATATATAAGAATTTGTGGATGATCTAGAGGGATTTGAGCTCAATACATTAAGAAATGGTCACCAGTGATGAGTAATAGTCGAACACAACTTCAATTCGAATGAGGTAACCATTAATTTTATTTTTACACTTAAATAAATTCATATAAGATCCTAGGGACATTACCTGGCCTTATATCACTATATACAATGAAGTTATGTTAACCCAGTGATATAAATTTAAATCCCCGACCCATTTTCTTCTGTTATGTTCCATGGTACTAATATTCCCTACCACTAGAGTTTGACCAGGTACACAATGTATTTTACATGTTTCAACTGAGGAGGTATTTGAATGACCCATCACTTGTTTTATATTGGGGTGATATGAATACCAAGGATAAATCTAAATTTTCATATTAGTCTATAGAGATAGAGGATTAACAAGATAAGATTCTAAATGGGTAAGTGATTCCCTTAGTTCATGCCTGGTGGTAGCACAAGAATCTTTAAGAGAGCACCTGGGAGTGGGAGAACCAAATGTGAGATTAGTACCCTCACCTATTTGATTATATTTTTTATTTTTAGGTAAAAATACCTTGGGTGTAGAGAATTTAATAGATATATTTTTCACTTGTAAAACATTGGAATATTTTGAAGAATATTTTTGCAGTTAGGTGCTGATTCAGCATGGGATTCTGAGGCCCAATGAGTATCATTATTAATATAATAAAATATAAAATATATTATATCATGAAAATGATGTTTTTATAAAATAATATAATATAACCCAAATTTATTCATGGATAAGAAATATGAGAATTCCATTAAATCCTAAATGCATCTTTTACCCTAGTCAAAACAAAACCATTATGCGTGTCAGGTGTCTAGCTTAAGTGAAATCTTGGGAGAGTTAATAAATAAATAAATAAATTTGTTTGTTTGTTTGTTTGTTTGTTTGATGAATAGAACTAATATCCCCTATTTTATCCCCATTATGGAAAACCCAAAGGGTTAGTCTCATAAACCTAGGTATTTAGAGAGGATCTATCAGGAGAAGATTTATTGGATGAACAATAACAGACTGTGGTGTAGCGATCAGTGTTCTAATGGAGTTCATAGATCTCACCAATTATAGAGGAATATAACCATTATTATTTAGTGATTAATCCAAACTAAAGGTAAGACATTTTTTTTATTTAGATTAATCATATTTTTTATCTCATGTTGAAAACGAATCAATTAACCTAACACGAGTTGATTTTCAGATCAATGGTTGATTACAGTTGATGTTTTTATCTTCTTAGAATTAAGAATTGATATTTATTCATTAATAACTATTTATTCTTATGTGTTCATCATTTCCATTTTTAAATAATGGAATCCAATCTGAATAATAAATAACATTCATTCTCAATTTTTTTGTTTTGTGTTTTTTCTCCCAATGTTCTTTATGTATTCATCACCAACATTCTATTTGGATGGTGGTTTGAAAAATACTTGGAGAGTAATAATTTTGTGTTCGATATTCAGGGAAATGGTTAATTTATGTGGGTATGATTTTTGGATTGAGGTAATGATTGAGGTGTGTTGACTATGAATGATGATCTTGTGATGTATCATGGGAAGTTGGTTCACAGGTTTGGCATTTTGGTGATGCAGAGAGATGATATAATATTCTCAAGTGAATCAATGGATGGAATCTCACCACCAGAAATGGTGTGGATTTATCAAACCTAGATTTAGGTTTTATGGTGTATTTGGTTGAAAAATTGGAGGTAGTGGAAACATAGGAAAAATGTATAAAGTATTATGGGATTTCTAGAAAATCTCGATATACACAGTGCGTAGTCCGAATATCACACATTGTGAAGTCCTCTGGATGAGTTGGAAAGGGTTTAAGAAAAAAAATACCACACACTGTGTTGGGATACCACATTTCATGTGACCTATGCCTGGAAACTTGGTGTGTAAACTTAGGGTACATAGGCAGATACATGGATAAGTACATGAGCACGACCAGAGTACTCAGGCAGAACCCAATACTTGGACGTATCTAGAGTACTCGAACACAACCAGGTATATGGGTGTGATAAGAGTACATAGGCATGACTTGGTACTCAGACAATGATAGGGTACCAAAGAATGGCCAAGTACATGAGCATGACTGATGTACATAGGCACGGGCCAAAGTACATGGGGATACCTAGGGTAGCGAGTACATGTTGTGTATAACCTATACTAACCATGTACTTTTCCTAGGATAGGTTGAGGATATATTTATCTTCAATATATACCAATATATCTAGAGTGAATCCCCTTGGTCTCTCCCTATGAGGGTACAATGAGGCATCATATCCTGAGCATGGGATATGATCCCCTATGTGGGATTAGTTTCAGATAGAGTACAGGAATACCTTTGTGTGGCTTGGAGTTTGATCCTCTATCTTTCTATTATTACCTACATTTGGATATGAATCCCATTATTAACTATAAGAGAATGATATCCCCTTCCTAGTAGGTTATCCAGTTAGGGTTATGAATCCCCCATAGGCCTTGGGTGAGATCCCCTATCTATGCATCGAAATCTTATAAGTTCTATCATGCACTTATTCATAGTTAGAACCAAAGATAATGACCTCTATGATGAGAATCATCAGTGTTTCCATACTCATGGAGTGAGTTCTCCTAGATTTACATTACCTTTTAGCCTCAAGGAAAATCTTGTACTGGCAGTATAGTTGTGACTCTACCATGAGACTCATTGTATATATTGAGTATATCTTGGTTACTATTTTTATGTCTCATATTTTTATTTAAATTCCTTTTTGATTATGAGTAGACTACTCTATTGATGTATTATGTTTGGTGATTTCAGGTTGTCCTGCTAGGTATTTTTATACTCACCCTTGCATGGGATATGCGCACACATTTCATGTATTTTTTAGATGACATGCCTTTCAACTTGGTCCTAGGTGGATCAGGAGTAGGTGGAACATAGTTGATCTATAAAAACCATGGTTCATACTAGGTGTTTCATTTGAATATTTCCCCCTCCTTCCTAGAAGGTTTCAATCTTTTTACAGCTTTGGTTGGCTTGTATTTTTCCCTTTACGCTTTCCAGTACTTTTTTTCTACTCTAATGTGGGATATAGATGTTTTCATACATTATGATATCAGTTGTGTTTTACCTCTCTTCATTATATGGGTATTGGATTCTAGCTTGGGGTGTCACATATGACTTAACACTGGCCAGGTAAGCCCTGGTGGGTTGAGTTGTGGCATGGATCTCACATATCATCTCTATGATCATATTTAATATATATCCCTTTAGTTGGAAAATCACCAAAAAAAACATTTTAAATTTTAACCTTCAACATTTAAACACATAATAATTAATTAAGAAATAAAACTCACAAATTAAGATGTTTTAATATTAAGATCAATATTTACACTATAAAATAATAATATACTTATATATAATATTCCAATATATATATATATATTAATTATATTAATATATTAATTAAAAATATATGAAAATATGGATTGATTAATAATCAACAGATAATTCTTAGTAATATAATTTAAAATTTTATTTAAATTTAATACCTTTTATATTAATCAATTATACCCATTTAATATATATATGTTAGTTTTTTATAATTTATTTTCATGATTATGTGTTACTTTTTTGGATTATACAATGCTTGTTTCAGTATAGTGGTATCAATCATCATTATTTATTAATAATTTTATTATTCTAAGTTTATTCGAGGAATATTAGTAATATATTACTTAATTTAAACGTATTATTTCTAAAAGGTTATATTTTTTATTATGATAATTTGAATATACTAATTAACTATATGTAATTACCATATGTTCAATTTTCATATTTTCTGACCACCAGATATCTAACAACCATATGTGTAATGACTATATGTCCAAATACCATATATACAATAACTATATGTCCAATGAATATATGTTCAAAAATCATATAACATTCATATAATACTTTTTAATCCCTATATATAAATGTTTCCGATGCTTTTGTCAGGGACGCGCACACATCAGTCACGCAGAGGACGCGCTGCTGTGGCCCCGCATTCCCGCTTTCCAAAGTCGGGCGGAATCCGTTCATTATTCAGGGAAGTCTGCTCCTTGATCGAAACCGGGATGATGGGATGTCGGTTCTTCCTTCCGTTTATTCCTCCTCGGAGCTCATCACCTAGTCTGGGTCTCCCTCATAGATTAAGTCGTGGTTTGCGAATCTCTTCCGGGCGCCATATCTTCATGGACATTGGTTAATTACGCCACTTCCGTCATGACCTTCCAAGGGGTTCGGTCAGGGTAGCAACCTTCGGTTAGGAGAGTAGTCATGTTGGGGCATCACCGGCGTGTCTTGAAGCTGGGGAACTGGAATGTTTGTCTTATGTCCCTTATTATAGGGCTTCTTGAGGGCATGTAATCACAAGGAATCCCACATCGAACACGGAGAATTGTATTCCATAGGCATGTATCTAAGGTTTTCCTCATCTTTCCATGTTTAACACAGGGTATGCTGCAAGTTTAACGTCCAGCAGAGATGGATCAGACTGATCGGAACACTAGCTAGAGTGGATTAGATTGAAGAACCCCTGGAGGGAACACCGTTGTTGGGGCCGACATGTGGGAAGATTCCCAGATACCATGGAGGGGAATGGACTGGGATGATCCCACCGGGATGTGGCGGTCCGGGAAAGAATCAGGATGGATGATGGATTTGGGCTTGGGCCTCGTGGAGGTTTCCTACATATCCCCACGATAGGAAATCAAAGTCCACATAGTTCAATGATACGGTGGGACACCTGAAAAGGCGACCCATGAGAATGAACACATGGATGGGATCTAGAGGGAGTAAAACCTCCGGGTTAGGGAATGAGCTTACCGAGACACATGGACTTGAGGGAGAAATCAGGATGAGTCATGGGTGATGGGTTTGAGCCTCGTGGAGACTTCCTACGTATCCCCGTGGCAGAAAATCAAAGTCCGCGTAGTTCAGGTGGTATCTAGGGCTTACTTTCTGATGTCAGTAAACCGATGTGAAGGTGGACCTGGGGTCCAGATGGATGGTGGGCTTGAACCTCATGAAGGCTTCCTACGTACCATGCCTTGAAATGGATCAAAGTCCCCATAATTCAGGATGGATGTGGCCTACGCTCTGAGAAGGCCCATGGTGGTGGGGCTTGAATCTCATGGAGGCTTCCTATGTACCATGCCTTAGCATGGATCAAAGTCCCTGTAGTTCAGGTTGGATGGGGCTTACGCTCTGAGACGACCCATGGTGGTGGGGCTTGAACCTCATGAAGGCTTCCTACATACCATGCCTTAGCACAGATCAAAGTCCCCGTAGCTTAGGATAGATGGGGCTTACGCTCTGAGGCGGCCCATGGTGGTGGGATTGAACCTCATGGAGGCTTCCTACGTACCATGCCTTAGCACATATCAAAGTCCCCGTAGTTCAGGATGGATTGAGGCTTATGCTCTAAGATAGCCCAAGGAGGATATAGTTTAACGTCATACAGGATGAGGCATTTGGGGCTTAAACTCTAAGATGTACCAAGGTGGTGGAGCTTGAAACTCATGGAAGCTTCCTACGTACCATGCCTTAGCACAGATCAAAGTCCCCGTAGTTCGGGATGGATGGGGCTTATGCTCTGAGACGGCCCATGGTGGTGGGGCTTTAACCTCATGGAAGTTTCCTACGTACCATGCCTTAACACGGATCAAAGTCCCCATAGTTTGGGATGGATGGGTATTACACTCTGAGACAACCCATGGTGGTGGGGCTTGAACCTCATGGAGGCTTCATACGTACCATGCCTTAGCACGGATCAAATTCCCCATAGTTCGGGATGGATTGGGGATTATGATCTGAGACATACCAAGGTGGATACAGTTTAACTTCATGTGGGATGGGGCATTTGGGGCTTACACTCTGAGATGGCCCAAGGTGGTGGGGCTTGAACCTCATAGAGGCTTCCTACGTATCGTGCCTTAGCAAAAATCAAATTCCCCATAGTTCGGGATGGATGGGGCTTACGCTCTGAGGCGGCCCATGGTGGCAGGGCTTGAACCTCATGGAAGCTTCCTACGTACCATGAATTAGCACGGATCAAAGTCCTTGTAGTTTGGGATGGATGGGGCTTACGCTCTGAGATGGCCCATGGTGGTGGGGCTTGAACCCCATGGAGGCTTCCTATATACCATGCCTTAGCACAGATCAAAGTCCCCGTAGTTCAGGATGGATGGTTTTCAGGGTCGGTGCTCACTCTAAGCTCACGGGAATCATACTCAGTGTGAGAAAAAAAAGGTTGCAAGGACCTGACAATCACGTCACGAAGCGTGAGTCCGTGGGAATCGAGGAGGGGCTTACGCATTGAGCGGCCCGTGGTGCTGGGACTTACTCCAGGATGGAGGCCCGAGGGCAACAAATCACAACGGGAGGAGGATTTGGGACAGAAGAAAGGAGGAGTCCCACTTCCCATCATGCTCCCCGCTGGCCCTGGTGTTGGAGAAGTACAGAGGTGCATGGGTGCTACCTTCCGCAAGAGGGGTTAGGGGCTTACACCAAGGTGGCTGCCCTTCACTGTGGACAAACACCACTCTGAGAAGGAGGATATCATCCCATGTTGGGGGTGATCCCATCCCGGTGGAGACGAGCGGGCATGGAGAATGTCTAAGGTGGGGGGACCCTACGTGTGAGGCACAGGGCCATATCACAGTTTAACGTCATGTGTTGAGGATGAGCTACTTGGCAGTTTAACATCCTGCAGCTCGGATGAGGTGGGTTGGCTCTGCACCCCTAGGACTTACATAACCGGTGCCCTCTGCCCCCTGTGGGAGGGAAGGCATCGACAAGGCTGTTCTGAGGGGGTGTCATGGGGAAATCCATTGAGGGGTCCATGTTAGCGTGGCTATGCGAAGAAGCAATAAACGTTAGCATGCCTATGTGAAGAAGCACGAGGCAAAGCAACACAACGGGAAGGATTGTCCAAGGGAATTTGAAATTGCTTCGTACAAGCCGAGAAGGCCATATGGGAAAACCATACCTGATACAAATTCCCATGGTTCACTGGACACTCGCGAACTACACCTGGAAGGAGGGCATCAGACTCGCGCACAAGGAATGCCCGGGGAGCACCGAGGTGAAAAGCACTGAAGGATTGAGCACAACCTTTGGGGTTGCGCAAAATAAGGGCTGCTGAGCCTTTGCGCGACTTGAATGGATTGCGCGCAAGGTGGCAGGATTACGCGCGGGTGACAAGGGCCGAGCATAAGGACAGGGGATGCACAAAGATTGCGCAAAACTGATGGGCCTGCATGTAATGGAAGGAATTGCATGTAGGTAGGAAGACCCCGAGGGGTTGGAATTTAGTCTAAGCCAGGGGGATCTCGCGCAAAGGCGGATCCCGAGGTAACTTGGTGAAAAACAAAACCCTACCTGAAGGCCATATTGCGTGCGTGCAGATTGGAAATTACGCGCATGAGAGGCGGTTCGAATTCTTCAACCCCGAAACGAAAGGGGGTCTCCTTCTATTTATAGGCCTCCGGCGGCGCAGAATGCAAGTCTTTCACAAAATAATTGCGCGACTGATGCAGAAGCGCGACATATCAACCACGCAGGGCACGGGTGCGAAATAATTTCGCACCGACATCCGGATCTTTTGCGAATCCCGTGGCCTTCCACGCGGGATATAATTTTTTCATGCACATCTTCTTTTTTGCATGCAGCCACTCCAGGCCCTCCGGACCGCGCCTCCGGGTCCAAATATGACATCGATTTTTTCGTTACGGAACTTTCCCCAGTACTTACGCATGTTTTGGCATCTACAAATTCCCCCCATCAGAATTGGATCAGCGAAGGGTCACAACGATCAGATTCCAAGGGAAATGCCAAAATGTAGGACCGATGGGCTGCAAGCGCGCAAAAAGCTCGAGCGGCATGCAAAACCGCGGTCCGGCACGGAAGCCTCTTTACGCACGGGCATGGAACCATGACTTGGTCTATAAAAGCTGCCAGGGGTCCCATGCTCCATATGAAGTTTCTCGCATGATAAGCCCTGAGCTCTCGTGCGTGAAATTGCTTCCACTTCTGTGCAAAAACAGTGTGGTTGCATGTAATTCTGCCGAGATTTAGCGGCCTCTTATGCACAAACCTGGGATTTTCCATGAAACACTCTGAGATTGCATGAAAGTCGCTGATTTTAGGTGCCCGACTACTAGATTCTGTGCCCAAGCCCCCGCACACCACTTCCGAACACTTAGTTTGAAAAAGATGGCTGCAAACCAGGTCGATGAGGGGGAGGCCACTACACGCAGAGCTAAGATGGCAGCAAACCTGAAGGTTTATGACATCAAAAGAGTGGTCTCCAATAACTACACCCTCTTCAACATGCTAACTCTCGCCCAAAAAGAGTATGCCTTATCTGATAATCTGCCGTTGTGGAACTTCGGCATTCTGGAGGAGGTTCCCCTATCGGGCTTTGAGGTTGATACCCCGTGGTTATGGGTGACCCGCAAAGACAAACTTCCTCGATACAACATCATCAACAACAATCGTACTACTATAGAAACCAGGCACATGGATGTATATGTCCTGAATCCTAGGACCAGAACCATTTCTGTGGGTGATCCCATTGCGGAGAACTCACCAGCCCTCTACGCGAGCACTTTCCATCAGAGCATCACCAATAAAACCAAAGGCTGGCTGCAGGACTGGGATCTGCGGTCTAGGGTCAACTTCACCAGTGAGTGGGCCTAGGCGTACTGGGTTTGCCACACATGCAACCAATTCAAGGCCGAGCTGCGGCATATTGGTCTATTCGAGGCAGTGTGGACAGCACAGTTCCACTTTTACTGGAAACCTAAGCTCGGACTGGAGCTGTTCACTCGGTTGTACCCTGACACTAACACATTTCATCTCCATCATGGGGAATTCGGCATTAGTCTCTGGGACATACACTGCATCGAAGGCATCCATCTGGAGGGCCATCAATATGACGAGATCCTCCCACCGATGAACATATGGGGTGACAGGTCTCAAACCCCCATACTGACGTGGCACCTGCTGGAGTTGGCCAAGGAGAGGCTGAAGGTCAAGGACTTCTTGAAGGACATTGCCTACAAGGATTGGTTCAGCCTATTCTTGGAGAAGGACCCAGAGGTCAAGATGCCAGGGCGGGGGAAGTGGTGTCCAACCACGGTTCAGAAGAGCAAGAGTGGGTCCTACCGGAGGATCTTGGAGGTGGGGCAATACCAATCATGGGGCTACAACATCAACGAGGTCCGTGACCCAAATGTACAGTACACCGGATTCCTTTCCACGTTCCTAAGTGGGTGGATCTTGCCGGTACAAGACGCAAGGATGGGCGTCCGCCCCGTGACCTTGGTGATGGCGGACATCATGGGTGCCAACAAGAGGTTCAATCTTGGGGTCCCTGTGCTGGCTTGGCTGTATGCCATCTTGGGACGCATCTCAAGAGGGGGATCACCTCAGAGAGTATGTGTCCCCTTCCAGATATTCCATGGCTAGGTTGTGGATCATTGTGGTGGCTACACCTTCCCAAATGCCATTCGTCCCCCAGGCAATGACCTGCGACCCTCTTGACTGAACATTGCTGGGGTCACGCCAATGACACTCAACAAGGAGGGGATACAGATCCGGATCGGTAATCATACCAACTTCAACTTAGGCCCATTACCTACCCCAACCAGTCAGCTGGTAGACGACGGCCAAGGCTCGCTGGAGTAGAAGGAATACTTACAATGCATAAAAGGTGGGGTACTCATGGCCTGAATTGATGGGAAGATTTTCTGTGAGCCTTATGTGCCATCCCAGTTTTCTTGGTAGTTCAGATGCCTCCAAATAATGCCAAAGAGGTTATACACAGATGTCCGAGAGGAGATGCATCCCTGTGTTCTTCGACAGCTGTGGCTGATGTTTACAACCTACGGCTCTGGTGACATCATCACTTTTCCACCCATCGGAGCCGATGCGGAACTCTCAACTGAGTATGCTGAACATTAGACCATAGAATAACCTAAGGGGATTCTACGGAAGCACGTCCGGAAGCTCAATGTTTTCAGCACGGAACCTCGGTGGCGAGAGAGTAGGCGGGGTGCCTCTAGGAGAGGAGGTCCAGCAGCGCCTCAGGAAACGGGGCCTGCACAAGCCAGGACATTAGCTATGGGGGCATCGCATGGTGTGATCGTGCCCTCGTTTCCTGTAGGAGGAGGGGCCCATAGAGCTTCCAGAGAACTTCCTGGGAAGAAAATAAAACACTTTCTTCAACCTTCTGAGGATGCTGTTTTCCCTGCATTGTGGTCATCTTAGATAACTCTGCAGAAGTCAATGAGTACTGGATCTCTCTGGCAGAAGATAATGTGGGAAGGGATCCAGCTACCAGAAGTCAGGCTTGTTCAGGTCACCGATAGAGTTGACTTCTATCAGAAACATGCATAACTGATGGCCATGGACACATACGCATGCCAGCGAGGTTGGAGTGCAGAGCCACCACTCTTGGTGAAGGTGCTGCTCGTCCAGGAGCATGATCCGGAGAGGATGCCGCTGGGGGAAGATGACAGTGACGAATATGAGGGTGATGAAACAGGAGAGTAGGATGGAGGAGAAGGGGAAGGTAAAGAATAGGGAGAAGGGGAGTCTGAAGGTGAAGGATCGCAAAGGGCGTCCCACCAAGGGAGTCTCCCAGAAAGCGGCGAGATCATCGGCTTCGATATGGACGCGACATAACTACTCGATGTAGGATCTGACCCTTACCCTTCTTCTCATGTATTCTCTTTCCTTTGAAACCCTTAACCCATCTTCCTCATCTTACTCAGGGGCACATCGACACTGACTAAGACTCTCCGACCGAAAGAGAAGAGGAGGCATCGATAGGACAAGGCGGGACATCGAAACTTGTTATTGAGCTGATAAGTGCAGAGGGATCCCCCACCACGACAGGTCCTGTAGTGTCCAGAGCAATGAAGGCTGATGCCTTGGGTTCCTGTAAGTTCCCTTCTTCTATACCAGTACTCATTATTGGAGGACTCAACTGATCAGGGTGCTCCTTGTCTGTATAGTCATCATGGAACTGGAGGCCCTTCGGGCTACTGAGTCTGGGCCATCTGTTAGCATGCCGATGACACATGCGCCACTCCATCCAGGACATCTCTCTCAAACTGAGTTGGCTACGAAAATTGGTGACCGGGGAGCGACAGACGTTGGCGTTACTTCTGTCGGGGTAGGGCCGGAAGCTGATGCAGGTACCACCGAAACCGAGGAGAGAGAGAGGAAGGTTATCCATATGCTGAAGAACCAATTCCCTTGGGAGGAATCTCTGAGGAAGACCCTGCTTCCGCCCTATTGGCTGTATTTACCATCTACCGGCCCGCTGATACCAAATAATTTGATGATTCAGATTCGGAAGCGGCCGAGGAGAGTCGGATGACGCGACACAAGGGATGGAAGTGCATCTGATGTTTCCTCAATCATCCCCAAGAGGAGTGGCTAAAACAGATGGGGTCTCTCCACACCTGGTTGCACTTTCTGTGTGCTGGAGGGGTGGATGCTCAACATCTTCATCTGATAGTCTGTGATTACATGGTCGAGAGGATGCGGGAGAGCAGCTGGTGTGTCAATGTCATTCGGTTCCAAGAGGAGTCGGAGAGTACCTGGTCCTTTCTGAGGGTAGAATAGGAGGTCCGACGCCTTGAGGAACAGGTGAAGGAGCAAGAGGTTTTCAATGCAACTTTCTTTGAGCTTGTAGAGAAGCTGGGGGCCCAACTGGCAGATGATCAAGATAAACTCATAGAAGTGAGTCATCAGATAACCGAGCTCCAAGCTGAACAGGAATGGGAACAGGCTAGGGACGGCGAGTTGCGCTTCGCGGATACTGACGAAGAAAGAGTTCTTAGGGGTCGGGAGGCAGTCTTGGAGGCCACTAGTGAAAAGGTGATGGCATTGGAGAGATCCATCCAAGAAGCTGACCCCTAAGGGACCTGTTTTAGCCATACCCATACACTTATACAACCTTACTACTTTCTACTCTTTTGGACTATATGTATAGAAAAATTTAATTTCTTGCCCCTTTTCCTAACATACTTGTTCATTTTTCTTGCCATGCTCAACCATAATCCTCAGACAAATAACAATCCATTACTAAGCTCACGTGGGTCGTGAGAAGAAAAGGTGATTCATACTATCACCTTGTTTGATCATGAGAGCGTCAACCAAGCTTCAGACATTTGAAATTTGAACTCGGATCTCCAAGGAGACAAGGGAGACCCAATAAAATGAAGAGGACCTCAGACCAATCAATATATCATATTCTCGTTGTGCTCTAGAAAACGATTGGGGCAGTGCCAGGGGAATTGGAATCAGTCCGAACATGGGGAGATAAAAAAGGTGAATCATGTTACCCAAATTTGGAACACTATGGGAGGGGCATGACGATGGAGGATAGCTGTTAACCGTGGTTGAAATGTAACATCCATATCACATTAGCCTGAAATGGGGACAACAAATGAGGGCTGACCGCTGACCATGTTCGCAACATGGGGCCTAACTCAAATATCGTCGATCAGTCTTCCAGAATGTCGGCCCAAGACAGTAGGCAGACCATAGGTCAAGCATCCATACTGTTAGGGGGTCCCTCTAGATGTGATCAGTCTTCCAGAACGTTGGCCCATGATAGCATGCAGACCATAGGTCAAGCATCCATACTGTTAGGGGGTCCCATAAAATGTAAAATAAGATGAAGATCTGAATAAGGGGGAACGCGAAGCATGGAAAGTGGAGTGATGGTTTGTTCGCATGGAATCCAACACTCCCAAAATTATGACATCGTGTTGAAGGCACATTGGGCAGACGTATTAATTTGATCATGGATCGTCCCTACATTTAGATAGGACCTCTCTGGTGAGGGAACTGTCGCTTCCCAACATCATTATGGGGCATCCCAAACTTATTCAGGGCTAATGCTGCAGTTACACAAATCCCCGAGAAGTCAGGGCAAAGGGCCTTCAGTGAGGGGGGGGGGGGGGGGAATAGACTTGTGATCCCTGGGGTTGGACCCAAGATGAAATGTCCGGGTGTTCCGACGTATCCCATAAGGATGAGAATCAATCCGCACGTAGTTATGGAAAGGATTTTAGTTTAAGGTCTTAGAACTCAGACCAAGGGGTAAGGAGAGAAGGAGACACATGATAAGGTTGTCACAAAACCCGATGTGAATTAGAACATAAGCCCTACTTACCATGTGTTCCCTAGGGAAGTGTTCCAGTCAAGGGACCAAACATGAATGTTAAGCTGGGCCCATGGGGAAGTGCCCAGGCACTCCTACATATCCCATAAATATGGGAATCAATCCATACATAGTTATTGGAGGGCGTAACGACACAGTATGGTACCTCTGAAAAGGATGAAAGGGGTGTGCGGGTCTAGCCCCTTGCACCAAAAGAAGCGGCATTTGATGTATCTTGTTTATCCTTTAAGGTGAATGGTTTTTCTTTTGTGGAGTGACTGGACTAGGGTAGAAATTAATGGCATCTCCACAATAGTCAAGCTGTATACGAGCATTGACAAATGGTATGGTAAATGACTGATACCCAACATGATGTCCTCTATGGAGAGGTCATCACAATGCAGTGCCGTTTTTCATCATGCGGCCAGGACGATATCATCACAGTTTATGGTCATGTGGTAGGACCAACCATCACAGTTTAAGGTCATATGGCTTGGACCTGGGGGAATGCACATGATGCGATAAAGCATACCCGATGTGAATGAGGACATAATCCCACACCATCACCACACACGATTCCAGGAAAGGAGGCTCAGGCCGAGGGTCAACAAAGGTCTAAAGATAAAGGGGCATGAGACACTAGCCTCCAGCTAAGCTGGGCCCTAAATGCAATGTCTAGGAGACCCCACATATCCCATGGGGACAAGGGTCAAGCTGCGCATGGCTCTTAGAGAAGATCCCAACCTATAGTCTTAGCGCTTAGATCACAGGAACCCCGAGAGGCGCTGTATTGCAGCTTTATCTGCCTGACGTGTAGAGGTGAACTGAGGGTTAGTGCAGAGAGCATCGAGATTCCACCTTGACACGATGGGGCGGAACATGATGTGAATCATGCACCCAACATTCAGGGCCTGAAGGGGTTGGCGTGACGACGAAGGATTACTGCTGACCATGTTTGCAACACAACATCCTGTCGTGTTAGCCTGAAATGGGGACATACAAATGAGCATCGACCACTGACCATGTTCACAATGCAGGATTTGTATCAATTTTCTATCTGAAACCCTCAGGGGAATTGGACCGTAATGGTAGGAGAGCCCTTAGGCGTTGTATCCAGGCCGTTTTTGGGGGTCCCTCTGGGTATGAAGGATAACGAGGGCCCGAATGAAGGGGAACACGAAGCTTGACAAGTAGACGGAAGTTGCCTAAGTTGAATCTGACAGTCCAGGTCCTAGACCAAAGTACTATGAACACATTAACTGACCACTAAAAAAGGTCGAGGGGTTCAATTTGAGAGTGGCCAAAAGATGGAGGATTCCCAGGAGAAGGGAGGCATGGTGCCAAAAACCCTGTACCACACCTATATATCCCCCTAGTGGAGAGGGACAAGACAAGAGGCCGAGGTGACCGTGAGATTGGGGGATCTCTTAAAAGGCGGGGATGGACATGAAATCTAGGTGTTCAGGCAGTCCAATGTATCCCATAAGGATGGGAATCAAGCCATACGTAGTTCTAGCAGCATAGTTTAACGTCATGTAGGACGATGAGAGGAATCTCATCTGGGGATACACACGGTATGGTGGGTAACCTGATGTGAACAAGGACATAATCCCACACCACGCCGCACAATCCCATGAGAGAGAACCTGAGCTAGAGGCCTAAAAAGGCCAAGGGGCCTTGGCTGGGCCTCGGTTAGGAAGGCCTGACCAGCCTGTAGTTTAATGTCTTGCAGCGGGGACATGAAGAGGAGGAAGACACCTCATATAAGGGTGGAATATGGTGCAGAAAATAACCCGATGTGAATGAGGATATATCCCCAGACCACACCATTATCTCTAGGTAAGAACTTGGGCTAGGGCCCGGAAAGGACAAGGGTGTAACGCCCCGACCCCAGCTACCCAGAGTCGGTGCATTACTTCGTAACATTGGAAAGATCACAAAAGATCAAGTCTCGAAAGACCGATTAGTTTAGTAGCCTTGGAAACACTAGATACATTCGTAAACGTTACATTACATCATAAAGTGAAAAACTACAATAACAAAGTCTCCATAGTCCACACTCATATCCTCTTCTGACTATCCCTGCAGGTCATTCATAAAATACTTCTTCACATCCTGGAAAATATTAAAACATTGAAAGGGGTGAGCTCAGATGCTCAGTAAGGATAACAATAATGTGGAAGCTTTCATAAATAAACATTAACATTTAAGGCAATGTATAACTAAAACAAAAGCCTTTTAAACATGAACTTCAACATAATATGGCAAAAGTAAAATGAGATAATGCCATTTACTTATTCACATGGATATTCTACTGGTCGAATAATCACATGCAATATCAATAACCACTTTCATAATGATGGAATGCATAATGCCAGACTATCATAACCACGTAGCCAAGGCCTCGTGCCAAGACCACAAATTAGATTTTGTCAAGGCCTCGTCCCAAGACACTAGTTTGTCTCATGAGACCTGCCGATGCATCGAGGAGCTATAGCGGGCTCCACCCGTCACTTATTAATTCCAATTCATTCCTCATATGAATAGGTTTAAACATATCATAAACCATAACATAATCGTATCACATAAAACATGCATAAAGGAAACATAACATTTCCACATTTCAATCACAAGATATCAATACAACACATTGATATAATAAAAACTCTTTCAAAACCATTTTCAATACCAAAATAAAAGAAAGTTAAAACTTTGTATTTATTTTTCATTAAAAAAAATGATGGCTTGTAGAGGAAGCCGAAACTCAAATAATGGTCACGACGGCGGAGAAGTCGTTGTCGCCGCTTAAGTACGGAAAGAAAAACATTCCCTTTTTTTCGTTTAGTAAAACGCTTCGTATAAAAAAGATTCCTTTTGAATAAACATAAAAGTCAAAGGGGTTTATACACCGTATAAAAGAAAGTTGTGTATAAAGCCAAATATGCCTCAATGAAAGGAGATTGAGACGAAGTCCTTAAAAAGATCATTTTTAAAATAAAATAGATCTATTATGTGTATTCACTATAGGTACACATAAAGAAAGTAAAAATACAAAATAGGATATAATAATATCATGACATAATTTGAAAGTAGGAGATTAACCCAAAGAATGGAAATTGGGTGAAGAAGTTCCCTTACCTCGTGTCTGAATTGACTCAACCATTCTTTAACCTCCTGAATAATAAACTAGAGTTAATATATACCTTATTAAGAACCATTTTCAATTTCATTATCCTTATTATATCACTTATTACAATGATATGAACATTATGTAATTATTTAAGTTAATAACGGTCGTTTTGTCGATCTTTGGTACTTGAGTCAACAATAAACTTCTTATAATTACAAGTTGTTTATGTGGTAGAATATCCATTATCTCCAGAATTATATTCATGATTTAGATGTCATATATATCTTATATATCCAGTATATACTTTCATTTATAATATTACATAACATTTAGAGGTAAGAAATGAAATGCACCGTTCATGGAGACGGTAAGCCGTACGTATGCATGAACGCTACTTTCATTTCAATTTCATATTTAATGGAACGAAATCATAATGATATAAATGTATAATATAATTCCAGTATAATATAGTGTATAATACCATTTACTCCATCCTTTATACATCCCACATATGGCATTAACGATTCAAATCACTTTGAGGGGGCGGTAGTCCGCACTTCCTAAAATGAAATTATCGCGTTTTACCCATAATGGAAATCATAAAGTATGCCATAAATGAGAAATACAGAAGCATAAGTAAAACATAAACATATTATATATCATATATAAAAATAGTGACATCTTAATGGCCACCTTTGAAGGTGTTATATGAGTGTTGAACAATCATCGTTTCGTGAGGCAGAAATTCGCCATCCACAGAAACCGTATGTTCTTTAACCATTAGATGTAGGTGTGTGTAAGTGTAGCTCGAATACTTCTTATAAAAACATCCTAGTATATTGAGGATACTGGTGTTGTTACAAAAGAAATGAATAAAAAGAGTTTAGGGGGTTGGAGAAGAAAAATAATACAAAACAACATTAGAGAAGACATTACCTCAAAATCGGGTAACTCTTTTTGATTTGAGCCAAAGGCTTCCTTGGGAAGAGTTCTGCCCAAAGTGAGGCTTCTAGGAGTAAGAGGGGGGAGTTGGGAGAGTATTTGGTCAGAGGTTGGCCAAGCCAAATGGCTTGAAAGTGTAAATGAGGTGGGAGAGGTGGGGGCCTTTTATAAGTGGAGAGGAGGGACACTCTTGGAAAGTAAAGAAAAGTCACTTTATTATAAAATGAGTTTCGGATTTTAGAGGTCCCACACTTATATAATTCGAGGCTAACGTGATAAGGGTTCGAAATCTCCTCATCCAATAGTCTTTGGACAAGTGTAAGCCTTGGATTTTGCATTATCTTCCCATTTTATTTAAATCGTTAAATAATGAGGTCATCGCTGTATCATCATGATGTCATAAATAATTTAATTTATTTAATGTCTAAAAATTATAAAAAAAATACTATGATGTAGGAAATATTTTTATATTTCTAATGAATATTTATAATCAAAATTTGGACTTGTGTAACCCCAATTAAAAACTGTTTTAGTAAAACAACTCATGTTTGTGTCAATTTAATTTTAACATTAAATAAATATATATTAATGTCATTTTCCAACCAAAGTGGCTCCATGGGGTCCCCAAGTTGACCCATGGGTTGTCTTGGTCGGCCATGACTCATCCAATAGGAGTAGGACAAGTTTCAAGCTCATATCATATTATTAAAACATTGTTTTTACCTTAAACTACACTAATTACCTCTAATCACGATTAAGAACTTAAAAGTTACTATTCACCAAAAAATTATTTTAATCTCATTGAACCACATTTTACTTCTTAATGACAACCATGTATGTCGGATTTTTGAAAATCAAATCACAGAAGTGGTAATATTTCATTTAAACAAAAAATCAGTTATTTAACTACCACTTAGTGGTTTCACTATTCATCAAAAATTGAAGTTATTCAGAACAATGCCAAAATTTCACCCTAAGCTATAATTGATATTCCGAATTCAAAAATGATGTCTATTTTACAAAATTCCAAACATATAAGTTGCATTAATTAATTTTATAATTAATTCCCGCTGTCACAACAAATAGCGTGTTTTTAAGAAACAATTTATATCAAAAGATTGACAATTGTTTATGTCCAATTTCAATGTTAAATTAATTCTAATGACCACCATTGGATAAAATGGTAAAAATATATTCTAATTATACTTTAAAACCACTAAATAGTATAATTTATCACTATAAATTATTTTTATTAAAAAAGTTGTTTTTAAGTATTTTTCACTATTCATAAAAAATAGAAGTTCTCAGAAAAATATCAAAAATTCAAAATAGGCTAATTTCGATATTCCGAATCCAAAAATGAAGTCCATTTTGATAAATAAAATTTATAAAATTTCAAAAAGTAGGTATTACTATTCACAACGGCTAGTTTAATTCGTTGTGGTGTGTGTTAGAGCTCGAGGTTGCGTACAACACACGCTATTGCATTATTCGAAGTGAAACGTACCGTGGAAGCTTGGGGTGTTACATTCTCCCATCCTTCAATAAATTGCGTCCTCGCAATTTGAAATTTTTCTTTGAAAACAAAAGGTTGAAAAGAGAAAATACCTTTGTGGAAAACCCACATCGGAAATAAGATTAATAAAATTTAGCCTTAATAAGAGGGAAAGGGAAATGAAAAAGTCACCACCGAATTATGATCTCGATTAGGAGAACATTGGTGGAAATTAAAGACATATAATTGGAGTAAAAACATAAATATTTGTAGGGAGTGATTGAGGTCATCATTCACAATCAACTGTCAAATTGAGGGCCTCAAAGCCTTCAATCTATATTGATTTAAAATATCATCAGTTCAATAAGACATAAGGTATTAGGATAACACATTTTTTTGATTTAATATCCCTTTACTAAAGTTTAAGAATTAATTTATTCATTGAATAAGAGATAGGTATATATATATTTATGCTTGACAATTAGAGTTTCAACCTTCAACTCATCTTTCACTCAAAAAGATAATAGAACTCAAAAATATTATACTTATCCTAATTGTATAAGGTTCCAAATTTTAACACATACCATTTAGATTAGAAAAACTATTATGTAAAAACCAGGGACTTCACGTAGTCCAGTGGTAGGCGATTAATCCCAATCGCACTATGGTTGTGGGTTCGATTCCCACAGCTTTGTCCGACGCGATGGGTTATCACTCGGTCTGCTTGTTGTCCTTTTTATAAATATCCAAAAATAACCTTAAAAATAGTATCCAATGTAAAATATAATCCATTCCAACCTTTATAGTTATCCAAAATACTTCTGTCCAACTCACAGTCCAGATTTTATGAGGAAGGTAAACATAATGAAGCTCCTTTTTTTTCTGTGTAACAACATGTGAACACCTTCATCATGTATTCTTTTAAAACACTGCAACATACTGTATTACCATAAATCCTTATTGATTACATTCATGATCCCTTATTCCTTATAGAAAACTAGATATACTCCTTCTATCCAAAAATGTATACAAATAATTAATCAGTTTCAAGGATGTTAAGAATATCCAACATAATTTATCCAAATCAATCATGTCTTATTCCAAAATCACTATCTTGGTATTAGAACCATATTATGGTTTATCTTTCTCTCAACCATATATTTTCCAAAAATTTAACCTACTGTTGAGTCACTTTTCTTGGTTCCACACAATCTCAAGTCCTAGATGAAATAGTACTGCAGTACAATCCTTATATACTCCATAATTATTATAACAAGTACATCATTAATACAACACTCAAATTACAAAATTCTTTAATAACAACATAAGAACTCTAATCATTCCTCCTCATCTGTGGTAGTATCATAACTTGATTATTATCCAATAACATCATTTGGGGCATACTCTGATGATTTGAACATTGGTTTGCGTAGTGTCCCCACTCCTTGCAGATGAAGCATTGTACATTTGAAACCTTTTTCTTACCCTTGCAGTCACACACTTGGTGTCCTTTTTCTCCACACTTATAACAAACTCCCATTCCCTTTAGGCAAATTCCAAGGTGTTTCTTCCCACAGTTATCACATATTGGAAAATTCTTCTTTTCCCTCGTCCCTTTATCCATCATTCTCTCTTCCATCCTTTTCTTCTCTTTCATCCCTTCAAATCCATAAGACTCAGAGAATTCTCTACTTATCTTATTAACACATGATACTATTTCTTCATATGTTGATAACACATGGGAGAATATTTCCCTTCTAAATGTTGGCTTAATACCATGAAAGATATGATCCTTCTTACTCTTTGGATCATACGTATTGATGGAGTTCACATTCCTTCTACTGGGTGCCATTTCTATACAATGCCATAAACTAGATTAGTTTATGAATCAAAATACATAATTCCATACTTATAAAATACTTAACATAAATTTAACTATTTATAGATATAATCCATAATCATAAAAAGGTTTTATTTGAGGAAGTATATACTCATAACCGTTCATAGTGGTTTGTAAAGAAAATGGGAATTATCCTAAGCATATCCCCCGGGAGTGTCGTAACCAAGAGTGCAGCAAGGCCCGTTGTCGTGTACCAGTTCCCGTTCGAGTCTAGCTCAAAGAGGTGTTTTCAGGTTTTACCCCTAGGTACATCTGTGCCAGAGCTGCCTCTACCTGCTCGTATCCAGACATGGATGTATTGCTCAGAAAACTCACAAAATCTTTACAATAACAAAATTCTAGGAAGTTCTTCTATACTAATCCTCAAAGTCTATCTTTGGTCTATGTGCTCTAATCAGAGTTTCTATCTTCCAAGGTTAGTACTAAACTGCCTCTGATACCAACTGTAACGCCCCGACCCCAGCTACCCAGAGTCGGTGCATTACTTTGTAACATTGGCAAGATCACAAAAGATCAAGTCACGAAAGACCGATTAGTTTAGTAGCCTTGGAAACACTAGATACATTCGTAAACGTTACATTACATCATAAAGTGAAAAACTACAATAACAAAGTCTCCATAGTCCACACTCATATCCTCTTCTGACTATCCCTGCAGGTCATTCATAAAATACTTCTTCACATCCTGGAAAATATTAAAACATTGAAAGGGGTGAGCTCAGATGCTCAGTAAGGATAACAATAATGCGGAAGCTTTCATAAATCAACATTAACATTTAAGGCAATGTATAACTAAAATAAAAGACTTTTAAACATGAACTTCAACATAATATGAAAAAAGTAAAATGAGATAATGCCATTTACTTATTCACATGGATATTCTACTGGTCGAATAATCACATGCAATATCAATAACCACTTTCATAATGATGGAATGCATAATGCCAGACTATCATAACCACGTAGCCAAGGCCTCGTGCCAAGACCACAAATTAGATTTTGTCAAGGCCTCGTGCCAAGACACTAGTTTGTCTCATGAGACCTGCCGATGCATCGAGGAGCTATAGCGGGCTCCACCCGTCACTTATTAAGTCCAATGCATTCCTCATATGAATAGGTTTAAACATATCATAAACCATAACATAATCGTATCACATAAAACATGCATAAAGGAAACATAACATTTCCACATTTCAATCACAAGATATCAATACAACACATTGATATAATAAAAACACTTTCAAAACCATTTTCAATACCAAAATAAAAGAAAGTTAAAACTTTGTATTTATTTTTCATTAAAAAAAATGATGGCTTGTAGAGGAAGCCGAAACTCAAATAATGGTCACAGCGGCGGAGAAGTCGTTGTCGCCGCATAATTACGGAAAGAAAAACATTCCCTTTTTGTCATTTAGTAAAACGATTCGTATAAAAAAGATTCCTTTTGAATAAACATAAAAGTCAAAGGGTTTTATACACCGTATAAAAGAAAGTTGTGTATAAAGCCAAATATGCCGCAATGAAAGGAGATTGAGACGAAGTCCTTAAAAAGATCATTTTTAAGATAAAATAGATCTATTATGTGTATTCACTATAGGTACACATAAAGAAAGTAAAAATACAAAATAGGATATAATAATATCATGACATAATTTGAAAGTAGGAGATTAACCCAAAGAATGGAAATTGGGTGAAGAAGTTCCCTTACCTCGTGTCTGACTTGACTCAACCGTTCTTTAACCTCCTGAATAATAAACTAGAGTTAATATATACCTTATTAAGAACCATTTTCAATTTCATTATCCTTATTATATCACTTATTACAATGATATGAAAATTATGTAATTATTTAAGTTAATAACGGTCGTTTTGTCGATCTTTGGTACTTGAGTCAACAATAAACTTCTTATAATTACAAGTTGTTTATGTGGTAGAATATACATTATCTCCAGAATTATAGTCATGATTTAGATGTCATATATATCTTATATATCCAGTATATACTTTAATTTATAATATTACATAACATTTAGAGGTAAGAAATGAACTGCACCGTTCATGGAGACGGTAAGCCGTACGTACGCATGAACGCTACTTTCATTTCAATTTCATATTTAATGGAACGAAATCATAATGATATAAATTTATAATATAATTCCAGTATAATATAGTGTATAATACCATTTACTCCATCCTTTATACATCCCACATATGGCATTAACGATTCAAATCACTTTGAGGGGGCGGTAGTCCGCACTTCCTAAAATGAAATTATTGCGTTTTACCCATAATGGAAATCATAAAGTATGCCATAAATGAGAAATACAGAAGAATAAGTAAAACATAAACATATTATTTATCATATATAAAAATAGTGACATCTTAATGGCCACCTTTGAAGGAGTTATATGAGTGTTGAACAATCATCGTTTCGTGAGGCAGAAATTCGCCATCCACAGAAACCATATGTTCTTTAACCATTAGATGTAGGTGTGTGTAAGTGTAGCTCGAATCCTGTTTATAACAACATCCTAGTATATTGAGGATACTGGTGTTGTTACAAAAGAAATGAATAAAAAGAGTTTAGGGGGTTGGAGAAGAAAAATAAAACAAAACAACATTAGAGAAGACATTACCTCAAAATCGGGTAACTCTTTTTGATTTGAGCCAAAGGCTTCCTTGGGAAGAGTTCTGCCCAAAGTGAGGCTTCTAGGAGTAAGAGGGGGAAGTTGGGAGAGTATTTGGGCAGAGATTGGTCGAGCCAAATGGCTTGAAAGTGTAAATGAGGTGGGAGAGGTGGGGGCCTTTTATAAGTGGAGAGGAGGGGCACTCTTGGAAAGTAAAGAAAAGTCACTTTATTATAAAATGAGTTTCGGATTTTAGAGGTCCCAAACTTATATAATTCGAGGATAAGGTGATAAGGGTTCGAAATATCCTCATATAATAGGCTTTGGACAAGTGTAAGCCTTGTATTTTGCATTATCTTCCCATTTTATTTGAATCGTTAAATAATGAGGTCATCGCTGTATCATCATGATGTCATAAATAATTTAATTTATTTAATGTATAAAAATTATAAAAAAATACTATGATGTATGAAATCTTTTTAGCTTTCTAATGAATATTTATAATCAAAATTTGGACTTGTGTAACCCCACTTAAAAACTGTTTTAGTAAAACAACTCATGTTTGTGTCAATTTAATTTTAACATTAAATAAATATATATTAATGTCATTTTCCAACCAAAGTGGCTCCATGGGGTCCCCAAGTTAACCCATGGGTTGTCTTGGTCGGCCATGACTCATCCAATAGGAGTAGGAAAAGTGTAAAGCTCATATCATATTATTAAAACATTGTTTTTACCTTAAACTACACTAATTACCTCTAATCGCGATTAAGAACTTAAAAGTTATTATTCACCAAAAAATTATTTTAATCTCATTGAACCGAATTTTACTTCTTAATGACAACCATTTATGTCGGATTTTTGAAAATCAAATCACAGAAGTGGTAATATTTCATTTAAATGAAAAATCAGTTATTTAACTACCACTTAGTGGTTTCACTATTCATAAAAAATTGAAGTTTTTCAGAACAATGCCAAAATTT
Source organism: Viscum album (assembly GCA_963277665.1). Lineage (NCBI taxonomy): Eukaryota > Viridiplantae > Streptophyta > Magnoliopsida > Santalales > Viscaceae > Viscum > Viscum album. Next base: position 431,908,739 of record OY728133.1, on the reverse strand, counting down.
CACCCTAAGCTATAATTGATATTCCGAATTCAAAAATGATGTCTATTTTACAAAATTCCAAACATATAAGTTGCATTAATTAATTTTATAATTAATTCCCGCTGTCACAACAAATAGCGTGTTTTTAAGAAACAATTTATATCAAAAGATTGGCAATTGTTTATGTCCAATTTCAATGTTAAATTAATTCTAATGACCACCATTGGATAAAATGGTAAAAATATATTCTAATTATACTTTAAAACCACTAAATAGTATAATTTATCACTATAAATTATTTTGATTAAAAAAGTTGTTTTTAAGTATTTTTCACTATTCATAAAAAATAGAAGTTCTCAGAAAAATACCAAAAATTCAACATAGGCTAATTTCGATATTCCGAATCCAAAAATGAAGTCCATTTTGATCAATAAAATTTATAAAATTTCAAAAAGTAGGTATTACTATTCACAACGGCTAGTTTAATTCGTTGTGGTGTGTGTTAGAGCTCGAGGTTGCGTACAACACACTCTATTGCATTATTCGAAGTGAAACATACCGTGGAAGCTTGGGGTGTTACAAAGGGGCCTAAGACTGGGCCTCGGTTAGGAAGGCCGGACCAGCATACAGTTTAACGTCATGTGGGATGAGTGTGTAGTTTAAGGTCACGTGGGACCAGATGCAGTTTAGAGTCATGCGGGACCATATGCAGTTTAGGGTCATGAGGGACCATATAGTTTAAGGTCATGCAAGACCGTGGGGCTCAAGAGAAGTATTTCTTGAGGAACATGGCATTGGTGGGAGGAGTTATACGTTCACCATCCATGGCCACGAGGGAGTATGCTCCATTGGGATAAAACTTATGAACAATGAAAGTCCCTTCCCATTTGGGCTCCAACTTGGGTGGTTTTCTGCCAGGGATCATTGGCACTCTAAGGTCCAATACCAAGCCACCTTGCAGGAAAGAGCAGAGGTGAACATTCTTGTCAAAAGATAGAGCCATCTTACTCTGGTTCCTCTCTAGGTTGTGCAGGGTACGAAGCCTATTCTCATTCAGTGCTTCCAATTCTTCTAGATGGATCTCAGTCGCCCCATCCGACGCCTGCTGGTCGTAGACCGCAATGCGCAATGAGGGAAATTTAATCTCAATGGGTTGGACGACCTCAGTTCCGTACACCAGGGAATATGGGGTCACCTGGGTGGAATTACAGGTCATCGTCTGATAAGCCCAAAGGGCGTTGGGGAGTTTATCCGGACAACTTTTCTTGTTATGACCAACCATTTTCTTCAAAATTTTAGAGAGGGTTTTTTTGAATGCCTCAATCTGGCCATTTGCCTGCGCGTGATAGCGGGAGGTGTGGTTGGAGCGAATGTTTCACATGGTGTACAATTTCTTCAGCTCCGCTGCTCGGAAGTTGGTGTCGTTATCGGTGAGGTTGGCGTGGGGTACCCCAAATCGATAGATGATATTGGAAATCAAGAAATAGACGATATAACAGGCCTTGAATTCCTTGAGCGGAATTGCCTCATCCCACTTGGAAAAGAAGTCCGTAGCGGTCAGGATAAACCGGAACCGGAGAGCCATTGCCGGTGGGTATGGCCCCACGACATCTAACCCCCAGACTGCAAAGGGCCAAGAGTACTTGGTGGTATGGAGAGGTTCTGGTGGCCGATGCACAAAGTTAGCATGGACTTGGAATGCATGGAACCTCTTGGTGAACTCGATGCAGTCATGGATCATGGAGGGCCAGAAGTACCCTAGTCTCCGAATCTGGTGAGACAGATTCGACCTAGCCTGATGGGCACCACAGGAACCGGCATGAACCTCTTGCATGACCTTTGGAATCTCTACTCATTAAAGGAAACGGAGGATAAAACCATCAAATCCGTGTTTATAAAGTATTTTCTCATGGCTGGGACCGCTATGAAGGGTAAAATATAGCGCGCGACATCGGATTCGCTCGCTCTCGGCCCGGTCTGATGGGAGATTACCGTATTGGAGGAACTCGACCAAAGGTTTCCTCCAATCGATAACTATTTTGATCACCACATCTGAGGTACCCAGGGCTCCTAATGTAGGGGCACCAGCAGTAAGACGGTTTATCCGCGGGCCGCAATCATCCTCCGGGGTAATGGGAGTGATGACTCGCCGGTGTGCCACTTGGATAATCAGGTTGTCCTGTTCGGGTTCCGCAAGAGACACGGCCAGACTGGCCAAAGCATCTTCTCGACCGTTCTGTGACCAAGGGATGTGAATGACCTCTGGCCGAGAAGGGAACTGGGCCATTAGATGGATGGTGCAGTCCAACAATGGCATGAGTTCTGTCTTTTTGACAACATAGTCACCATTGACCTTCTTTATAACCAGCTCAGAATCCCCTTTCACATGCAAATGGGGCACGTCGATCTCAAGGGCCAGCTCGAGACCATTAATGAGAGCCTGATACTCTACCTCATTGTTGGTGCATCCCTATAACAACATGAATGAGTACGGCATAACAGCTTTTTCCGGGGTAAGGAAGACGATACCCAGGCCCACTCTGTTGAGCCTAGGATCGTTGAGTCTCCTACCGGTGGGGCTCCGAGAGGCACCGTCAAAGTGAATTTTCCAACATGGGAAGGCATGATCGACTGAGAGGATTGCCTCATCCGGAAAACTGAGGTCCAACATCTGATCCACAGAGGTTTGGTGTGCATCTAAGAAGTCTGCCAATGCCTTTCCCTTGACAACCTTCTGGGAAACGAACCTGATGTCAAACTGTTCGAGGATAACCGCCCACTGTGCCAGTCATATAGTCAACATGGGGCAGTTCAGAATGTACTTCAGCGGGTCCACTCGAGAGACCAACTATACCTCGTGGTGCTGTAGGTAATGCCGCAGTTTCTGCACGATAAATATGAGCACAAGGAAGCTTTTCTCGATAGGGGAGTATCTGGTCTCTGTATCAAGGATCATACAGCTAAGGTAGTAGAGGATATTCTTTATCCCCTCATTGTTCTTCTAGGTGATAAGGGAGCCCAGGGATCATTCCAAGGTGGTGACATAGAAAATCAGTGGCTTCTCAGAGATGGGTGGTATCAAGACTGGAGGTTGGAGAAAATATTGCTTGATTTCTTCAAAGGCGGTCTGGAACTCCTCGTCCCACTTATAAGCGGTGCCCTTCTTCATGAGCTGAGAAAAGGTCTTACACTTGCTGGCCAGATTCATAATGAATCGGCATATGTAGGCTAAGTGGACTTAAAGATCTCAAAGATCACAAATATCACTCGAGGGAGGCATCTGGATGATTTCTTTGATCTTCTCTGGGTCGACCTCGATGCCCCGGTTCCAGACAACAAAGCCAAGGAATTTCCCAGAGGTGACCCTAAAAGTGCACTTCAATGGGTTCATATTTAGGTGGCAGGAACAGAGGAAACCGAATACTTTCTCAAGATCCTTGAGATTGTCCTAGAGCTAGCGAGATTTAATCACCAGGTCATCCACATAACATTCCACCAGTGTCCCGAGGATTGGATTAAATATGTGATGCATGGCCCGCTGATAGGTGGCACCTAAATTCTTGAGGCCAAATGGCATGACTTGGTAACGGAAAGTACCCTAGGGCGCCCTGAAGGTGGTAGATTTCTCATCTTCGGGGGCCATCCGGATCTGATTATATCCAGAGTAACCATCTATGAAAAAGAGGGCTTGGAATCTAGCCGTAGCATCAATTAGCAATTCCATCACTGGAAGGGGAAAATCATCCTTCAGATAGTGGCAATGGAGATCGCGGAAGTTGATACAGACTCTGATATGCCCGTTATTCTTCCTGAATGGCACAATGTTGGCTAACCACTTGGGGTAATGAACCTCCCTAACGAAGTTGGCTTTGATAATCTTGTCAAATTCGGCCTTAACCATGGCACCGTGAGAAGGGTGCATCTTTCTGGGAGGCTGCTTGAACCCACGAAGGTTTTTCGGGAGACCGAGGCGATGGATGACTACCTGAGGATCTAGTCCATGAATCTCATCGTAACTCCAAGAAAACAAATCACAGTGCTATTTGAGGAATTATACATACCGCTGCTGCTCCTTGAGAGACGTAGCAGCACTGATCAATGTGGGTCTCGGATCTGCCTCACTTACGAGGTTCACCTGTACCAGTTCATCGACCGTGGCTGGGACGTCTTCCTCAAATGTAGGGGGAGCATCCTATATATCTTCTTACACACTGTGGAGGGATCATCTGTAGGGGGAGCTGCTTCTGAGCTGTCAAACTCTGGTGGGCGGCTGCTACCTGCTTGTATGGCCGTGGTTATTGCATCAGGAGATTCATGTGCTACTGAGACCATGGATATGAAGGCTGTCAACCCAACCCCATATGGTCTTCAGCCCAAGGGGCCATGTTTGATAACATCAAAGCATTAGTGGTGGGTCAGCCAGATCCGACTTATCCCATCCTGGCGAAACAGACACGTATGACGGACTGCTGTTTCCATGATCCAGATGTCTCAATACCGTAAGAGGGAAGGAGGTTTCAGGATCACCTTATCCTGTTTCATGTAGGAGTACGAGGTGATTTTCCACCATCGCTTGGACCTAGGAATATGCCTTCCTCTTTTACCTGAAACAAAAAAACATTTCCCCATGTCGGGGGTCATGGCCTCCAACTGATGAATCGGGAAGAAGTAGGCATCATCCAGACATGCCCAAGGGTCACTTATGACTGGGGCGGGTTCAACGTCACTTGAAAGAATCTTCTTATCCTTGCTCTTTTAACAGTCAACGTCCATATAACAGGCTTCACAAGAGGAAAAAGGAGACACATCTTCTAGGTGTACACCTACTTGACCATTGAGGGAGTATTTGAGGCATTAGTGATATGATGAAGGGACTACTGCATGCAGGTAGAGCCAAGGCCTGCCCATCAATGCGTTGTACGCGGTGTCCTGGGAGACAACCATAAATTCAGTACTAGTAATTAGGCCACCGAACTGGTTCTTTAGGTAGATTTTTCTGACCGGGGTCTATTTGATCCTGTCCTATCCTTGGATTCTGAGGTCAGAGGGAGTTAAGTCATCCTCAGACAAACCCAGCTTCCTTAGTGTCTGAGTCAGGATTTGGTTAATCCCAGAGCATGTGTCGACAAGATAGTGGCAAACTTCCACGCCATTGAACTATCCAGTGATATAAAACGGGCGAATGTGCCTCGGTATGGGAGGGTCTTCATCTTCACCAGAGAATGAGATGATGTCCTGACACTCTGTACTCTCAACTACTTTAGCATGGAAGGATTCTGCAGCTGCTACCTCTGTCTAAAAATGGAGGGGGATTCTTAAAGCCTCCGCGAGTTCTTCACGCATATCCGGTGACAGGAAAAGGGATTCAAGGATGGAAAGACTTGCTGGGATGCTGGCAAGGTGCTTCAGAACATCATATTTCTATGCCAGGTGCGAAATTCTACTTACAGGAGGCCGCTCTGCGTCTGGAGGCATGGCGGACCCTTCTAGCTGGACCAGCAGCTGACTAGTACTGGGGACATCTCGCTGCTCAATAGTCCGAGCTCGAAGGGTAGCTACTGGGTAAGGATCGGGCAACTGAGATCAGACAGTGGCTGGGCGAAGCTGATCGCGAGATGACCGAAGTGGCTCTTCCGGATCCAATAAAACAAACAGTGGTAGAAGAGGGCATGTCGCGTGCTGAGTTCTATGCTGGACTTGCTGTCTGGTCTCAAAAGCGTGCACGACCTAGTTAGAGGTGCCAAATGACGTGCCCCGGTGACCCATATAGTCGTGGTTCCACCGACGTTGGCGTCGACTGGGGACATTGGGGAGGTTTTTCTGGTGATCCCCTCACCAGGATTCATATAGGGATTTACCAGCTCAATGGTGTTAACCAAAGCGTACCTCTGACCATCACCTGACGAATCATCCACCACTGGGCGGATTCGGGGAGGGATTCCCATCTTAGAAGGCATGAAGTCACTAAGAGTGCGAGACGACGACGGCATTTGCGGGGCGTGCTGATTCTTCTTACGCCACTGATGCTTGCTCTTCTGGGAAGAGACCGACTGAGATGATGACGCGGAATTGACGGCCGCAGTTTCTGAAAGCTCCGGCTGATTCAGGCTTGCATGGATTATGCCATGGGAGTGGGCGACCATCCTGCGAGCCATCCAGTCGCTATAATTCTGGGACCCACGGTCAGGGACCTGCTGCCACGCGCCTTCGTCGTCGCTACTACTATCCGATCTCACAAAAACACCCACCACTTGTTCCAGGGCTGGACCCAACCTGACTATGTTGTTGTTAATTTAGTCTTAGAGCCAGTCCTTGAACATGTAATATTACTTGATAGTGTTCCCTAGGATCCAGTGATAGGGGTAGTAGTTGGGGTGATCAGTGAGATGTTCCTCTTCTAGCTTCCGGCACTCGGGTAGTCGCACAATTATCTACTCCAGGGCGCTACGAAAGCAGCTGGGGATCTGAGCCTCGTCGAATGAGTAGGTCTGATTCCTTCTATCCGGAAAAGGGTATCTAGGAGCCTGACCCTAACGGGGAGCTGGAGGAGCCTGCAAAGGGGGTGAAACTTGATTATCTCACCTAGGCGGTGTCTGCGTGTTACGCGGAGTTACCTGCCGATTCTAGGGTGTGCGCTGCTGGGATGGAAGCTGTGCCCTCGGTGGAGGGCCTCTGTGAGGCTGCAGAGAGGGCTCCACTAGTAGAAAATCTAGCTACCTGGGGGACGCTACCTGGGACACGGCGGCGGGCTCGGCTCTGGCAGATCTCCTTGCTAGAATTGCAGGGGGCAGCAGGCGCACCTGACCAGCCTTTTGTAGAGCTTCGTCGAGGCACTGGGCCTTATCCGAGAAGTCTCAGAACCCTCCGAGATAATTCTAGGTGATCAGGGAGGGAACCTGTTCCATCTTGACATTCCCCACACACATTGTTAGTAATTTATTCTGATCAACGACATGTAAAGGGAGTATGTGAGCCCCTTCCACAGGGAAATAAAGTCTGCGACTCGCTCGTTAGACCTTTGCTTGCACCTGAAGAGGTCTGCGATGTTCGTCTTCTGGGTAGTAGAGATGAACTGGTAAAGGAACTGCATGCGAAGGTCCTCCCAACTAGTCACAGATCCAAAGAGGAGATGGCTGTACCAAATGAATGTTGGACCTTCCAGTGTCTGAACAAAGCAATGGATCTTGGCGGCCTCCTGCTATGCCGGAGTCCCCAACATTGGTCCACACCTCGAGTTGAAGTGAGTCAGGTACTTCGGTGGGTCCCCCATCCCATTAAATGGGGAAAAAGTGGGATTTCTGAATCCTAGGGGTGCTGACATGTCATCCACCCATGCCGGGTACGACTTTCCATTGGGTAGGACAACCACTTATCGCATTTCCAAAGCTTCCAGGTGGGCAATGAGTGGCACCATCAGATCTTCTGGGCGCGGGTCCCTGTCCCGACAAGGATCCCTAACCACGAGCGCATTTCCGGGCTCTTCAACGCAGTATCCGAGCTCAGCAGCTCTTGGAGCGGCTGGTGGAGAAACCCTTGGGGTGGCTGGAGGAGCCCAGACGGGGTTCCCTGGACGGTCCCATCATTCAGGAGGGTTCGGCAAGACATACCGCACTCTCTTGCCATGGGCTCCAATTCTTGCCCTATCAGCGAGTACAGCAGGATCAGGGTTACCCGGGAGAATCATACCGAGGGTTAGTTTCTTCTGGACCTACTGCCTTGGCCTATGATTTCCGTAGTCGGGATGCCGCTCTACGATGAGTTCAACCAGAAGCTCATCGACTAACTTATTCTACTAAGCAAGCTATTGATGCAACGTAGCCTTCTTAGGGTCCTCTTCCATCTTTGGCTCTGAGGCCGACGGGTCAGAGTTCTTGGAAGCTCCAACATGCTCTTTGCCTTTAATGACAATCCAGCTCAGTACTAATGCTTCAGTGGGTGGAGGGAGACCTAGAAGGTTCCTTTTATAGTGAGTAATCCTCCCTGCTGGGTCTAGTGGCAGTACATCCTTAGGGGGGGCATCCTCATCGAGAAGCCCTAGCTCATCTGACTCTCTTGTTAGGTCGGTCATGTGGACCGCCACTCTTCCTATGGGAATGCCCTCACCACTGCCAAGGGAATCAGGCTATCGGCGAATCACACTAAAGATGAGGGAAACATACTTCCCCCAACCATGGACTTGCACATGGAGGGTAGCATCCTCGACAACTCTGCAGAGAACTTCAAAACTCTAAATGCACTGTTGTTAGAGGGACCTATGGCGGTCAGGTGAACTAGGGTGTTGGATTGCAGGGAGTGTGGCCAGGTCCACCAGACGACATTGTTCACCGATGCCTTAGAGGTTCTATTGGATCATGGGATAAGTCACTCGTTGGTGGCGAAGATGGAGGTGAGTCGCCCATAGGGTCTAGTGGAAGCATTCAAACTCCTCTAGAGTGAGCGATTCTGGCGCACCAAAATTTTATCCCGTGACCGGCCAAAACTTCTCAGGGAAGTGGCCCGCTGTGAGGATGGTCCAGAAGTTCCCCAGCTCAGATCCGAGGTCTGGCCTTTGATTGTACCACTCATCAACTGAAGGTGGATGAGTAACTGGTGGAGGTACTGAGGTAGACAGCTTGGACATCAGACTGGCCGGTGGAGAATACGACGAACAGGATGATTGGCTACCGAATCTCAGGCTATCCCCTGAGGATTGCAGCGACCTGGCCGCCATGTCGCGGTAATATGGACCGTCGACTAGAACCCCTGACGTGGAATCAGTGACTGTCGGAGGTGGGATACATCTTGACTCTTCCACCATTGACCCCCAAAATAGCTCTGAGGTAGAGGGTGCTTCCGGGGGTGATGGTGGTGACTGCGTCGTCGGCCCCTGGAAGCATGTCGGGGGCTCATCCTCATGGATATACCTTCAGAGGGAAGAAGGGATCCTGCGGGCTTCACATTCCAGAAGCACGAGGATGATGTGCCTCATTCCTGCCCCAGACTTTGACTCAGAGGAATGAGGGGAGGGCTCCTGCGCTGGATCATACTCTGCCTCAGACTCTGAGAAGCAGACTGACCTGATTCCTGCCCAGCCTTCCCCCGGATTCGTCTTACGGCGGTGGCGGCCTGCTCTCCTGCCTCTGGATGGTTCTTCTGGGTAGGGCTGATTTGCGAAATGGGGTTCCCCAGCTGTACCACCGCTAGGGTGGAGAGAGTCTCCACCAGAGGAAGACGTGGTGCGAGGGGCACCAGGACAAATGTCAAAGGGGACATGGGGAGGATCTTCGTGCTATCGAGTGACCGGACGTGCAATGCTTCCATGATCTCTATTCACGACAGGGGGAGTGACCCCATACCAAGCGTAGTGGGAACAGGAGAGACCCTCACGTGGAGTGTTTCCATCATATGGAAGACCCCCACCTTGGTTGAAGGTGGCATGGAAAAAACCTCCAAGCCAAGATTGGAAGAAGGGAGGGCCAACACCTTCCATAGTGGTGGTGCTGAGTGATCCTTCACGCTAGGTGGCACTGCTGTAGATTGGTCTACGGCGGCCATCACCTGTGCCGATGACTGGGAGAGTCAACCAAACCTGCCCATGGGGTGGTTAGGGCCTCAATACAGGTCGGGCGTACTGCTTTCCCTGCTCGACATATGCATGGATTTGAAGGGGTGGTTCAGTGGTGGCTTGGGCCACGATAACCGTTGATGTTGACACCCCACTATGAGTGTATTATTCTTCTCGTGCCCGACGCTGGCATCAGGTCAGGTGGACTGGAGCCAGTGGTGCTACCGAGTGAACTACCTGCTCCTTGGCTTGGGGAACCGGGCGGTGGCACTGACGCGGCTTGGTGGGGGCCCTTACCGGGATCCCTTGAAGCGGGTCTCTGATAGGGTCGGCCCGAATACCTCCTACTTCATCGACGTAGGGGATGGAGCAGTCGAGGCTCTCTGAGGATAAGCTACTGAAGAAATTGAACTTTGGGGTGGGGAGCAGCGGCTCCCTACGTAGCCCTCCGGGGTGGCGTGGACGGTGAGGCACAACCGCCTCAAGATCTAAGCAGGCCATATCCCTGGTGGGGATGACCCCCTCCTCCTCATACCTGCATACAAGGTCATTGATTACCCTTCGCTGGATAATATTTGATGGGGAGAGGGGGTGTAGGTGACCAGCAGTCGTGGCGGTCGCGGCCGTCGTGGAAGAAGAAAAACCACACGGGGATGTCGTGCTGATATTTCCCCTACCCCTGTGTTGGTGGGTAGGTGGTCGATCTCCGAAGGCAATGACTTCATTCCTGAAGTAGGGAGAAGAACTCATTAATACTACTAGAAAGAGGAATTGAGAACTGGTGCCCAAACGCCATTCCATCTTCCATGGTTCGCAAGAGGGTTCCACGATGAAAACGTCGCAGAACGGAATGCTCAACGTTCTGACTGTCCCAAATTCTAACGAGTTCCACGTTTGGCCTGCTCAGTAGGACCTGGTACCTGATGAAGAGGTCAGGCGACATGCTTATCCCCCGATGTCCTGAGCGCTACTAGTCCCCAAGCTGAGGAGAGAAGATTCACGTCGGGTTCACCTTTTTTCTATTTCCGACGCTTTTGCCAGGGACATGAGCACATCCGTCACGCAGAGGACGCGCTGCTGTCGCCCTGCATTCCCACTTTACAAAGGCAGGTATCATCTGTTCCTTATTCAGTGACGACTGCTCCTTGATCGAAACCGGGATGATGGGATGTCAGTTCTTCCTTCAGTGGATTCCTCCTAAGAGCTTGTCACCTAGTCCAGGTCTCCCTCATAGATTAAGTCATGGTTCGTGAATCTCTTCCCGACACCATATCTTCATGGACATCGATTAATTATGCCGCTTCCGTCAAGACCTTCCAAGCGGTCCGGTCATGGTAGAAACCTTCAGTTAGGAGAGTATTCATGTTGAGGCATCATTGTCATGTCTTGACGCTGTGGAACTAACATGTCTAGCTTACGTCCCTTATTATAGGGCTTCTCGAGGGCGCAGAAGCCCGAGGCATCCCACATCAAACACAGGGAATTGTATGCCATAGGCATGTATCTGAGGTTTTCCTCAGATTCCCATGTTTAACACAGGGTATGCCACAAGTTTAGCATCCAATAAAGATGGATCAGACTGATCATAACAGTAGATAGAGTGGGTCAGATTGAATAACCCCCTGGAGGGAACACCGATGTTGGGGCCGACACGTGGGCGGCTTCTCGAATATTGTGGAGGGGAATGAAATGGAATGATCGCACATTGATGTGGTGGCCTGGGTAAGAATCAGGATAGATGATTCCTTTGGGATTGGGCCTTGTGGAGGCTTCCTACGTATCCCCGAGACAGGGAATCAAAGTCTGCATAGTTCGATGATACGGTGGGACACCTGAAAAGAAGACTCGTGAGATTGAACACATGGATGGGATCCATAGGGAGTAAAACCTCTGGGTTAGGGAATGAGCTTCTTGAGACACACGGGCTCGAGGGAGAGATCAGTATGAGTCATGGGTGATGGGCTTGAGCCTCATGGAGGCTTCCTACGTATCCCTGTGGCAGGGAATCAAAGTCCGCGTAGTTCATGTGGTATCTGGGGATTATGCTCTGAGACAACCCATGGTGTCAGTAAACCAACGTGAAGGTGGACCTGGGGTCTGGATGGATGGTGGGATTGAACCTTGTGGAGGCTTCCTATGTACCATGCCTTGACATGGATCAAAGTCCCCATAGTTCAGTATGGATGGGGCTTACGCTCTGAGACGACCCATGGTGGTGGGGATTGAACCTCTTGGAGGATTCTTACATACTATTCCTTATCACGGATCAAAGTCCCCATAGTTTGGGATGGATGGGGATTATGCTCTAAGAAGGCCCATGGCGGTGGGGCTTGAACCTAATGGAGGCTTCCTACATACCATGCCTTAGAATGGATCAAAGTACCCGTAGTTTGGGATGGATGGGGCTTACACTCTGAGACGACCCATGGTGGTGGGGCTTGAACCTCATTGATGCTTCATACGTACCATGCCTTAGCACAGATCAAAGTCCCCGTAGTTTGGGATGGATTGGGGATTACGCTCTAAGACGGCCCAAGGTGGATACAGTTTAACATCATGCAGGATGGGGCATTTGGGGCTTATACTCTGAGATGGCCCAAGGTGGTGGGGTTTGAACCTCTTGTAGGCTTCTTACGTACCATTACTTAGCATGGATCAAAGTCCCCATAGTTTGGGATGGATGGTTATAACGAACCATACTTTACATACATTGTTATTACTTCAAAATTGAAGCACACTTATTACAACATATAACAAAACCATGAAAGGACCATATAGGTATAATGTCTTTAGAAACTGGGAAACATAAACAACTGGTTCATAAATCATCTACATTGTCTCCCATTTATTTCATCATATCTAGATTCCCTTTTGGCATATCCTACTTAATACCCTTCTTCTTGACCTGGGGAAAAGAAACATACAAAAGGGTGAGCTCAAATGCTCAGTAAGGGTAAACAAAAGAAATATCAATCATAAGAACATAACATTTTGTAAATCTTAACCTACAAAAGAGATCATAATACCATATCATGGGATAAATCATAGTAGTGAAATTTAATCCCAATAATCACAACTTAAAACATGAAACTTTTTGGAATACACACATAATCATATAGAATCATTTCTTATTAGTCAAGACTAATTCCCAAGACTACCTTAGTGGAGAAAGTCCATTTCTGAACCGAGCTCACGCCTCATTTCATTACTATTTCACTGAACCAGATTAACCTGCCATTCCAGCCAAGTCTATCCCATGAGATATAAATCTTTACCCAATAAATTGGAGGGAGATATAGGTCCCACCCATCTCATAATGAAACCATTCTTATGTGTGCCAAGAAATCATAAATTATACATCATAGCATAACCCATGTAATAAGAATGGGATTCATAAACATCATGCCATCATTACATAATCCATATAAGATAAAAGGAAATCATCAAAATAATTCCATCATAACATAATCAAATCAATGTAAAAAATAGGGATAGAAATATAACTCTGTATTATCTTAGATGGAAAATAATTTTGATAAAACACTTGAACTTCATTCTTGAGGAAAATATCCTTTCTACTTCAAAAACATTTTACCTTTCTTAACATGTCATAAAATTTTAAACTAAAATAAGTTTATTAAAAATAAACTTGAAAACTTGTAAAGTAAGCTTCATGGAAATAATGTTCTAAAAATCCATTCAGGCCGTATAAGTTAAAAAACATTCTTCTCGTAGTTTGGCCAGAAAAGTCAAGAAGTACCTCGTACTAATAACGACAAAAGATTCCTTTCATATCTTTGACTACAAACTCACCAAAGGGTAAAATTGGATTTAAAAAATTGTAGTAGGATAGAAATAATATTACATATTTACAAAACATGTATGTGGATGATAAATATTCCCCAGTAAATTATGAAGTATAAATAGTCTCGTATAAAAATGAGACTGCAAGATTTTCCCTTACCTTAGGTCCGATATGCTTTGTACGTGTCCAAAACTCCTGTATAATGATTTAAATAATGTGATTGACTTATTATAGAATTTTACTCATTGTTATGATATCATATATGGTCATATTCTTAGCATCTTATTAGTAATATTTCATTGCTACTTGTTATTCGGGTGTTTATTTCTTTTTTTGTTCTTATGCGTGTTTTGTCGAATAAATTCTTATTATTATTTTTAGGTTATATGTAACTCATTTTCAGAATGGTATTAGTGTAATATATATCATATTTATTCATTCAATTCATTTATATAATCATTATGCAATGAAGATCATGTCGAACGAGTCGCATCACATCGTGGAGATGGTCGGCCGTACGTACGCACAAGTGATGATATCGTTCCCATGATCGTGGAATTGTATTGAAGTGTATATATACTATTTCAGAATCATTATAACTTTACAATAATCATATATAGTTATTATTTACACCATTATACCCATCCAAGTAAGGCGGTGGTGGAAAACAGTTTACACCACGATGTGGAGACGGTATTCCATACGTACGCACGCGCGGTGATTTCGTTTTCCGTAGGATGGATAGAAGGTAAATAGGGTTGTTTCATATTTATAATAACATATCAGTATATGAGTGATACTGATGTTATTACTTCATAATGAAACCACTAAAGAAAAAGAAGTTGAATAAGAAAGAAATTAGAAAGGATCGGTAATGGATATTACCTCTTCTTTGACGCACATCTTCTTAAACTCCGCTTAGGGCACTAGGGTAGGTCATTGAAGAAGACAAGGACCTATAGGATGTTTCTAGGGAAGTGGAGAAGATAAGTTTTCAGGTTTTGGCCGATATTGATGGCTCAAAGTGGTGTGAGGAGGAGAGGGAGGAGGTGCCCTTTTATAAGGGAGGAGAGGGGCACCTTTGAAAAAACTAAAAATATTATTTTATTATAAAGTCATATTCAGTTTTTAATTGCTCCAAATTGATTTATTTCGAAGCTAAGGTGGGGATGGGTCGAAATCCTCTCATACAATAGAATTTGGACAAGTTTAAGTTACTATTTTAACCTTATCATTTAGATTTAACTTTAAGTTAAATAATTTTACTTTTACCTTGTCTTCTTGTTTTCTAACACTATAAGGTTAATAAACATACTATAACAAGAAAAACGAACCCAAAGTTTTTTATTATTAATATATATAACCTTATCTAAGTCATTTGGCCTAAACTTATATTTTTAGGAATAAAATTACAATTAATAATATAATATTTGTTTTAAAAACTATTTTATGTCAATTTTGACACTATTTGGTAATTGATTTTTGTGAAAATCATAACAACATGATTAGTTAGAAAAAAGTTAATTAAATCAGTACTAACATGTCATATTTACTTATAAAATTATTGTAATTCATAAAAAGTCTAAAATTACATTTATTTGGGTATTTATAATATCAATTATGTTAATATTTCCTTAATAAGGTAATTACTGCATCATCATTGTGTCATAAATAAAATAAATTATTTAAAGTATAAAAATTATAAATAAACTACCATTATGTAAGAAATCTTTTTATATTTATAATGATTATTTATAGTTGAATTTATCTTATGTATACCTCTATATTAAAAATGTTTTAGATATTAAACATTGATTTTAACTATTTTAACTATTATTTAAATAAAATAATAACAAATGTCCTAATCTAATCCAAGTGGACCTAAATGATCATATTTTATTCCTAAGGTTGTTTTTAGTCGAATTAAACTTATCCAATAGAATTAGGACATCTGTTATGGTAATAATAATACCATTTTTACCCTTAATTACCCTATTTACTTTTAACCGTGGTAAATAAAAGTAAAAAGTTACTATTCACCAAAAATTATTTTTATCTTATTGAACCAAATTTTACACCTTGATGTTAACTGTGTCTCTTGGATTTTCGAAATTACAATCACAGAAGCAGTAAAATTAAGTTTTATGTAGATTTTTAAACTCTCCTAGGAGGTGGGTAAAAGACGGTGAAAAGTTCAATAAAATTTTTATATATCTAAAATTATTATAAAATGACTCCAATGAATTACATTGAACTTATATAGGTATTATGTAACAATTTTGACCTAAAATAAATTTAAACAAAATAAATAATTATTTAAATAAAAATTCGGTTTTTAAATAGTAACCCAGTTTTTTCACTATTCATCAAAAATTGAAAGTTTTCAGAAAAATACCAAAATTTCACCCTAGGATAATTTCGATATTCTGAATCCAAAAATGAAGTCCATTTTGAAAAATAAAATTTATAAAATTTCAAAAAGTGGTTATTACTATTCATCACGGCTAGTTTTAATAATATTTTAATAGCATATCGTTGTTTAGTAAAACTCGGTATTGCGTACAACGCAAGCTATCGAGGAAGGTCATGATTGCGTGTAAAGCAAGCCAATCTAGTGTTGTGTGTAGTGAAAGATTCCTTTGATGATGTATATAACATAAAAACAAAATACTTCTCATAAAAATCTCGATTGTTAAATTCTACCCCCCTTAAAATGAATTTCGCCCTCGAAATTTGTCACTTTGTAACAAACAGATGAGGATACCTCTCCCTCATCATATCCTCAAGCTCCCATGTAGCTTCTTATAATTGGTGGTTCCTCTATAAAACTTTCACCAAATGAGTGGTCTTGTTTCGTAGAACTTTTTCGCTACGATCCAGAATCTCTATCGGCTGTTCTTCATAAGAAAGATCTTGCTCTAGCGGTACAACTTCTGAGCTGATTACATGTGAAGGATCAGGTATGTACTTTTTCAGGAGAGATACATGGAACAAATCATGAACTTGAGAGATATTCGGTGGAAGTTCCAATCGGTAAGCTACCTTCCCAACACGATCGAGTATTTCAAAAGGACCGATATACCTAGGGCTCAGCTTTCCCTTCTTTCCAAATCTCATTACTCTCTTCCAAGGAGGTATTCATAGTAACACTTTATCACCCACTTCAAACACTAGGTCTTTTCTTCGGTTATCAGCATAACTTTTTTGTCGACTCTGAGATGCTCTTATGTGTTGTTGAATAGATCCGACCTTTTCTGCCATATCATCAATAAGATCAGGTCCTAATAGCTTTTTCCCCCAACTTCATCCCAGCAAGTTGGAGTTCAACATTTCTTTCTATAGAGAGCTTCATAAGGAGCCATCTGAATACTGGAGTGAAATCTGTTATTATAAGAAACTTCCACCAAAGGTAGGTGTTGATCCCAACCACCTTTGAAGTCCATAGAGAAAGCTCTTATCATGTCTTCTTGAGTTTGAATTGTTCTCTTAGACTGACCGTCTGTCTGAGGATGATAAGCAGTACTGAAGCTCAACTCTATATCCAGAGTATACTGAAGACTTCACCAAAAAATTGAGGTAAACCTTGGATCCCAATCATATATAATGGAAAGTGGTACTCCATGCAATCTTACCACTTCCTTTACATATATCCTGGAAATCTGATCAAGAGAGAAATACTCTCTAATAGCAATGAAGTGTGCCGACTTCATAAGATGATCAACTATGACCCAGATAGCATTATTGCCTTTGGATGTTTTCAGAAGTCCAGTGAAAAAGTCTATAGTGATGTTTTCCCATTTCCATTCAGGTATGGGTAATGGTTGTAACATCCCCTTAGACTTCTGTCTCTCATCTTTAACTTGTTTACAAACCAAGTATCGAGAGACATATTCAGCAACATCTCTTTTCATGCCATCCCACCAGAAGTACTATTTTAGGTCCCTATACATCTTCGTGCTTCCAGGATGAATATAGAATAAAGAACTATGGGCCTCATCCAGTAGATCCTTCTTTAATTATGGGATGGGAGGAACACAAACCCAATTCATGAACCTTATTATCCCATCACAATCAAGGTTGAATTCATGAACATTTCTCACCTTCTTTTGTAACTCTACATCTTCTTTCGGTGCCTCTTTAATCTTCGCATGTATAGATGGATGAACATTCATTTGAGAAAGATAAGATCTTTCCCCTCCCATTATAATTCCATGATCAATCCTTTTTAAATCCATAAATATTGGATCTTCTGTGATACTCATCATGGATAAGCTGGCATGGTCTTGTCGACTTAATGCTTCTTCCACCTTGTTTGCTTTCCGAGGGTGATAATGAATTGAGAAGTCGTAATAATTAATCATCTCCAACCATCTTCTTTGGCACATATTCAGCTCCTTTTGTGTGAAAATATACTTTAAAATTTTATGATCAGTATAAATATCACATCTTTCACCATAAAGATAATGCCTCCAAATCTTTAATGCAATGATTACCGCAACTAACTCCAAATCATGAGTTGTATAATTTTTCTTATGGATTTTCAACTTTCGTGAGGCATAAGCTATCACCATATCATTTTTCATGAGAACACACCCCAATCCCTTCTTGGATGCATCACTATAGATCACAAACCTTTCTCTACTACAAGGCAGTGTGAGCACAGGTTCACTGGATAACCTTCTTTTTAACTCCTTTAAATTCTCTTCACATTCCTCCGTCCACACGAACTTAACTCCTTTTCGAGTCAACCAGGTGAGTGAATTAGATAATCATGAAAAATCTTTCACAAAACGTCGATAATATCCATCCAAACCAAGAAAAATTCAGATATCAGTTACTATTGTTGGTCTCGACCATCTTTCTATAACCTTTGTTTTTCCTTGATCCACAGATATCCCCTCTTTTGAGATTATGTGACCCAAAAATGAAACTTTTTGAAGCCAAAATTCACACTTGGTAAATTTGGAATAAAGATTCTCCTTTCTTAGGGTCTTCAATACAATTATCAAGTGATCTTCATGTTCTTCCTTGCTCTTTGAATAGACAAGAATATCATCTATAAAGACTACCACAAACTGATCAAGATAGTCTCTAAAGACTCTATTAATTAGATCCATGAAGATAGCAGGGGAATTAGTAAGACCAAATGGCATCACTATAAATCCATAGTGTCCATACCTTGTATGGAAATCCATCTTTGTTATATCCTTCCTTTTGACTCTTAACTAACGATACCCTGAATGAAGATCAATCTTGGAAAAGTATTGAGCTCTGCGTAGTTGGTCAAATAAGTCATCAATGCATGGGAGAGGATATTTGTTCTTGATAGTGATCTTGTTAAGTTCTCGATAATCAATGCAGAGTCTCATTGATCCATCTTTCTTCTTAACAAACAGAACAGGTTCTCCCCAATGTGACGCACTAGGGTGTATGAATCCCTTATCAAGATTCTCTTGGAGTTTCTTCTTCAATTCCTGCAACTCAATTGGGGCTATTCTATAAGGTTTCATTGAAATAGGTAAATCACCTGGTACGCGTTCTATTGGAAACTCAACTTCACGATTTGGTGGAAGACCAGGAAATTCCTCCAAAAAGACATCATCAAACTCCCATACAATGGGAATATTCTTAATCGTGAGTTTCTCACCAACCATTTGAGATAAATAACATTCATTTAGTGGAATCAAGACCCATAAGATGGAAGAAATTTCCACTGGAAGGTTATGTTCATCCTTGCATCGATAGACGATCATAGATTGATCTAGAATATGAAATGTGACTTCCCTTCTTTGGAAATTGATATGAGCTCCATATAAAGAAAGCCAATCCATGCCAATAATCACATAAAATTCCACTATAGGAAGGATCACAAGATTTGTAGGAAACACTTTCCCACAAACTTCAATCGGAGAAGAATTATAAACTTTTGATGTGACTGTTGTGCCATTAGGGGTTGTCACAGCTAACTCAACATCTAATTGTTGAGGTAATACGGCAATACCCTTAGAAAATTCTTCAGAAATAGAAGAGTGGGTGGATCTAGAATCAAATAAAACATTTTCTACTTTAGATTGGATGGTAAGTTTACCTTTCACCACTTCGTTATTGTACTCCACATCACTGATAGAAATTGCATGTGACTTTCCTTTTTCTTTTCCCTTAAGAGTTTGTTGACATCGATCATCATAAAAAACCCTTGGATTAGGGCATTGATTGGCATAATGCCCCATTTCCTTTCACTTTTAACATTGAAGTGTAGTAGATGCACTCTATGTAGACTTTTCTTTGTTCGCATCATTAGACATCTTATTCCCATCATTGATGCATTCAAATGTCCGATGACCTTCCTTTCCACATTTGAAACACTTACTTGTCCCTTTAAGACAACTCCCTCCATGTTTCTTTCCACACTTTGAGAATAAGGGAAAAATCATCTTCTTTTCAGTGTGCTCTTTAGATTTTCCTTTGAATTCCATTTTCCTATTCTTATCAAACGCATATGACTGATGGGTTACTCCAATCTCCATCTCAACCTTGAGAGCACATAGAATGATTTCCTCATAGCTATTCAAGTCCCTTATGGCTAACGCCCTTAGAAGACTTGGTTTTAAGCCACTGAAGAATCGATCGATCTTACTCTCAGGTTGGATAATAATCCCGGAAGCATACCTTGAAAGTCTTGTAAAATTTGATTCATAGGTACCAACAGATTCATCATCCTTTTGCTTCAGTTCAAGAAACTCCTTCTCCATATTTGTTCGAAGAATAAGAGGGAAGTAATTATTGAAAAATAAGTTCTTGAACTTGTCACATTCCATGGATTCAATTTCATCTTTTTGCCTCGTATTCTTGATTATATTCCACCATTGATCAGCTTCACCTTCCAAACGATATACTTCTAAGATGACTTTATCATGTTCAGAATATTGAAGAACTGAAAATATCTTTTCAGTGGTACTGATCCATTGTTCAGCCACTAATGGATCAGTAGACCTACTAAATGAAGGTGGAAGCTGCCTCATGAAGGATTCAACAGAATGTTGCTCCTTCCTTTGCTCATATGGAAGTCTTGCATGATTCATAGCTTGAGAAAGTTGTGTGACCATGGCTACAAGATTTTGTATTCTAGCTCCCATAACGTCTGGTTTCTCAGGGGGACAATCATTGCATTTCCCATCGCATTCCGCATTAACATGGTTTCTTCGGGTTCCAACCATTGACTAAAACCAAGAAGAATAGTGTGAGAAACAATAATTATAATAGGAAAACCACACAATCAAGAATAAAATTTCACACATAAGGTCTTATCATAGGTTGTTCATGTCTATTTCTAAAACACTAAGATTGTGTTCTATGCTTATACTTATCCTTAGGGTTCTTACTAAGGCTTTCACATCCTAGTTTACAAAGGTTGACTATACCTTTCCTCTGATACCAACTATAACGACCCATACTTTACATACATTTTTATTACTTCAAAATTGAAGCACACTTACTACAACATATAAAAAACCATGAAAGGACCGTATAGGTATATTGTCTTTAGAAACAGGGAAACATAAACAATTGGTTCATAAATCATCTACATTTTCTCCCATTTATTTCATCATATCTAGAGTCCCTTTTGGAATATCCTACTTAATACCCTTATTCTTGACCCGGGGAAAAGAAAACACACAAAAGGGTGAGCTCAAATGCTCAGTAATGGTAAACAAAAGAAATATCAATCATAATAACATAAAATTTTGGAAATATTAACCTGCAAAAGAGATCATAATATCATATCATGGGATATATCATAGAAGTGAAATGTAATCCCAATAATCATAACATAAAAAATTAAAATTTGTGGTATACACACATAATCATATAGAATCATTTCTTATTAGTCAAGACTCATTTCCAAGACTATCTTAGCGGACAAAGTCTATTTCTGAACTGAGTTCATGCCTCGTTTTAGTCCTATTTCACTGAACCAGATTAAACTACCGTTCCGACCATGTCTATCCCATGAGATATAAATCTTTACCCAATACATTAGATGGAGGTATAGGTCCCACCCATATCATAATGAAACCATTCTTATGTGTGCCACAAAATCATAAATCATACATCATAGCATAACCCATGTAATAAGAATGAGATTCATAAACATCATGCCATCATTACATAATCCATATAAGATAAAATGACATCATAAAAATAATTCCATAATAACATAATCAAATCAATGTAAAAATAGGGATAGAAACATAACTCTATATTATCTTATATGGAAAATAATTTTGATAAAACACTTGAACTTTATTCTTGAGGAAAATATCCTTTCTACTTAAAAAACATTTTCCATTTATTAACATGTCATAAAATTTTAAACTAAAAGAAGTTGATTAAAAATAAACTTGAAAACTTGTAAAGGAATATTTATGGAAATAATGTTCTAAAAATACATTTAGGCCATATAAGTTAAAAAAACATTCTTCTCGTACTTTGGCCAGAAAAGTCAAAAAGTACCTCATACTAAGAACAACAAAAGATTCCTTTCATATCTTTGACTAAAAACTCACCAAAGGGTAAAATTTGATTTAAAAAATTTTAGGAGGATATAAATAATATTAAATATTGACAAAACATGGATGTGGATGATAAATATTCCCCAGTAAATTCTGAAGTATAAATAATCTCAGATAAAAATGAGATTGCGAGATTTTCCCTTACCTAAGGTCCAATATGCTTTGTATGTGTCCGAACCTCCTGTATAATGATTTAAATAATTTCATTGACTTATTAAAGAATCTTAATCATTGTTATGATATCATATATGGTCATATTCTTATCTTCTTATTAGTAATATTTCATTGCTACTTGTTATTCGGGTGTTTATTGCTTTTTTTGTTCTTATGCGTGTTTTGTCAAATAAATTATTATTATTATTTTTAGGTTATATATACCTCATTTTCATAATGGTATTAGTGTAATATATATCATATTTATTCATTCAATTCATTTTTATAATCATTATGCAATGAACATCATGTAGAACGAGTCACATCACATCGTGGACGCGTTAGGCCGTACGTACGCACGAGCGGTGATATCATTCCCATGATAAGGGAATTGTATTTAAGTGTATGTATACTATTTAAAAATCATTATCACTTTAAAATAATCATATATAGTTATTCTTTACACGGTTATACCCGTCCAAGTAAGGCGGTGGTGGAAAATAGATTACACCACGGCGTGGAGATGGTATTCCATACGTACGCACGTGCAGTGATTTTGTTTTCCGTAGGATGGATAGAAGGTGAAATAGGGTTGTTTCATATTTATAATAACATATCAGTATATGAGTGATACTGATGTTATTACTTCATAATGAAACAACTAAAGAATAAGAAGTTGAAGAAGAAAGAAATTGGAAAGGATCGGTAATGGATATTACCTCTTCTTTGATGCGCCTCTTCTTAAACTCTTCTTAGGAAACTAGGGTTGGTCTTTGAAGAATACCAGGAACTCTAGGATGTTTCTAGGGAAGTGGAGAAGAGAATTTTTCATGGTTTATCCAAGCTTGATGGCTCAAAGTGGTGTGAGGAGGAGAGGGAGGAGGTGCCCTTTTATAAGGGAGGAGAGGGGCACCTTTAGAAAAACTAAACATATTATTTTATTATAAAGTCATATTCAGTATTTAAGAGCTCTGAATTGATTTATTTAGAAGCTAAGGTGGGGATGGGTCGAAAACCTCTCATAAAATATAATTTGGACAAGTTTAGGTTACTATTTTAACCTTATCATTTAGATTTAACTTTAAGTTAAATAATTTTACTTTTACCATGTCTTCTTTTTCTTACAATATAAGGTTAATAAACTTACTATAAAAAGCCAAACGAACCCCAAATTGTTTATTATTAATATATATAACCTTATATAAGTCATTTGGCTGAATATTAGATTTTTAGGAATAAAATGACAATTAATAATATAATATTTGTTTTAAAAACTATTTTATGTCAATTTTGACACAATTTGGTAATTTATTTTTTTGAAAATTATAACAACATTATTAGTTCTAAATAAGTTAATTAAATCAATAATAACATGTAATATTAACCTATAAAATTATTGTAATTCATAAAAAGTCTCAAATTACATTTATTTGGGTATTTGTAATATCAATTATGTTAATATTTCCTTAATAAGGTAATTCATGCATCATCATTGTGTCATAAATAAAATAATTTATTTAAAGTATAAAAATTATAAATAAAATACCATTATTTAGGAAATCTGTTTAGATTTCTAATGAATATTTACAGTCGAATTTATCTTATGTATAACCCTATATTAAAAATGTTTTAGTTAATAAACATTGATTTTAACTATTTTAACTATTCTTTAAATAAAATAATAATAAATGTCCTAATCTAATCCAAGTGGACCTAAATGGTCATATTTTATTCCTGAGGTTGTTTTTTGGTCTAATTAAACTTATCTAATAGAATTAGGATATGTGTTATGGTAATAATAATACCATTTTTATCCTTAATTACCCTATTTATTTTTATCCGTGGTAAATAAAAGTAAAAAGTTACTATTCACCAAAATTTTTTTTTTCTTATTGAACCACATTTTACTACTTGATGTTAACTATGTCTCTCGGATTTTTAAAATTCCACTCACAGAAGTGATAAAATTTAGTTTTATGTAAATTTTTAAACTCTCCTAGGAGGTGGGTAAAAGACGGTGAAAAGTTCAATAAAATTTTTATATATGTAAAATTATTATAAAATGACTCCAATGAATTACATTTAACTTATATAGGTATTATGTATCAATTTTGACCTAAAATAAATTTAAATAAAATAAATAATTATTTAAATAAAAAGTCGGTTTTTAAATAGTAACCTAGTGTTTTCACTATTCATCAAAAATTGAAAGTTTTCAGAAAAATACCAAAATTTCACCCTAGGCTAATTTCGATATTCCGAATCCAAAAATGAAGTCCATTTTGAAAAATAAAATTTATAAAATTTCAAAAAGTGGTTATTACTATTCATAACAGTTAGTTTTAATAATATTTTGATAGCATATCATTGTTTAGTGAAACTTGGTATTGCGTACAACGCAATCTATCAAGGAAGGTCGTGATTGCGTGTAAATCAAGCCAAGATAGTGTTTTGTGTAGTGAAATATTCCTTTGATGATGTATATAACATAAAAACAAAATATTTCTCATAAAAATATCGGGTGTTACAATGGGGATTATGCTCTGAGACGACCCATAGTGGTGGGGCTTGAACCTCATGGAGGCTTCCTACGTACCATGCCTTAGCATGGATCAATGTCCCTGTAGTTCGGGATGGATGGGGCTTATGCTCTGAGACGACCCATGGTGGTGGGGCTTGAACGTCTTGGAGGCTTCCTATGTACCATGCCTTATCACAGATCAAAGTCCCCATAGTTCGGGATGGATTGGGGATTATGCTCTGAGACGGCCCAAGGTGGATACGGTTTAACGTCATGTAGGATGGGGAATTTAGGGCTTACACTCTGAGATGGCCCAATGTGGTGGGGGTTGAACCTTTTGGAGGATTTTTACGTACCATGCCTTAGCACGGATCAAATTCCCCGTAGTTTGGGATGGATGGGGCTTATGCTCTGAGGCGGCCCATGGTGGTGGGGATTGAACCTCATGGAGGCTTCCTACGTACCATGCCTTAGTATATATCAAAGTCCCCGTAGTTCAGGATGGATGGGGCTTACGCTCTGAGACGGCCCATGGTGGTGGGGCTTGAACCTCATGGAGGCTTCCTATGTACCATGCCTTAGCACGGATCAAAGTCCCTGTAGTTCGGGATGGAATGGGGATTACTTTCTGAGATGGCCCAAGGTGGATATAGTTTAATGTCATGCGGGACGGGGAATTTGGGGCTTACACTCTGAGATGGCCCAAGGTGGTGGGGCTAGAACCTCGTGGAGGCTTCCTACGTACCATGCCTTAGAACGGATCAAAGTCCCCGTAGTTTGGGATGGATGAGGCTTATGCTCTGAGGCGGCCCATGGTGGTGGGGCTTGAACCTCATGGAGGCTTCCTACGTACCATGCCTTAGTATAGATCAATGTCCCCGTAGTTCAGGATGGATGGGGCTTACGCTCTGAGAGGACCCATGGTTGTGGGGCTTGAACCTCATAGAGGCTTCCTACGTACCATGCCTTAGTACGGATCAAAGTCCCCGTAGTTTGGGATGGATGGTTGTCAGGGTCGGTGATCACTCTAAGCTCACGGGAGTCATACTTAGTGTGATAAACAAGAGGTTGCAGGGACCTGACGATCACGTCGCGAAGGCTGCGTCCGTGGGAAGTGAGGAGGGGCTTACACGTTGAGCGGCCCGTGGTGCCAAGACTTACTCCAGGATGGAGGCCCTAGGGTAAAAAAGTGCAGCGGGAGAGGGATTTGGGGCCGAAGAAAGGAGGAGTCCCACTTCCCATCATGCTCCCCGCTGGCCCTGGCATTGGGGAAGTACGAAGGTGCATGAGTGCTACCTTCCGCAAGAGGGGCTTGGGACTTACACCAAGGCGGCTACCCTTCCCTGTGGAAAAATGCCACTCTGAGAAGGAGGATATCATCCCATGTGGGGGGTGATCCCATCCCCGTGGAGACGAGTGGGTGTGGAGAATGTCTGAGGTGGGGGGACTCTGCGTGCGAGGCACGGGGCCAAAACAGAGTTTAACATCATGTGTTGAGGATGTGGTGCTTGGCAGTTTAACATCCTATAGCTCAGACGAGGTGGGTTGGCTCCGCAGCCCTATGACTTACATAACTGGTGCCCTCTACCCCTTGTGGGAGGGAAGGCATCAGTAAGGCCGTTTTGACGGGGTGTCGTGTGGAAAACCATCGAGGGGTCCACGTTAGAATGGCTATGCGAAGAAGCAATATCCATTAGCGTGTCTATGCGAAGAAGCATGAGGCGAAGCAATGCAATAGGAATGATTTTCCAAGGGACTTTGAAATTGCTTCGTATAAGTCGAGAAGGCCGTATGGGAAAACCATACATGATACGAACGCCGGGGGTGCACAGGATACTCACTAACGAAACCCGGAAGGAGGGCATCAGAATCGTGCACATGGAATTCCCGAGGAGCACCGAGGTGAAAAGTACCGAAGGATTTCACACAGACTTTTTTCTTTCCCAAAATAAGGGCTGCTGAGCCTTTGCATGACTTGAATGGATTGCGTGCAAGGTTGCAGGATTACGTGCGGGTGACGAGGGCTAAGTGTAAGGACAGGGGACGCACACAGATTGCACACAACTGAAGGGCCTGCGCGCAATGGAAGGAATTTCGTGCAGGTGGGAAGACCCCGAGGGGTTGGAATTTAGTCTAAGCAAGGGGGATCTCACACGGAGGCGGATCTCGGGGCGACTTGACATGAAAAAGAACCCTACCTGAAGGCCATATTGCGCGCGCGTGGAATGTCAATAATACACACGAGAGGTGGTTCAAATTCTTCATCCCCAAAACAGAAGGGGGTATCCTTCTATTTATAGGCCTCCAGTGGTGCACAATGCAAGGCTTGAACGAAATAATTGTGTGACCGATGCGGCGACGCTATATACTAACCACGCAGGGCCCGGGCGTGAAATAATTTCGCGATGGTGCCAGGACCTTTCACGAATCCCAGGGCCTTCCGCGCGGGAAATAATTTTTTCACGCACGTCTCCTTTTTTGTGCGCAGCTGCTCCGGGCCCTCCAGACCAGGCCTCCAGGTCCAAATACGACTTCACTTTTTTCATTACGAAACTTTCCCTGGTACTTATGCATTTTTCGGTGTCTACAATAACCTTAATTTCTTCTCTAAATTTCATTCATCCTATTTTTTATTTCTCTCTCAAAATGTGTATTGTATTTCTAATATTTTTCCTTCTTTATAATTATTATTATGATCTTTATGGTTGATCATAACGATGTTGATTTCAAGAGTATCATATTTATATTTTTGCATGGTTTATGCCTCTTATAACATCCATAATTATGTTTCATGTTGATTTATCATCATATTAATTTTAATTATATTATAATATAATTTTATAATTAAATATATCATTTTTTATTTTAGTTCTGTATTGTATGTGAAATAAGTTATTCAACACATTCAATGAATAAAAATATAGGGGTGTTACATTAAAACCCCCTTAAAAATATTTCCCTAAAAATTTTATTTCTTAGATGGGAAAATATGGGTATCATTTTTCCCCATTATATCTTTAAGTTCCCAAATCACTTCCTCAAAATTATGATTTCCCCTGTGAACTTTAATTAGGTGAGTGGCCTTGTTTCATAGTACTTTATCTCTATAATCCCAGATCTTCACATTTTAGTCCTTGTTAGAGGGATTATGTTTAAGTTGTATAACCTATTAGTTTAGTATGTGTGATAAATATAATATGTAATTTCTTAAAAGTGATACATGTAACACATCATGCACTTTTGAGAGTTTCGATGGTAGTGTTAGGTGATAGGATACAATCCACATGTGACCAAGAATATCAAAGGATCTAATGTATCTAGGGATCAAATTTCCATTCTTCTTGAATCTAATAATATTCTTAAATTATGGTATTCAAAGGAATACCTATTCTCTAACCATAAACTCTAAATCTTGTTTATTATTATCAATATATCTCTTATATCAATTTTTTACTACTCTAATTTTCCATTAAATAGTTTAAATGTTCTCCATAATTTCATGGTCTAGATTTGGTCTAAAAAACATTCTCTCTTTGAATTCATTCAATCATGTAGGATTTATAAATATCTTTCTATACAAAGACTCACATGGTTTAATTTAAATTATAGAGTGGAAATT
The DNA here is from genome assembly GCA_963277665.1 of Viscum album. NCBI lineage: Eukaryota > Viridiplantae > Streptophyta > Magnoliopsida > Santalales > Viscaceae > Viscum > Viscum album. The sequence goes on along the minus strand of OY728133.1, from coordinate 431,880,545 downwards.
GTTTTTATATAAGAACAATACTAGTGGAAGATATTAGTCACACCCTCCTTTAAAATACATCAAGTAATATCTCATCAGTTATTTTATAGTTTCAATGATACTTTTAGATTAACCATCAATTTAAGGGTTATATTCCATAATAAATCTCAATTATGTATTTAATTATCATTAAACACTTCTATAGAACTTCAAGGTAAACCTAAAATCTTGATTAGATACAATTGAAAATAGTACACCAAGTGTCCTTACCACTTATTTTATATATATCATAAAAATTTAATTAAGTTAAAAATAATCTCAAATAATAATGAAATTTTATGTCTTTTTATGTCAATAAACCACAACCCTAATGGAATTAAGTCCTTTAGAGGTCATGGGAACTCTTATGATGAAATCCATGGAAATGTTCTCCCATTTCTATAAACATGTGATTAATTATTGCATCATACTCTTAGACTTATAATATCCATCCTTAAATTGTTGAAAGATCAAGAATCATGATATATCTTGATAATCTCCCATTTATGTTGTCCCACTATAAGTTATCCTAGAGATATCTATACATATTTGTGCTTCCTGGATGAGTAGAGAATGTTGATCAATATTCATCATTCAATACCTCCTTATTTAGTTCTAGTGTATATGGGATGAATATTCATTTATCAAATCTTATAATTCCACCATTATCATGTTTGAACTCTGAAATATTTCCCACTATCTTCTATAGATTTATATTATTCTTTTATGCCTTCTTTATCTTCACATGGATGGATGGTTAAAGAATCAATTGGGGAAGGTAGGTTTTACCACTTCATTTATGATTTCCAGGTCTATCCTTCACATATACGTGAATAGGGGTCACTTTAAATCCTTATCAAGAATAAGGTATCATGATACTTCCTTCTTAGAGAAATGTCCACCTTGTTTGACTTCATAGAGTGGTAGTGTGTTGATAAATCATAATCATTGATCAACTTTGACTATCTCTTTTGTAACATGTTCAAATCCTCCTTTGTGAATATATACCTTTAAATTTTATGATCAGTATATATATAAAACTTATCTAAATATAGAGATAATTAATCCAAATATTTAACATAAAAATAATATTTGATAACTCCAAATCATGTATTAGTAATTTTCCCAAGGTATTTTAATTGAGGAAAGTCATAAGATGCAACCTCATTATTTTTCATATGGAAACACCCCAAGAACTTATTTAATGTATCAATGTATATCACAAACCCTTATTCACTACAGGGTAGTGTGATTACAAGTATAGTGACCAAACTCTTTTTAATATCCTTAAATAGGTCTTTAAATTCCCATGTCAAGATAAACTTAACTTCTTTTCAAGTTAGCTTAGTCCGTGGTTTTTTAAATCATGAAAAATTTGTCACCAAGTGACAATGGTTTCCAATTAATCCAAGTATCATTATTAGTTATATTAGTTAGTATAATACATTCCTCAATAACATATATCTTTGAATGATCCCTAGATATACACTCTCACATGATTACATATCATAATAATGATACTTTATGCAACTATTTTTTTTTTTGAATTTGGCATTCAATTTTTCCTTTCTGATGGTCTTCAATACAATATTGAAATGATCTTTATATTTTTTTCTTACTCTTAGAGTATATTATAATATAATATATAATGAATTATATAAAATTTTTAAGTTAATAACCAAAGAATATATTCATCAGATGCATGAATATTGTGTGGTAATTTGTAAGTCTAAAAAGAATCACCATGAAAAAAGGAATAACTGTGAATTCATAGTACCCATGTCAAGTGTAGTAGGGTATATTAGGTATATCATCCCTCTTCAACCTTAACTGATGATATCAAAATCAATGTAAAACCTTTAATAAGTATTGAGATCCATAAATTTTATTGAACAAGTCATTAATATGAGGTAATTGATACTTTTTCTCAATCAAAATATTTTTAAGATCATTATAATCAATTTATAGATGCATTGATCCATACCTATTATTATTAAATAGGATCAATGGACCCCATCGTGAAAAATATGGGTGTACAAAACCCTTGTCTAAAATTTTTTATAGTCACTTATTCAGATCAACTATTTCAATAGGGGTTATTCTCTAAAGACTCTTCGATATAAGCATAGAGACAGACATGAGTTCAATAGAAAACTAGACCTAATTATTTTGGGGTAAAACTATAAAATATTTGATAAATACATCAATATATCTCTATAAAATTGTTATATCTATGATGTTGAATTTCTACAAAAACCATTTGGGATAAATATCCCTCATTATTGGTTATTGAAACCCATATAAGAGAAGTCATTACCATAGATATTTTTAATCATCATTTTATTAATATATAAACATTTGATGATTTTAAATGTGAAATTTTATTTCTTTATCTTATTTACTCATATGGGATCTATATAGAGAGAGTTAATCCATTCCAAATAAAACATCAAATTTGACCAAAGTTATAATAACTATATTTAAATGAAACATATTCCCATAAAATTCAATCAAAGAATAATTATATACTTGGGATAAAATCATGGAACCATTAGGTAATTTAACTAATAATTCAATATCCAATAATTCAGGTGGTGAATTAATGATTTATCAAACATTCTATATATAAATTACTGTGAATATCTGTAATAAAATAATATATTTATTTTTATTAAGTGGATAATTTGTTTTCTTTTCCACCACTTCATTTTCATGATCTACCTTGGTAGTAGTGATTACATAATTTTTAGCTTTCTCTGAGCTTTTGAGGTTATTAACATTTAATACACTCATAAACCCTAAGAATTTTGAATTATTTTGTGTAATTTTCAAACTCCTTATAATTAAAACATTGGAGTGTTTGTGGTGAATTAGGTTGATATTTATTTTCATCTATTTTATTTGTCATCCTATTCATATCTCTTTGACATTAATGTGTTTTTGGGAATTAATTCCCAAAATTAAAGAATTTCTCCATTCATTTCTGGCAATTTCTTGGTCTTTTCTTCCCAAATTTTTAGTATATATAAGTTTAATATTCTTTCCACCATGAGATATATCATTTGGGTTTCCATGAAACTATATTTCCACTTCTTTTCTCTAAAATCTTGGGAATAATGAGGGTCTCTAATTTTTATTTTCACCTTAATAAAAAATTGAAAAATTTATTTATATATACCAAATACTATTATTTCTAATGATTTTTGAAGACTATGTTTTATGCTATTAAATTAGAGACTGATTATGCTTTAAAAATCAATGATAAAACTAGAGGTATACCTTTCATGTTTGGTGAAGTTTTATTAATAGGAACTAATGGATTTATCATTTTTTTGTTTATAATTGAGGAATTATATCTCTATTTTAATGCACAGAGTCTGGGAAAAATATTTTTTTTAAAATAGTTTCTTAAACTATTACATTTATATGGACTTGATTTATTCATTTTACTCACATTCATGATGATATTCCACCATTGATATGATTTAACTTGTAAATGATAAATAGTTAAAACAAACTTTTTATGATCCAAGAATATGATACTAATAAGAATATATTTTCTATTATGTTGGTCCATGACTCAATAATTAGTGGATTGGAAGGCCTAATAATGGATGATAGTAACTTTTTATTGAAGGAATTAATGTAGAGTTGTTCCTTTATTGGATCATTTGGTAACTCAATTTGGTCCATGTTATTATTCATATCTTGATTTAATTGGGTGAGCAAAGACATTACATTTTTCACACCATATCCCATAATATTTGGTTTATCATCAGAGAAATAATTGTATTTTCCATCATATTCTTGTTCACTCAGTTCCTCTTGGTTCTAGAAATTGAATAAAACAAAAAAGGCTCGTATGGGTATTTGATAATAATATCCAAGAGAAAAATCATACAATATTGAAAATAAATCTTAATATGTCTTGTCCTATGACAACCTTATTTAAACTAATGAAACTTCATAATTATCCTAGGATTATTTAGTTTTTATCTTATTATTCTAAATAACATAACCTCCAAAGTTATCTAAACCCATTATTGATTCTAACTGAGATGACCCAATCATAATCTAAATATATATTATATCATTATACAAGATTATTAATTACAACTCATAATAAATCACACCCCTATAACCCAAAGGTATAATGCCTCTAGATATTTTTTATTAGAGTTCATGGAAATTATTATAAATATATTATATGTAAAGTGAAATTTAAGATCCATTATTTACATGGACTAAAGGTTCCCAATTTGAAATGTCCAAATAAAATTAATAAAAATAGACTAAAGGCTTTAGTGGTCTAAAAGGAATTATTTTACTAAAAAATTATTCCCTGCCCCACATCCCATATTTAGTTTTTTAGAATAGTCTATATACTCTTCCTTTCAAGAAATGTATATATCCCTTTATAACCCTACCAGCCACCTTTCTTCTTTAGACATTTCATCGCGTCTTTGTATCCCAATCACTAAACACAGAGCTGGTGTTGATCACAAGTTATGCTCAAATGTTTCAAGATAGTGTCTCTTGAGTTTAACTAAATAAATATCTTCGTATATAACACAATAACCATTTATTTTATAATTGTATAAAAAAGTCTCCATTTCAGTTATATCATATGTTATATTCTTCTTCATAACCTTCAAAAAAGAAATATATGAAAAGGGTGATATGAAATTCCAATTAAGGGGTAAAACATAAGATATATCAATCAAATCAATATAGTTGATCAAAAAGAATATCATAAAGGAATAATAATAAAATGAACCTATAGATATGGTAACGTAATCATAAAATCATACTTAGAGGAAACAAATCATGGTACATAACATGAAACATAACATAAAACTATGGAATAACATAAGAGTGTAGCATGAAATAATAAATGTGACACATTCATAATCATAGAAAATTATATATTACATTGCGGTTCACTACCAATACAATTATCTTATAGTGGATAAACATGTACCATAACATATTTGAATTCGATATCCTCTATTTTCCCATCACATAACATATCATGAGATATAAACATTACCCAATGCATTATAAGGATATATAATTATAGAATTCCCATCACATAATGACAAACCATATATATGTGTTCCTTATGAACATGAAAAATTTCATAAATCCATCACATAATAATTAACCCATGAGAATGAAATGGGTTTCAAATAAAACATCAAGTTATATAAAAATAAATAATCTAGAGAAATAAATTGGACGATTCCATTAAAACATATCCTTAGTAAAACATGATAATAATTCACAGATATTTACATTGATGAAAAACCCATTAGATGATGATTTGAAAAAACTTTAGAGGATAAGAAGAAATACCCTTTGTATTTTGATAAGTTTTTGTAATGAAACAATTTATAAATCAATGGTTTAAAAAATAATTATAAATTAAATAATATTTACTTTTAATAATCATATAAATATAAAAAGGAATATTTGTAATGAAAACTAAATAAATCAATAAGAGAAAGCAACTGAGCGAGAAATATAATAGAAGAGAGATAAAAATATTCCCTTCTAACTTTTTCAAGAAATTACAAGTAGATAAAAATATAACTTAAAAATTTATAGAATTAGAGATAATAATATAGAATAAATCTATGAAATAATATAAAAAACATGAAATATTATAAAAATAGAGAGATAAATAAAATTACCCATAGAAAGTTTGTAATGACCCAAACTTTCATTAATGGAAACCCCTCTTAATCTATTTAAATTTCACTTTATCTAAAATGTTTATATAAAATTTAAACTTATTTGGTTTTATGTTTTTGTATTTTAAAATACTATTAAGAATTGTGACTATTTCTAATATAGACATAGAACAGTGATCACATGATTAGTATAAATATAGTGCTTTATCAAATCCAATTTACTCAGACAGAGGAAGCGATGGCCTCATCCAGTAGATGTGGCCCATACGAAGCCCATTTTTCGGAGCTTAGAAATGAGGTGGCATCATTAGGCTTCTCTCATGACCAAGCCCAAGTAGAGTTTGAATACGTTAAGCTCGAGCAGAATCGCCTATGAGAGAAATGGAAGTTGATAGAGATTACCACCAGAGCAATGTTATCCGAGCCACCCCAAGAGTCTGTCACCATCACACACCTTACTCTTCGGTCTTATGTGGGTGTTATATGGGGTTATGTAACAAGACATTAGCACTATGGTTATGTACATTATTTTTGTATATAATATTGAATATACTTTCATTTTATTATTGTTACCTTGTAAATAGTTTTTTAAATCTCAAATAGATTTTTTAGTTAAAGTTCAACTAAGAAATCTATTTTGACGAATTAATGGATTTTTGAATTAAATGATTCTTTATAAAGTATTATTATTATTATTATTAAATTAATTTTTATTAAATATAAATGATCGAATAATTTTATGAATGCAATCGTAATTTTTATTAAAGTTTGAAATCCATTTTTTTCAAAACCCGTGACTTTTCGATAAATGTCGGTTTTTATATTAAAAGTGAAAATTAACATATTTAGAAAATTATTTAGATAAAATAACTATTATTTCTGGAATCAAGATGTTGAAATTATCCAATGGTGAATTTTTCATAATTTTTTGAGATAGTCAAAATTTTGGGTAAAAATTAAATACCGTTTAAATATATAATGTGTTTTATGATATCATAATGGACCAATAGTGATGTAATAAAATACTATAAGCCTTATGTTCGGCAAATATATGTTTTACCATTAAAATAATTTGATTTTGGGTTTGTTTGACTTATTTTACAAAGCATTAATGGACCCTTCAAGACTTATTAAACATCTTCTCTTTTTAAATTGTTTTCCTTGGGAGTGTGACTCACCTCCACATAAGCAACCCCATTATTATAAGAAGTTCGGACTTTGGCCTTAAAAAATATTGTTTTCCACTTTTATTTTCCAAAAACCATGGGCAAAAACTATGGTATGGTTTGTGTTTTGGATTAGTTTAATGTGAGGTGTCCCAAACCTAAATAATAAAGAATTCCCTCACCTTTCCTATATAAACCCACCCAAGATCCGACTTCCTCGTCACTCAAAGCCTTTGGAGTTCATCCAAACTCTTACCTCATCTCTCTAGAATCTTCCAAAGGTTCCCCAATCTCCTAAGAAGCCTCTCTCAAGCCTCTCACAAGCCTTTGGAAGCACACTTCCATGTAAGGGTTTTTCTTCCTTTCTCATCTTGTCCAATATTAATTAAATTGTTATACCCTTTTAATTTCAATTATAAATATTGGGGTATGGTTTCAAACCTCCGACATACTGACCTATTTATTTTTGGATTATGGGAGATCCCTTTCTCTTTCATTAAATTCCTCCCATGTACACCCGTTACTATACCGAAATTCTGAAAAGAATTTCTCTCTCCTCTTTTACATTCAAGCAATTATTTTGTATCATGACTCTAAATTCAAATACAATTGTTGGGACATGTATCTATATGACACCCTTACTGTCCATTTCATTTACATATTATGAAACACCCATTTCTTTCTCATCAACCATTTTTATGAATTATTACTTCACGTCGTTACGCTGCCGAAATTTGCACCGATTTTCCAAGCCAATGTCATTGTGTAGTGAATACCATGCCCATTTCTCTATCAAGGGTATTAAAATTTATGCACATTTACTTATTGATTATAAAGTTTCGTGTATTAATTCCACATTCCTTTATCATGGAATAAATTATTATGTTTTATGAATCCATGTTATATGATCCATGTGGCACACTTATGCATGAAATGAAATGTTTAAGAAGGGTGAACCCTTATAGTGCTCCAATGCACTGGGTAAAGTATAGTATCATGATACATCATGTACAATGGGAGTTTACTCATGATAATTCAAGTGAAACATGTTTTTACTCATGCTTCATGTGAAATGAGGATTTACTCATGCTCCATGTCCAATGAGCCTTGGCTCATGCTAATTCAATGTTAAGTGTTGTTGCCACATTTCCATGTTATGATTATCATGCTTTATCATGACTTTATGTTTATGCTTCTCTTGTTCTATATTAATATTCCTATTGTATAACATGTATTTTATTCCTCATGTTATTCCATGATTATTCCCTTACTGGGCTTTATAGCTCACCCTTTTCTTATGCATGTCCTTAGGTTATCCCATGCAATACTAAGTACAAGGGAATATAGTGGTCATGTAAAGGATGTTTTCAATAAAGATTTTTTATTTGATGTTTTAAGTTTTTATATAATGATTCTAATCCCCAAAGACAATAGAACTCTCGATCTTCTATATTGTATCAAGTGAATCTTATGTAATAAATTATGTTTAATTGTGTAATAAAAGATCAGGGTTGTTATAGTTGGTATTTGAGGATAAGTTTAGTTATTTTTGGGATTAGGATTAGAAAACCCTGGTGAAGACTTAGAGACAATACTAAGTATAATAAAAAAAACCCTATGTTTTGGCGAGTATTGGGTAAGTGGTTTATCAAGCAAGTAAATCCCTGTCTAGATACGAGAAGGTAGAGGTGGCTCTGATACAGATATATCCTAGGGGTAAAACCTGAAAACATCGCTTTGATCTAGACTCGAACGAGAAATTGTGCACGATAATTGGACTCGCTTCACTCTTGGTTACGACACTCCCATGGGATATTCTTTGGTAAATTCACAAGCTTAGTATGAACCATTATTAAGGGACAAAAAAATTCGCTAAGAATATATGTTAGAAAGTAGATCATGGATGACATAGACTGAAGCCAATAAATTCATATGTTAAGGAAATAAAATTTATTTATAAGTCATCAGTTTTTTCCTTGAATTACCCTTTATGTGTTACCCCTAACTTTCCTTTTATTTCAGCCAATGGCCAGTAATAGGAGGACTTAGGCTAACAACTGATGTGAAGATCAATGTGATGATTGTACTGATGAGATGCCCAATCCAATGGGAGCGAGAATCGTGAACTTTGTCATGATTCTATCTTAGCTAACTCAAGATTTGAATAGAAACATGGGTCAAGAGGAACGTTCAACCCCCCCCCCCAAGAAAGAACAAGTCACTATCAAGAGCTTCATGAGACAAAGGCCTCCTACTTTTAATGTCTCATCTGATCCCTCAATCACTAAACAATGGATCAAGTCCATTGAAAAGATATTCTCTGTCCTTCAATGTTTTGAACAAGAGAAGGTTATCCTGGATACTTATTGTATAGAGGGTGAATATGATCAAAGGTGGACGGTGATCAAAGATACAAAGCTTGAGGAGGATATTGAGGCGTTGGAATGGAAGGATTTCCAGAATATGTTTTTTGATAAATATTTTCTGCACACCCTCAGGATTAAGACAGAAAGGGAATTCCTTTACCTCAAGAAAAAAGACGATGAATCTATCCGACCATATGAGGAAAAATTCATAAGGATTTCACGATATGATTTAAGCTTTGTTGTTACCCCTGAATGAAAGGTTGACCGCTTATTTTGTGGGATGAAACCTAGCCAACAGAAAGCGCTGGTGATCCATGACTTCGATAGCTATGAAAAAATTGTTCGATGTGCCGTCAAGGTCGAAATGGAGATCGGAGAATCTCAGGGGTATCATGGGGATAAGAAGCGTAAGGTGGACTTCAATGATGGTGGTCCGATGGATTAATCCAACAGTGCTAAAAAGATCAATCACCCCACTTTCCAAAGGTGCGGAAAGAAGCACTCCAGAAATTGTCTGAAGGGGACGAGGAAATTCTTTAGGTGTGGAAGATAAGGGCACCTATCTATTAAATACTGACAAGAAAAACCCACAGCTACAACAGAATAGAGGAACACTCCGTTCAAACCTCAAAGCATTGTTCATTTCTACAACTGCAATAAATCTGGGCATCTTGCAAATCAATTCCCTAATCCAAGGGTTTTCAGAGGCAATCAACAACCTCCAAGGCAGCAAGGGAGAGCTTTAGCCATCACTACTGCCGAAGTGAACCCCGATAACAAAGTGGTGACAGGTACGCTAGTTATTCATTCAAGAATAGTGAACGTAATTTCTGATTCAGGTTCTATGTATTATTTTATATATAGAAATTTTAGTAGAACAATCTCAACACCACCACCAATCATATAAGTGAAGATGTCGGTGAGTATGGAAAATGGGGAAATCATTGCATCCCCTGAATATAACTCCTCCCCTGTCATAATATGTGGATTAAAATTCCCGAAGAAACTCATCATAATCCCTCTAGTCGAATTTGATATGATTCTTGGCATGGATTGGATTTACTTATATAGAACCAATATAAATTTCCATGAGAGGAAAATCACTCTCTATGTGGAGAATCGACCCCCAATTCTTTACAAGTGAAAGGAGGAAGATGAATCTTCTTTAGCTCCATAATCTCAAGCGTGGATATTACAACTGTATGAGCATGCGTATCTATCTTAGATGATTGAGTCTAAGGAGGAAACCATCCTAGAGGACATGCCTATTATGAGGGAATTCGATGAAGTATTTCTCGAGGAATTTCCTGGTCTTCCTCCTAGAAGAGATTTTGAATTATCAATTGATGATATACCTGGGGTATTGCTAATATACAAGACTTAGTATAGAATGGATATTGTGGAGCTTGAGGAGATAAAAAACAACTATAGGAGAATCTGGATGAAGGGTTTATACACCCAAGTGCTTCACCATGGGGTGCACTATTCCTCTTCGTCAAGAAGAAGGATGGGTCAATGCACATTTGCATCGATTATCGTGAGATCAACAAAATCATGATAAATAACAAGTATCCTCTCCCACAAATTAATTACTTGTTCGATCAGCTGCGTGGAGCACAATACTTCTCCAAGGTGTATTTGTGGTTGGGATATTATCAAGTAAGGGTGAAGAAGGAAGATATCCCAAGACTACTTTTCGTACAAGATACAGGCACTATGAATTCATAGTAATGCCTTTCGAACTCACTAATGCTCCATAAATATTCATGGACTTGATGAATATAGTCTTTAGAGATTACCTCGACAAATTTTTGGTAGTCTTTATAGATGATATTCTGATATACTCCAAAATCAATGAGGATCATGAGGAGCATATGAGAACTGTACTAGAGACCTTGAGGAAGGAGAAGCTCTATAGAAAGTATCAAAAGTGTGAGTTCTAGTTTAAGGAGGTCTCATTATTGGGTTATATCATCACAAGCAATGGGATATCTATGGATCCCTCCATACAGATGTAATTGAGGGGTGGCCGAGGCTAACATCAGTAACAGATATCTATAGCTTCTTGGAGTTAGTTGGATATTATCAACGATTTGTGATAAATTTATCACGATTGTCCAACCCTCTTACCAAGCTAACTTGGAAGGAAGTAAAGTTTTCCTGGAGTGATAAATGTGAAGAAATCCTTAAGGAGTTGAAAAGGAGGCTTATCACTACGCCTGTGCTTACTTTACCCACAAGTGGAGAACTTTTTGTGGTATTTAGTGATGCTTCAAAGAAGGGCATGGGATGTGAGTTGATGAAAAATGAAAAAGTCATTGCCTATGCTTCAAGGCAATTGAAAGTTCATGAACAGAACTATCCCACACATGACCTCGAGTTGGCTGCAGTGATCTTCACTTTGAAAATTTTGCGGAATTATCTCTTTGGGGAGAAGTGTGAAATATATATGGACCACAAAAGCGTCAAGTATATATTCACACAGAAAGAGTTGAACATGGTCCAACGAATATGGTTAGAGATGATCAAAGACTATGACTTCTCAATCCATTACCACCCTGGAAAAGAAAAAAAGGTAGTAGATGCCCTATGTAGAAATGACCTAGCGATTCTGTCATTGATGATAATTGAAAAGGATCCAATCTTCTTAGATTTGATGAAGATTTATATGGGAATCATAAAGAATGGAACATCATCAATCCTTTCACAAATGATTGCTCAAACATCACTTTTAGAAAAATTAAAAGATGCTCAAAAGAATGATATTAGAATTCAAGAAAAAGTGGAAGCTATTAGAAAAGAATAAATCCTCATATTTTAATGTTAATGAAGAAGGAATTGTGAGATTTGGGAAAAACTATGTTTTCCATCAAGTAAGGATATGAAGAAGGAACTTTTCAATGATGCACATAGTTCAAATTTCTCTATTCACCCAGGAAACACAAAGATGTTTCATGATATATGAGAGAATTATTGGTGGGATAATTTGAAGAAGGAGATCGCTAAATATACATCAAAGTGATTGGTGTGCCAGCAAGTGAAGGCAGAGAGGCAGAAGTCTAAGGGGATTATGCAACCATTTCCCATAATAGAATGGAAATGGTAGAACATCACCATGGACTTTGTCACCGGACTTACGAAGACATCCAAAGGCAATAATGCAATCTGGGTTGTTGTGGATCATATTATAAAGGCTGAATACTTCATTTCTATTTGGGATGATTTCTCATTGGATCAACTAGCACAAATATATATTATGGAATTGGTAAGGCTTCATGGAGTACCATTATCAATTGTGTCCGATCGAGATCCAAGATTCACCTCTATGTTTTGGAAGAATCTTCAACATGCTCTAAATATTGAACTGAACTTCAGTATGACCTATCATCCTCAAATTGATGGTCAATATGATCGGAGAATACAAACACTTGAGTACATGTTGAGAGAATGCTAAATGGACTTTAAAGGAGGATGGGATCAACATCTTCCTCTTGTTTAGTTCTCTTATAATAAGAGTTTCCACTCGAGAATCTAAATGGAACCATATGAATCCCTTTATGGGAAAAGGTGCAGAACACCAGTGTGTTGGGATGAGGTCGGTGAGCGTAATCATCTTGGACTAGAAATGGATGAAGAAATGGCGGAGAAGGTGAAAAACATTCAGAAGCATATCAAGACAGTCCAGAGTCGATAGAAGAGTTTTGCAGATAACTGTCGATGACACCTTGAGTTTAAAGTTGGAGAGATGGTATTTCTATTCATATCTCCATGGAAGAAGGTCATGAGATTTGGATATAAAGGGAAGTTATGTCCAAGGTACATCAGCCCCCTTGAGATTCTTGATCGTGTCGGTGTTGTGGCCTATCGACTAGCACTTAAACCTACCATGGACAAAGTACATGATGTCTTTCTTGTATCCCTCTTAAGGAAGTACACACCAGAACCTTCACATGTACTCTCTTCAAAGGTGGTATAGTTGGAGGATGATCTTTCTTATGAGGAGAAACCAGTGAAGATCTAAGATCGTAGAGAAAAAGTTCTACGAAATAAGACAATGCCCTTCATCAAGGTGTTGTGGTAAAACCATAAGTTTGAAGAAGAGATATGGGAATCAGAGGAAATAATGAATCAGAGTTACCCACATCTGTTTTAGTGTGGGAATAGAAAATTTTGAGGGTGAAATTTTTTAAGGGGGGAAGATTGTAACGACCCAAACATTCATTAATGGAAATCCCTCTTAATCTAATTAAATGTCTCTTTATGTAAAATGTTTATATAAAATGTCAACTTATTTGGTTTTATGTTTTTGGATTTTAAAATACTATAAAGAATTGTGACCGTTGCTAATATAGCTGTTGAATAGTGATTACATGATTAGTATAAATATAGGGCTTTGGAAAATCCAATTTACTCAGACAGAGGAAGTGATGACCTCATCCAGTAGAGGTGCACCATATGAAGCCCATTTTTCAGAGCTTAGAAAGGAGGTGGTGTCATTAGGCTTCACTCTGGACCAATCACAAGCCGATCTTGAATATGTTAAGCTTGAGCGGAACCACCTACAAGCGAAATCGAAGTTGATAGAGATTACCATAAGAGCAATGTTATTTGAGCCACCCCAAGAGTCTGTCACCATCACACACCATACTATTCAGTCTTATGCTGGTGTTATAATGGATTATGTTACAAGACATTAGCACTATGGTTATGTACATTATTTTTTTATATAATAATGAATATACTTTCATTTTATTATTGTTACCTTGTAAATAGTTTTTTAAAGATGAAATAGAATTTTTATTTAAAGTTAAAATAAGAAATCTATTATGATGAATTAATGGATTATTGAATTAAATAATATTTTATTAAATTGATATTATTATTATTAAATTAATTTTTATTAAATATAAAAGATCATATAATTTTATGAATGCAATCATAATTTTTATTAGGTTTTGAAAGCCATTTTTGTCAAAACCCGTGAATTTTCGATAAATGTCGGTTTTTATTTTAAAAGTTGAAATTAACCTATTTAGATAATTATTTCGATAAAATAAATATTATTTATGGAATCAGGATGTCTAAATTATCCAATGATGAATTTTTTATAATTTTCTGAGACAGTCAAATTTTTGGGTAAAAATTAAATACCATTTAAATATATAATGTGTTTTATGACCTCATAATGACCCAATAGTGATATAATAAAATACTATAAGCCTTATGTTCGGAAAATATATGTTTCAAAATTAAAATAATGTGGTTTTGGGTTTGTTTGACTAATTTTACAAATCACTAATGGACCCTTCAAGACTTATTAAACATCTTGTCTTTTTAAATTGTTTTCCTTGGGAGTGTGACTCACCTCCACATAAGAAACCCCATTATTTTAAGAAGTTAGGAATTTTAACTTATAAAATATTTTTTTCCAATTACCTTTTCCAAAAACCATTGGCAAAAACTATGGGCTGGTTTTTGGTTTGGATTATTTTAATGTGAGGTGTCCCAAACCTAAATAATAAAGAATTCCCTCACCTTTCCAATGTAAACCCACCCAAGCTCCCCCTTCCTCTACACTAAAAGCCTTTGGAGTTAGTAAAAAATATGCCCTCCTATCTCTAAAATCCTCCTAATGTTCCCGAAGCTCCCAAGAATTCTCTCTCAAGCCTCTCTCAAGCCTTTGGAAGAACACTTTCAAGTAAGGGTTTTTCGTCCTTTCTCATTTTTGTCCAATATTCATTAAATTGTTATTCCCTTTTAATTTCAATTATAAATGTTTGGGTATAATTTCTCACCTACCCCATACTGCCTTATTTATGTTTTAATGATGGGATAACCCTTTCTATCTCATTAAATGCCTCCCATTTACATCCGTTACTATGCCGAAATTCCGAAAGGAATTTCTATCTCCTCTTTTACATTCAAGAAATTATTTTGTATCATGAATCTAAATTCCATTAAATTTTTTGGGAAATGTATGTATATTCCCCCTTACTATCCATTTAATGTACATATGATGAGACACCCATTTCTCTCTCATAAACCATTTTTATGAATTCTTATGTCACGTCGTTACGCTGCCGAAATTTCACCGATTTTCCAAGCCAATGTCACTGTGTAGTCAATACCATTCCCATTTCTCTATCAAGGGTATTCACCTTTATTCACATTTAATTATTGATTATAATGTTTCATGTATGAATTCTACATTCCTTTATCATGGAATAAATTATTATGTTTTATGAATCCATGTTATATGATCCATGTGGCACACTTATGCATGAAATGAAATGTTTAAGAAGGGTGTGCCCTTATAGCGCTCCAATGCACTGGGTAAAGTATAGTATCATGATACATCATGTGAAATGGGTGTTTACTCATGCTAATTCAAGTGCAACAAGGTTTTACTCGTGCTTCATGTGCAATGGGGATTTACTCATGCTCCATGTGCAATGAGCCTTGGCTCATGATAATTCCATGTTAAGTGTTGTTTCCATATTTCCATGTTATGATTATCATGATTTATCATGAATTTATGTTTATGCTTCTCTTGTGATCTATTAATATTCCTATTTTCTAACATCTATTGTATTCCTCATGTTATTCCATGATTATTCCCTTACTGGGTTTTAAAGAGAACCCTTTTTCTATGCATGTCCTCAGGTTATCCCATGAAATGCTAAGTACGAGGGAATGTAGTGGTCATGTAAAGTATGTTTTCAATAAAGATGTTTTATTTAATGTTTTAATTTGTTATGTAATGATCCTAATCCTCAAAGAAACTATACCTCTCGATCTTCTATGTTGTATCAATTGATTTTTATGTTATAAATTATGTTTAATTGTGTAATAAAAGATCAGGGTTGTTATAAAGGTCATCATCAATGAAGAATAAATCAATGATAGGGTAATGGTAAAAATTTATATAATTCAACAAAATAGTCGTAGGAGAAAAAATGGTGATTTAAATATAAATTATATAAACATTATCCCAAATGAATTTTAGGCATAAGTAATATCAAATATAGTGAGGTATTGAAAGTAAAACCCTTACCTTAACTCTTTAATTTATTAAATATGCCCTAACCCCCTATATAATCAACATAAACTACTTAATAGTCCAATTAAGAATCTTATTTATTTATAATACTTTTTATATTAATAAATTATGCCAATATATATATATATATATATATATTATAGTTAGTTATTGTTTATTTTCATCATTAGATATTAGTAGTTTCAATTATATGATGTGTACTTTGATAAGGTCATTTCAATCATACATATTTATTTATAAGCTAATTATTACCTAATTATTCAATAGATATAAGTTATGTATTATTCATGTAAAATATATGATTTATAATAAATTATTCATTTTCATAAAGGGTTATATTTTCAATTATAAAATTTTAAATATACCCATTAACTATATATCTAAAAACTATATATCCAATGACCATATGTCTAACAACCATATAAAAAACATACAACCATTTTTCATCCCTATACAGTCTTACATTATTCTCTAAACTAAATTCATTATATTTTTTTAATTTCTCTCTAAAAATTTCTATTGTATTTTTAAGTTTTTTACTTATTTACATATTTATAATTAGTGGTATGATCATCAGGGTAGACTGTGAGGATGAATATTTCAAAATAAAATTCTTTTTATTGAAATTTGTTTTATTCCACTTTTAATTTTCAAAATTATATTTAATATAGATTTATGATAATATTAATATTAATTATATTTTAATATTATTCCCTAAGGAAGTAAAAAAATAATTTTAATTTGGTGTTGTGTGTGAAAGAAGTTATTCAAAACATCCGTGGAATAATATTGTGATTTGATACATTAAAGGTTGTTATGTAATCCCAAATATCTTAATCAAGTCTCAATATCCAATCCTTCTTATTTTGGTGAATATTTATCTATAGGATGTATTTGATTTCATTATTAGAGATCACAAGAATTACATTTGTTTGGGGTTGATAAAGTGGTGCCATTTTATATTTCACAACATATTTATTTTAAATAAAATCAAGATTTTTACTATAAAAATGACTGAATTGGTTATTAAAAATGAATATTGGTAATTCAATTATGCTAAATATATTACTCCTAACAAATTTAACCACAATATCAACACCATTCATCCTAGTTAAAATAACTTCTACTAAGGTGACCTGAGTTTCACTTACATATATATTACATCACTTTAGATGAGAACATAAATATATTTCACAATAATACATGTCCGATAACCATGAAATTTTATTGTATTTGGAGACTAGATACATAATAAACTTATTTTATTAAATATCTTCAATATCTCCAACAAATTTCTTCCCACATAGTTTCCTTATAAAAAATAGCCTTCTAAAAAAATTTCTTCATAACCTAGGGAAATGGAAACATAAGAAAGGGTGAGATAAGATTCTTGGTAAGGGTTAACTTGGGAGATATCAATCAATGATCACAAGTAGGCATAATATAAACATAAAAGCATAAGAAAATGATCAAACATTATAAAATCATACCCAATAATTTATATACCATAAATCACGAGTCATGGAATAAGGATTTGTAATAACAAAACACATGAGTCATAATAGTATAGAATCATCAATAATCAATCATGAGCCATAAAATCACATCATAAGACATAAGTTTTTAGCATACACATAATCATAAAATATAATTTCCTTAGTGAAGTATAAATTCCATGATTATTATAGTGGAAAATTCCTAAAGTGGATTGAGTCCACTCTTCATCCCCATAAAAATAGAGTCTAGAGTCCCATAGGGGATTGGGTTCACTCCCCATTTCCTTTCATGTTATCTGATGATATATCAAGATTTACAAAATGAATTAAAGGGATATAAAAATTTTGGACCCACCCATCACACAATGAAAACCGTACATATGTGTGGCAGAAGATCATAAAAATATTCATCATTCATCATAACAAAATTAACCTATGGTAAAGAAATAAGTTATATAAAAAAATAATTAAAAAATAATTAAAATAAGAAATAATGATAAATAAAGTTGATGGAATCATAATATCATATCCATAGTGAAGTATAAAAATATTTTAAGTAGGTTAACACAGATGGAAAATACTTTTATGAAATCATTAGAAATATGATTTGAGAAATAAGACTGAAGGCCTTTTTTATTTGGTAAATTTTAAAAACTAAATATTTCTAGAAATATAGGAATACAATTTTTTATTAAAAAACTATGGAAAATTTGAAAGTTATATTTTTAAAAATCAATATACACGAATGTGGAAAAATTCATTCATTTAGTAAACATTAAAAAAATATTCTTTTCACAATTTTATAAAAAGTAAAATATAACCCATATAGAAAAAATTTTAAAGATCAATTTTTTAAAGATTTTTAAAGAAATTAAAATATATTTGAAAATTAATATGAAATATAATTTTAGTATATAAAATAATTATTGAAATATTCAACCAAAAAATATAAATAAAGTCAGTTTTTCTTAAAAAAAATTCTATTGATGATTTTGAGTACCAATGAGAGGTAAAATAGAAAGAATAAAAAAACACTATAAAATTAATAGGATAATAAAATAAAATTATCTTAATATATAAATATTAAACAATTTACTAAATGGAGATTTAAACCTGAACAATCCTAATTAAAAATGAGATTTCAACAAAAATCATCACCTAAAGTCCTAAATTTCTTCAAACACACTCTAAAATCCTATGTATTAAATGTATATATATTATAAATAAATATAAGAATAATATTCACACTCATCTTACCATATATTATTCATTAATTATTTTCAATCACCCCTTTATTAATAATTCTCTATTAAAACCAATATTTTGGGTATTAACTATTTTATTTTTAGGATTGTTTCAGTTTATCAATTCTATTATTTTATCCATGGTAATAGTTTAATTATATATATAATTTTAAACATTTCATAAATATATTATGTATTAATTATATATAATTTTATAAAAATTTAGGTAAGATTGTTATGAAAAATTAATTACATCACTTCATAGTGGCAGTAGTTTGCACATACGCATTAGTGATGCTTTAATTTTTCAATGAATGGAAATAAATAAAGTTAAATAAAAATTTATCTTTATATAATAATAATTAAATCATATTTATTTATTAAATCCATAAATTTAACTTTATATGATAGGAGATTATGAAAAATGAAACATGTCGCTTCATAGAGACAATAGTTTGTACATACGCATGAATGACACATTCATTTTACATTGGATGAATGAGAAATATAAAATGGGTTTTCCATATGAATAATAAAATTTAAATATATTTAATATAATAATTTAATTATATTAGGATATATACAATATATTTTAATGAGGTGGAAGAAGAAATAAACTTAAAAGAACTCAGTTAAGATGACTTCCTCTTCTTTGGGTATCTTCCTCTGTCTGACACCTTAATACTTCATAGGATTGTATTTTGGTGAGACCCTTAACTCTAGGATATGGGTATTAGAGATAGAAATATATTAGAGTTTTTATTTTCTAATCTATAGTGCTCAATTTCTGTGAAAAAATGATAAGAGAAGGTGCCCTTTTATTAGTGAGAGGAGTGGAACCCTTATAACCATTAAGAACTTTAAAATACAATAAATTTATTTCTCATGGAAAGTGTATCCAATTTAGTATAATTTAAAATATGATATATTTATATGGTTAATATCCACTCAACTAATTAAATTTATACAATTTATAGAGATATTTGAAGCATTATCTCTTTGTTTAACCCCCTCACTAACCCTTTTAACCCGTACCGTGGTGACAAGATTTTTACGACGGTAACTATTCCATATGTATAAAAATTAAGTTTAGATTATTAAATAATATTTATTATACTTAATCAAAATATTGAATCCATTTTATAATATTCAATTCAAATAGGTGACAGAAATTAATTTTAATATCCTCGTAAAAACCATTTTTCAAAAAATGGATTTTTAAGCATACAAATGATATTATTAAAATTACTCACATAGTAAAAACCATTATAATAATTTTAATTTATTTTATTGAATAAATTATCTAAAAATTTAATCATTCATAAATAGTGATTAATTTAATTTATTAAGAGAAAATACATTGAGCATATAAAAAATGGTTTTATGAAAAATAACTAATTTTTACCTTTAAATGATTTTATATTTATTTATAAAAATTTTATAATAAATGTAAGAATTATTATTAATTTTATTATATATATAAAAATTATTTTTACATAATTTTAATACCTAACTATGAGAAATTATCTTTAAATAAAACATATATAATAATAAAATGTTTGTAAACAAAACATTTCTTTTTAATAAAGAAATATTTGACTAATATTATATATAATTACTTAAATATATCATGGATGTATTTAATTGATCTTATTAATAATTAATTTAGTTTTATAAATAAATTTTATTGATATCATTCTTTAAAAGTATTAAATTTATAAAAAATGTATAATTTAATAAAAACATTTCAAATAACTCTCTTTATAATCAATTGTATTTTCTTAAGTGAATTGGAACCATTTTAAAAAATCATTTATTTTATCAATTTAATTTAAATATATATTAATTTAGTTAATTTTATATTTTTAATAAGGAATTATTCACTTGATTTTGGTGTTTCATGCATTTCAATCCATTGAACATATCAAATTAATTAAAGAAACATATATTCTAAAATCTCAGGGTGTTAAATATACCCTCTTGGAAACATAGTTCACAATAGGTTATATATATAGGTAAATAAAATAATTAGGAAATGGGAACATGAATTCCAATATCCCCACATAAAAACTATCTAAAATGAGAAGTAGTTTCAATATAATTTCATTTATCCCTGAGTTTTTTTCTTTGAAATTGGAAGTTTCTATAAGTTATAAAAACACAAAAGAATCATTGAAATGTATCGATGAAAATAATTCTAGGCTGAAAACATATATTTTTTCCCTTTTTGGTCCAAATTTCCACGAAAGATAAATGAATTAAAAAAATTCATAAGTAAATATATTTTTTTTATCATTGAATACACCTTCTAATAATTTAGTTTCTCTATAAATTATAAAGGTATGTATAATACCAAATTTCATTTCTAACATCATTTATTAACCTTGAAGCCTAATATTTATTGAACCAATGGGTAATTTCATTTAATTACAAGTAATTTTTAATTTTATGAAACCAATTTTTTGTAATAAATTTTTCAAATGGGAAATGAATCTTAAATGGGTGGAATGAATAAATTTTCATCATGATGTATGGAGAGAAAATATGGCTCTCTCTATTGACAAGAATGTGTCACATGTGCCACCAGGGTTTTCAAACTCATTAGCTGTTGACAGCAGAGCTTCATCGAGAGAGGGATCTGATGGTAGGCCCTCTTCAGTCAATATGGCTCCTTCATGTCCAGTGGTTGTGGGGGGTAGTGCTTGTTGATCTAGATCATTAAAGGATGTTATCTCTATCCATTTATCTCTCTCAGCATCATTTAATCATCTCATCTCTATCTTTGACATCACTCTAGGTTTCTTGGCTAGGGTTTACGGTTGTCCTTCGGTAGATCTATCTCTGAAAGATCCTAGAGAGGTAGAAGATTTTCATCTCTAGACCCTCGTGGCTAAGTTTGGTCATGAGAGACCCCCGATTTATTTTTTACATGGTTTTATTGGATCATATGGACTCTGTCTTATAGCGGTGACGTCCACTATTTATAGGTATGATTTTGGTATTCATTGTTCTTCCAGGGAGGACTTCATTCGTGTGTGGTCTCAGGAATCTCAGAAAATCGGGGAATAAAGACTCTCTCTCTCTCTAGATGGACTTGGGATGTTTCAATCGGTAGGGACCCTTACACAGCGGAAGTGTGGGAATGGATTATAGATCTTCCTACAAGTTTTTGTAATCCCTCAATTCTCTAGAGTTCAGGGGACTCTCTAGGTGGTTTTCTCTATACAGATGAAGATACAAGATGATTTCAAGTTTCAACGTCAGCTCACATCTATGTGGAAGTGGATTTATCTTCTCCTTTTCATTCTCATGTACTCATCCATGCTGGTGAAAGATTATATTGGTTGAAATGTATTCAGTTTCAATATCATCCCCATTTCTATGAGGTTTTTTTGCTGTAGGGTCACTCAGTTCAGGTTTATAGGCGTCTTTCTTCTTCAAAGGCTAAGTACCCATTTTTCGATGTTGGTTACACTGGTTCTTCATGCATGGTGGAACAATGATCTGTCTTTATACCAATTTATTTGGGTGAGGTTTCTCTGACTGTAATCGTTAATACTTCATGTTCTAGGCCTATGCCTCCTTCTATAGAAGAGTTTTCTTTTTATATCATTCCCTTTAACAGGGAGCCATCTTCTTAGCATCTGTAGGAGGATGGTTTCTCATCTTAGTTGTGCAAAACTACTACTGTAGAAATTCCGAGGGATCCCATATTTGCAGCTATGTCTGATCAGCTTTTGTAAGATTAACCTTTTCTGGAAGAGTCATTACTCTTGTAAGGGGTGTTAAGGAATCTATTATTCAGGACTCACGAGATAGTCATATCACTGGAAACTCATCTTACCCCCTCCTTCTTATGAGATCTCCTAATCATTTTGTGGTGATGTTGTCTATGATAAGAGAAGAGGATCACCCATCACCTAATTCCAAAAAAAACTATGGAAATATAATATCTAGACCTATTACTATAGGAAGGGTGACCCATTCGAAATCAAGAGACACAATTAACCGGTGCATTGCAGTAACTTCAATTTCTAAGACTTGGGAAAGAGAACCAAATATGTAAGATCCCAGACTTTTTTGGAGTCATATCAGACATGTTTTTAGGTAATTTTGTGGTTTTTAAGTACCTTTGTTTTGAAGTAGTGTCTTGGGGTGCGTTCGGGTAAATATTAAGAAAAACTAACAGATAATGGGTTGTGCATGGTTTGCGCACGGTCTGAAAAATTGTATGACTAAACCATGACAACCATTAAAACCAAGGCAGAGAGGTGCACACAGTTTGTGGATAGTATGAAGAACTATGCAACTAAACCATTCCAACCATGAAAACCTTGACAGAGTGGTCCAAACGATTGGTGCATGGTTTTCCCTAACCATGTGACCCTACCTATGAAACCGTGCACATGGGATTAATTTTCTGAAAATATATTTTAAAACTACCTGAACCCCTGAGACTCCCATATTTAAACCTTGTCTTGTTCTTGACAAATTATAGGTGATCCTAGAGCCTTAGGCAGGGATTAAAAGTTGATTCAAACATCATTCTTTGAGATTAAAAGCCCGTATTGAAGATCTGCTCTCTTCCTGATAAGTGGATTTCATTCTATTACTTCTTCAGTTCATTCCTCTATCCTTCCTTGATTTTATAGAAGACATCCACCATTTCCATGGATATAAACCTATGATTTGATATCTAGATATTGGATTGTGGATCTAGATCTAGATCTTCAAGATCTTGATTCCTTTGATCATAATTTTTGGTTAAGGGATTTTAGATCCAGAGCTTGATCGATGACGTTGTGTTGCTCGAATTTTAGGGATTTTGGTTGGGCTAACATCCATCAATAAACTGACATTGGTGGTCTAAATCAAACTCCCATAGTCATGGATTCTATATGTGAATGTGAGTTTATGGATTTTCTACTTTACCTTTATAATTGATATCTTAAATTGCAGTAATTTGGAAGGTGGAATAGACTTGTGATTTCCTAGGTGATTAATTTATAATTAAATCATAGAAGAAACAAAGGGGGGTTTCCCAAATAGATATTTTTTTGGAGATTGGTTATGAGTTGAGATATTGTAATTGAGATGTTGAATTGATTTTGTTAAGAAAATTAATTTTGAAGAATTAATTATGATATGATGTTTGGCTATGTAAGTTAATTAATTGTGAGAATCAATTATGTGACATGATGTCGCTCAAAGATAATTAATAGAGATAATTAATTATGAAAAGTTGATATTTGATATGGATAATTAATTGATAATAATTAATTATTGAATGAGAATTGTGTTGATTGATTAATTAATTGATGAATTAATTAATGGGTTATGTGCTTAGTAAGTTTTTAATTTAACTAATGACCTTTGAAATGTTTAACTAATTGTTGGATTAGTAATGGAATGATGTGGATAGTTATTATGAATTAAAGAATGATTAAATGGATGAGATCTTTTTGGTGTTAGACATGTAATTCTAGACTGATTAGAAGTTGGGACTTGGACATGGTGTTCCTACCCAATAGTTATCTAAGCTTGAGATTTTGGAGTACTAGGATTGACGACCTACACCGAATGAGATATGTAGTACTAGGTATGAGAACCTACACCGAATAAAATATGGAGTGTTAGGCACGATTAACAACACCAAATGAGATATGGATTGTCAGGTATGGCAATCTACACAGAATGAGATTTGGGGTTATTGACATTAAGTTCAACACCAAATGAATGATAATAATGAATTATGTTTCAAATGGAAAACATAAATTGATGTTAGGCCTAATGTGATGAGTAAATATTAAATGAAAGTGTAATAAATTTTTAATTATGAATTGTATTTATTGATTTATAAAATTGTATACATAATATTTTGACTGGACTTGTTTTAGATAGTGTTGGTGGTGGCCTATTGAGTTGTGATCACACCCTATCCGGACTGCATGATTGGCACCTGAGTAGACTTTGTTGTTGTAGGATAGGATAAGGGAAAGGCCTTGGGATAGGTTGCTGTTTTGTATTGGAGCATGGGAGAGGGAACCAGACATGGTTAAGAACCCACTTAGGAGTCTTTGTGTCTTTACGTTTTGTTTCGTTGTAGACACTTTACATTCACATTGTCATAACATGTTTTACCATTCAGTTGAGTATTGTATTTTCTTTTTTTGAATATCACATGACATGGTGTAGTTCTGGTTATTTATATGCTTTTGCAATTGGTTATCATTGTTTTCTTCCGTTGGTGTCTTCTTTTGATAAATTAAAGTATAGTCTCCCCAAGACTCACTTACTATACCCTCACTACTAGTTGAAACTCTCTAGCATACATGGAGGTGCGCTTGAGGTCATGTGGCCATCTGGATTGGGGTACCTTTTAGTGGAACCCGGGTCAGTACATCACAAAGTGGTATCAGATGTGTTTTTTTCTTTCTTATTATTTTGACTTATTGTTTTGGTAAAGGTTGACATGAGACTTGGAAGAGTCGAGGCTTGTAATGAGCTTGTTCATGGGATTTTCAAACCCATTTATAGAAGAAAATCTGAGTACTCAGGGTGGGATTGTTGTGATTGTTGTTTGTTGTTATACTTGGATATTATTTCACCTTGTGTGATACACTTGTGGTGTGATGTGATATTTGTTTTGAATGTTTTTGAATTTTGAATTTTGGAAAAAAGAGGCACCATGCTTGAGTCTGCATGCATCATTGTAGGAACTCAGGGTTGTTGTGACATGCATCATTCTAGGCACTCACATGAAAATAGGTTATGAGTAATTTTTTGAACTTGAACTATTTTTCCTTATTGTGAGATTGAAATAATGACAAAAAATGAGAATGGATGGGTGTCTAATGAGAACATCGATTGAATAAATGTGTATTATTAATTAATAAATTTTTGAATTAATTAATTTGAGATAATTTTATTAATTAATGGTCGAATTAATTAATGATAAGGTATGTACCCTTGTTAACCAAGACTTAGGAGTAGGATGGTTAAGGTTAGTGATAATGCCTTGGTGTTGACCATGTGGCGATAAAAGGGGGAAAGGACATGTTGATACTTGTTGGGTTAGTATATCCTCTTACATAAATGTATAAGGTTGCGTTATGAGATCAAAGACGTGTGTTTGGATTTGTAGAGATATGCCTCCAAGATGCTTCTTGAGGGAGAGACTGAGGGGTATGGCCCAGAATGAACTTCTAAACAGAGAACTTGAGGCACCATTGGTGCTAGCTAACGAGGAAGGGAAAAAATTTCGAGATAAATTTGCTCATTTCATGCAATTCATGGAGACAGACCCATGGCGGGTTCTAAAAAGCATGTTTGAGTTGACAAGAGAGTTTCAATAGTAACACCCACCTACTTTTACTAGAGAGGGTGGACCTAAGGAAGATGAATTCTGGGTTGAATATATAGAGAAAATACTTGAACATTTGGAGACTCTAGCCAGGAGGAGGGTCAAGTAGGATTCTTGAATGCTACGAGGTTCAATAAAGTACTAGTGGAAAATTTAGGTGTGGTTTGGATAGACTAATAATATTTTTTGGAAGGACATCCTGGAGAAGTTATTGGGGAACTTCTATATAGAGATACTGAGACAAGAGAAGGCTTCATAGTTTATGCATATGACCCAAGGAAGCATGTTTGTAATAGATTACGTTGGATGTTTCACAGATTTACAATGTTTTGATCCATCTTTGGCATTAGATGAGGATTCTCCAAAAAAATAATTCTAGGATAGACTTAGGTATGAAATTAAGTCCTAGGTAAAAATATTTAGGCGAAATAAGTTATCAAAAGTGGCTAATTAGGCACTAATTTCAGAGGGGAACCTAAAGGAGGCTTCCAGTACTGGATATCAATTTGTCACAGGATGATAAAGGAGTGTGCCTTCCGAGAGAAAGAAGCACCGTTACAAGAACCTTAGTCATGACAGTGTAAATAAATGTAGACAAACAAGAGGATAAGTTTCACTGGATCTTACTCATGTGATTTTCCACTGGTGCGGTAGATAGGGACACTATCATACACATTTTCCCTAACCACCAGTGGAGTGCCAGTTTTGTGGCAAGAGGGGCACCTACATAAGTTCTACAAGAAGTAGCGGTAGGATGGTGATGAGGGAGAAACTTCTCAGGGTCAGAGTGTGGGAAGGGGGTATTCTTCACCATTTAGGTCAAGCAGTTGGAACTCTATGAGTAGAGGCGGCAGAGGTAGTGGACGTGGTACTTCAGGGTATGAGTGCTCATATCATCAGAGTTGTGCTACTCAAGGGAGTTAGATGACACCACATGGAAGAGTGGTAGGATATTTACATGAAGTAAAACTAACACTTATAGAGAGATAATCTAGTTCATAGATAATGAGAGGTACTATTATAGTTTCTTCTACATTGGCTACTACCTTGTTTGATACTAGTGGCTCTCATTCCTTTATATATGAAAATATCATTACTGGTTTGAGCCTAGAGGTGGAGTATGTATGTGGGGTGATGGATATCGATACACCGTTGGGAATAATCTAAGGATATCTGTTTATGAAAGGAATGTTCACTAGAGATCAGAGAGTATTGCTTTTTTGGGATATTTATGTCCTTGATATAATGGGATTTGACCTGATTATGGGTATGGACTAGCTAGTCACATACCGAGACCACATTGATGGTTACAGTAGGAGAGTGACCTTTATATCTTTTAAGGGTGACCAATATGTTTATCATGGAGAATGGGATATCCATACAGGCTGAGTTGTGTCAATTAATTAGTAATTGGGAGATCTTACAGCCCAAGTTTCTAGTCTTTTGCCGGATGGTGGGAGTGGTAAGCCAGACATCCTTCCATCAGTATTAAAACCATTTTAGTATGTCTTTCATAAAGAATTTAAAGGATTTCCACCTGTGAGAGATGTAGAATTAATGATTGATCAATTCTTGGGGTCTGAGTTGGTATCTATTCTACCTTATAGAATGGAACCGACTAAGCTTAAAGAGTAAAAAACATAGTTGGAGGAGTTGGAGGATAAAAGGTTTATCCATCCAAGTATGTTGACTTAGAGATCACCTATATTGTTTGAAAAGATGGCCGATGGGATTTTACACTTGTGTGTCGATTACTAGAAGTGGAATAAAATAACCATGAATAACCGATATCCTCTTTCACGTATCAATGATCTGTTTGACTAGCTGAAGGGGGATTGTGTGTTCTCAGAAATCTATCTAAGATCAGGGTATCATGAGGTGAGAGTTCAAACCTCTGATATACCAAGAACTACTTTTAGAAGTAGGTATGTCCATTATGAGTTTTTTTAATGCCGTTTGGTTTGGAAAATACTCTAGTATTATTTATTTTCATAATGAGTAGGATATTTCATCCGTACATAGATCAATTTTTGGTGGTGTTTGTGGATGACATCTTGGTGTACTCTAAGAATCATGATTATCATTCCCAACATATTAACATCATCTTGGGTACACTGATAGAGAATAATATATATTCCAAGATATCTAAATTTTATTTTTTGATTGATAAGGCACACTTTTTAGGGCATATCATATTAAAAAAAGGTGTGGTGGTGGACCTAGAAAAAGTGAAGGAAGTGATTTATTGTGAGAATCAAAAGATTTTTTTGATATCTGAAGTTTTTTGGGATTAGCTGATTATTAAATGAGGTTCATCCAAGACATTTACGGATTGGAAGCCCCGATTTCTGTTTTGACAAAGAAAGGGATAAATTTTGATTGGATAGACGTATGAAAGAATGCTTTCTGGGAGTTGAAGAAGCACTTGACATCTGCCCCAATTTTGATATTACATGAGTCAGGTGAGGAGTACATGGTTTATTGTGATGATTCTGGGATCAGACTTAGAGCTGTGTTGATGCAAAGGGATTGAGTCATTGTTACAGGTCTCAGCAGTTGAGGCCACATGAACGAAATTACCCTACGCATGACCTCGAGTTAACAGTAGTGGTTTATGCTTTTAAGTGTTGGAGAAACTATATTTTCGGAAAATTTTTTATAGTTTTTATAGATCACCAAAGATTGAATTATATATTTTCATAGCATGAATTAAATCTTCAGTTGAGAATATGGTTAGAGTATATGCAGTACTTTGATTTTTAACTGTCATATACCCCCGAAAAGGGGAATAATGTTTGATGCCCTGAGCAAGAAAAATCATACTTAGTTTGTATATGAGTCGAGTGCAGAGTGTAAGATGATGAATTTTCTGGTGGAAATACATGTGTTAGTTCAGGAGAGTTAGGAGAGTATGACATTGGTTTCTATAGAAGTGGAGTCTACAATCTTGAGATGGATCTGGGATAGGCTGTATGAGGATCCAGAGTGTTTAGCCTTAAGGGAAATCCTTAAAGGTGGGGAGACACCTTCAAAATGGATAATAGATGAGGATGAGATCATCTATGTGAAAAATTAGGTAGTTGGGCCTACAAGTATGTTAGAGGAACTCATGCAATAATTTCATGCCTCAAGGTGGGCGACACATCCTAGGGCGATAAAAATGTACCGTGACCTATAGTGATAGTTTTTGTGGTAATGAATGAAAAGGGGGATATTAGGATTTGTAACAAGATTTTTCATCTGTCAGCAGGTGAAGGAAGAGCATCAACGACTTGGAGGCCTATTGCAGCCGTTTCATATTTTTGAATTGAAGTGGGATGATGTGACTATGGATTTCATAGTAAGACTTACAAAGAAACATAGGAAGAATTATTCTATTTTGGTCTTTGTGGATTTACTAATTAAGGTATCATATTTCATTCATATCATGGAAGCCTTTATAGTAGAACAGTTGGGAGAACTATATGTGTGAGAGATGGTTCATTTTTATGTGGTGCCACAGTCTATAGTTTTAGATCATGATTTAAACTTTACTTCACTCTTTTGGAAGGGCTTATAGAAGGTGATTGGTATACATGTTTTGTTATGTATGACCTTCCACCCACTAACAGATGGGCAGTCAAAGCATACCATAAAGATGTTAGAGGATATATTGTTATCATGTGTTCTTTACTTTGGAGGTTCTTGTGAGAATCAATTGGATTTAGTGGAGTTCTCCTATAACAACAATTTTCAGAAAACTATACAGATGGAACTATATGAGGAATCTTATGGTAGACACTGTAGATCATTACTATGTTGGTTAGAGGCATGTGAGTGAGAGTTGTTGGGATTGTGTCTCATTTAGGAGAAATCAGAGCAAGTAAAGTTGATTCAGAAACGTATGACTATGGATCAGAGTAGGCAGAAGTAATATGCTAATAGACGGAGATGACCCCTAGAGTTTATAGAGGGTGATCATGTATTTCTTCGGGTGTCTCCCAGATTGGGTCACCATAGGATACAAAGACAGGGAAAGTTGGTGACCAGGTTTATAGGACTGTTTGAGTTGCTTGAGAGAATTAGGCTAGTGGTGTACCAATTAGCCCTTCCACCAAAATTCAGTGCTATGCGTGATGTTTTACATCTGTCACAACTACAACAGTATCACTCAAACCCTTCTCATGTGATATATGTGGAAGAGGTTGACCTTGAGATAAATGCTTTTTTTGAGGAGAATCTGATACGTGTATTGGGTCACAGTGAGAAAGTGTTATAGGGAAATACCATGCCATTAGTTCATGTGTTATGGAAACATGTAATTGTTCAGGAGTAAACTTGAGAATGAGAAGCAGGCAATATGGATCAATGGTCCAATATTTTTGGATCATAATCTTAGAGAAGTTCAGGAGTGCTTCTCGAGGATGAGCTATTATAAGGTGGGGAGATTGTAAGATCTCGACCTTTTATGGAGTCATCTTGGGCAGGTTTTTAGGTAATTTTAGGGGTCTTTATGTTCCGTTGTTTTGGCGTACTGTCTTGGGGTGCGTTTGGATGAATTTTAAGAAAAACTAACAAACATTGTGTTGTGAAAGATTTGTTCATGGTTTGAGAAACTGTGCGACTAAACTGTGCCAACCATAAAAATCTAGGTAGAGAGGTCCAGACGGTTTGACAAACCATGCGAATAAACCATGAAAACCTTGTAAAACTGGACAAAAATGTTCACATGGTTGCCGCACGGTTTTCTCTAACCGTGTTCCCCTGCCCAAAAAATTGTGTGCGCAGGATTAATTATCCAAAAATCTATTTAAAAACCACATGAACCCCCAAAGACTCCCATATTTCAACCTTGGATCAGGATTAAGAAATTACA
This sequence comes from Viscum album, assembly GCA_963277665.1. Lineage (NCBI taxonomy): Eukaryota > Viridiplantae > Streptophyta > Magnoliopsida > Santalales > Viscaceae > Viscum > Viscum album. The sequence goes on along the minus strand of OY728133.1, from coordinate 431,849,284 downwards.
GGTGATACCAGAGCCTTCTAGAGGGATTCCAAGGTGATTCAAACATTGTTCTTTGAGATTGAAATCCCGGATTGAAGATCCGCTCTCTTCCCAGTAAGTGGATTCCATTTTTTTGCTTCTCCCATTCATTACTCTATCTTTTCTTGATATTTTCATGGAATATCTCCATCATTTCCATGGATCTAAACCCATGAGTTGAGATATAGATATAGGATTGTGGGTTTAAATCTAGATTTGCAAGATCTTGATGCCTTTGATCTTTATTTTTGGTTTAGGTATTTTTGATCTAGAGCTCGATCGATGACATTGTGCTATTAGAATTTTAGGGATTTCCATTGGGGTAACATTTTTCAATAAACCGAGTTATGTGGTCTAAATCGAACTCCCATAGTCATCGATTTTATATGTGAATGTGATTTTATGGATTTTATAATTTCCCTTGATAATTGATTTCCTAAATTGGAGTAATTAAGAATGTGGAATAGACTTGTGATTTCCTTGGTGATTAATTGATAATTAAATCACAAAACAAACTAATGGGGGTTTCTCAAATAGATATTTGATTTCGAGATTGGTTATGGGTTCATATATTGTAATTGAGATATTTAATGGAATGTGTTAAGATAATTAATTTTGAAGAATTAATTATGATATGATGTTTGGATTTGTAATATAATTAATTATGAGAATTAATTATGTTCCATGACATTGATCAAAGATAATTAATGGTGAGAATTAATTATGAAAAGTTGATATTTGATATGGATAGTTAATTGTGAGGAATTAATTATGGAATGAGAATTGGGTTTATTGATTAATTAATTAATGAATTAATCAGTGGGTTATGTGATTAATTAATTCTTGAGTTAACTAATGGAATTTGAAATGTTTAACTAGTCATTGGATTAGTAATGGAATGATGTGGCTAATTCTGGTGCATTCAAGAATGTTGAAGTGGTTGAGATTTTTTCGGTGCTAGACATGGCGTTATAGATCTATTAGAATTTGGGACTTGGACATGGAATTCCTACCGAATAGTTATCCATGATTGATATTTTGGGGTGCTAGGAATGAGTACCAACACTGAATGAGATATAGAGTTCTAGGCATGACGACCTACACCAAATGAGACATGGAGTGTTAGGCATGGTAACCTACACTGAATGAGATATGAATTTTTAGGCATTGTGACCTACACTGAATAATATATGGGGTTCTTGACATGGCGTTCAACACCAAATTAATGATAATAATGAATTCTGATTCAAATGGAAAACATGAATTAAAATTGGACCTAATGTGATGAGTAAATATTAAATGACAATGTAATAACTGTTTAATTCTTCATTTTATTTATTACTTCATAAAAATGCATACACTATCTTTTGATTGAAATTGTTTTAGACACCATTGGTGGTTTACTATTGAGTTGTGATCACACCCTATTCGGGCCACCTGATCGACACCCAAGTAGACTTTGTTGTTACAAAAAAGGATAAGGGAAAGGTCATAGGATAAGTTGCTGCTTGGGATTGAAGCATGGGAGGGGGAGATGGACGTGGTTTGGGACTCACTTGGGAGTTGTGTCTTTTCATTTAGTTTCATTATAGACACTTGACATTCTCATTGTTATAACATGTTTTACCTTTAATGTAAGTATTGTATTTTCTTATTTTTAATATCATATGACATGGTATTTTTTTGGTTATTTATATGCTTCCGCACTTGGTTATTGTTGTTTGCTTCTATTGGTGTTTTGTTCTGATAAATGAGGGTATAGTCTCCACAAAATGACTTATCAAACCCTCACTTCTAGTATAAACCCTTTAGCGTATGGGGAGGTGCGCTTGAGGGCATGTGGCCAACCAGCTTGGGGCACTGTTTAGTGGCACCCAGGTTGAGACATCACAAAATACCATATTTTTTAATAATCAACATCATTTATGGAATGATAGAGGATTAGGGGATCGAAAAAAATCATTCCTTTATTTCTTTTGAAGTACATAAACATCAAGTGTCCATCCTTGAGGACTTCAAATATAAGCAGATAGAAGATCAAACCTTGTGTTTCATAATAAAGCTGGAATTTAAGCATTCGATGAATGAACATCCAAATAATAGTCATGTGTAGATTTTTCTGGAAATCCAGTGTTGTAGTTGAAATTTTGGAGGTCTCAGATCAATATATTTCTTCTAAAGTTGACTATGGGACATATTACCTCATCTTCTTGTTTCTGTATGAAAAATAAAATGTGAAGGAGAATTTATAATTATGGAATCTTTTGTCGAATACTCAATCAGGAAGTCTTCCATGGTTTGTTAAAGGATATTTTAATGCCATTAAAAATATTTCAGAGAAGAATCGATGAGAGTAATTCTCATCAACTTTGATTCTTGACTACCAATAGTTTATCTCTAAGAATGGTTTAATGAACATAGGTTTCTTGGGTAGTCTATTCACTTGGTACACTAATAAGAAAAGAAGGGATCAAATTTATAGTAGACCAGATTGATGTCTATGAAAATTGAAAGGAGATTACTCCTTCCCTCAAGACGAGGTGATGCATCTTTCTCGAGTTATTTCAGATCATGCACCCATTCTGGTCTCAGTCAAACAGGAAGACAAGAAGAAACCATTTTTCTTTTTTTTCTAGAAGTTGGATTTAGGAAAATGGTTTTACTCAAATGGTGGATAATTCGTTGTTTCAACCAACTAGGATTAGTGGTTGGAATAGTCTCTAAGTCAAGATCTAGATGTTAAGAGATACTCTTAGGGAGTGAAGCTACAACAGACCCAACGGTGATGATATTCTGGAATAACTAAATTCAGATATAAATTGACTTAAAGAAAGTATTAATGAAATATGGGGTGATGATGTCTTTTAACTATGGTGGAATAGAAAAATACCTTGTCTTAGAATCTATTAGAGATAGAAAAAATAGAAAAACAAAAATCAAGGGCTCTCTGGCTGAGAGAGGGGGATATGAATACAATCTGTTTTCATGTTTTTCTAAAAGATAAGAAGGCTTTTAAGAACTATAATATCAAGATGGAGGATGGATCTTATATGAGATATTTATAGGTAGTGGGGAATATTGTCAGAATGCATTTTGATGGCCTTCTCAGAGGACCGCTTCTTAGGAGATAGAGAGAGGGGAATACTGAGAATTTCTGGAGCAACATTCCTAGGAAGGAGAATTTAGTTGGGAAATAGGATATGGGGATCATCCCAGACAAAAAAGTGATTAAAGTGGTTCTCTATGCTTGGAATCTGGAAAGTGAACCTAGACTCGATGGATTTATGGGTATGTTTTATTTTTTCTTGGGATATTATTAAAGTTAAGGTCATTGAAGTTATACAGTACTTTTTTTGGGGAGGGTCTATTACTGGATCCATAAGTTCTTCCAATCTTGTTCTAATTCCTAAAGTGAATCATCTCAAATCTTGGAATCAATTTAGAATGATCATCTTATATAATGTTTCCTATAAAATCCTTACCACTATACTCAACAAAAGGATTAACATGGTTCTCCCTCAGATCATTTTTGATGAGCATCAAGACTTTATTAAGGGATAGAGTATTCAAGGGTCTATTGAAATTTCTATGGATATGGTCTGTGATATCAACAAAAAGATTCATGGATTCAATGTTTTGATTAAGGTGGACATAGAAATGGAATATGATCGCATGGAATGGAGGTTTATTATACAAGATTTTAAAAATTTTGGGTCTAAATCATGGTCTTGAGATATCTTCTTGAGGTTCTTTCCCTCTCGCTAGCTCTCAGTGTCTCTAATGGGGAAAATATTTAGGTTCTTTAAATCAGTCTGCAGTTTGAGCCAAGGGGATACTATATATCCTAGATATTTTATCCTAACTCAAGAGTCTCTCCCTATATATTTTCATAATGAATTGGATTGTGGAGGCATCTATCCCAATCGAAATAGAAATGGTCTGGTGAAGATTTCAAATTTGATGTATATAGATGATATGGTGTTCTTCATTAATGGTGGTATAAGGTCTTGGAAGAGGTTCAGAAAAGTGACGGAGATATATATTTTTTGGAGTAGGTAGAGAATTAATGCCCATAAAAGTAATGTATACATTTCCAAGGATTTTTCGAGTAGTAGATGCAAGATCATCCAAGATAAGTTGGGGATTCATAAGGGTAGTCTTCCAAGAGAGTATTTAGGTGAACCCATTATATATGGAAGGATTAGAAAAATTCTTTTTGACAAGTAGTTTAATAGGTTGAACTCTCAGATTTGCGACTGACTTTTTTTTAATCATTTGGATGCAGGATCACATTGGTCAATAGTGTTTTAAAATTGATGCCCATGTATTTATTCTCCTTTATTAGGCCTCATAAGGGCATCATTGATAGGGTGAAAAGTATCATCAATGTTTTCATCTAGGATTAAAAAATGGATGGGGAAGTTCCATTGGGAATCTTAAAAACATTTAGCCAAACCAATTGACAAGGGTGGGATTAATGTGAGGAATGTCTCTAACACCATGGAAGTTGTCTAGGTGAAACTGGCTCGGGATATTATTGAAGTAAAATATTTATGGTAAAAGTTTATGAGGATCATGTATGGGGATGCATGGAGAGTGTGTGATGAGTGTCCAAAAAGGATGTCGAGTCTATCTAGAAATATGAGAAAATGTTTTGATTGGATGGATGCTAAAATTCAATGGGTTTTTGGTCACATTGATATAAATTTTTGGAAATAAAATTGGCCTAGATAGATTATGTTCTTCCTAGTTTTTTCAATTCATGGGATTTCTATGAGGTAGGGGAGCATGTTTCCAATTTTTATCTAGGACATGCTTGATGGGGACAAGAAAGTGCTACATGAGGGGATTATCTTTGTGGATGAGCCTAATAGATGTATCTTCACTGAGTCATTAACAGGTGACTGCAAGTCTTGGGACATTCTCAGATCGATGTGACCTACCCACCATAGTGACTTATGGAACATCAAGCTGTGGTGAAAATTCATTCCCACTAAGATGAATTTTCAAGTTTGGAATTTAGGAAATAAGGCTATACCTATGGATGATAATGTACAAAATAAGGGAATCTTGCTGGTTTCTAAGTGCCACTGATGTGTTCTCCCAAATACTAAATCCTCCTGGAACCTTCTCTTTGAGGGGGAGTGGGATCGATTACTTTGTAAGTATGTTGGGTATGGGCTGGGTTTTCGGATGTAGGAAGATAAAATTTAAACTTTTATCATAAACCAGTTTCAGGGGTCCGAGGGGTGAGTGGATGATGTCAAGTGGAGAGGTATTTCTTTAATTGATATATGTTGGATGATCTGGGAATCATGGAACCAAAGACAGGAAGGGATTTCCTTCCCACTTTAATAGCTTAAGGTATATGCCCTCTCTATTATGTCTGAGCTTGGTAAACTAATCCATGGGGGTGATGTTGGGAATGGTTCCAATGGAAACCGTGGTTCATCCGATAGTGAAACTAAAATTGGGAGGTGGATTAAATGGAGTCCACTGTGTAGCGGTCTCAAGTTGAATGTAGATGGATCCTGAAATCAAGGAATGATGAGAGGTGGAGGCCTGGTTTGGAATGATAAGGGGTCAGTGGTCATAGATTTCAATTCTTTTTATGCCCCATGTTGTGCTATAGGGGCAGAGACCAGATCCCTCTTCAGCGGCTTATCCTTATGCAAGATTTACAGCATCAACATTGCAGCTATAGAAAGTGATTCAAAAATTCTGGTGGAATTTCTTCAAGACAGATCTAACACCCCATGGTACCTCACTTATTTAATCAGAAAGTGAATGTCTATTATGAATAATGATTTGGAGATCTCCCATACCCTTAGGGATGGAAACTTTACGGAAAACAACCTGTCTAGTTTAACAAGTCCACATAATATCTTGATTATATATCATTTTATTAGTACTCTCCAGAGTGAATGTAATTTAATTTTTAGTGGTGAGGCTTTTGGGATTCACCATTTCATAACTCCTTAAACCTTTGTATTTCCTGGTCCTTTATCTTTTTAATAAATAAAAATTGACTTCTGAGAGACTAAATTTTCATCATTTTACTATGTATTTTACTTAAATGATCATCCATAACATTTTCACACCCCTTTCTATCTTGGATTTTCAAATACAATTATTAGAGTTATAATATCCATTTTAATAATATTTTTTGGCTTAATGTTTTTTATAATGTATCTAATGGTCAAGTGGTTGGTGAAGACCACTACTTTGTATCCTAAAATATAACACTTGAAATTTTCCTGAGTAAAAAAAATAGTCAAAAATAGTTTTTCAAGGGCATGATAACTTTCCAATGTATGATCTAAAGTTATGGATACATATGATATAATATATTATTTCCTCTATATTTTTTATCTTAAAAAATATCTTAAAAATCAATCAGATTCATCTGTCAATAGTTAAAAATAAAGGTCCCATCTAGGTAGCTGAATAATAGGCAGGGTGACAAGTTATTTTGATTCATTTTTTCAAGGTATTTTTATAGACATCATCATAGATAAATGGAATATATATTTAAATAAAATTTGACAAAGTAATATCGATTTTACTAAAATTGTGAATAATCCTTCTATAGAAATGAATATATACAAAGAAATTTCTCACACCCTTCACTATTTTAAGATAAGTCAGTGAAGATATAACTTCACCATTGGATTTATCCACTTTAATTACCCCTTATAGAAACTAAATATCCAAATATAATCCCCTTATCCTCTATATTTTTTTTCTTTAAATTTTAGGACTATTTTTTTTTCAATAAACGTTTTGAGGATAACCCCTAAATTAGATAGATAACTCTTAAAATAACTTCCATTAACTATGAATTCAATCATAAACACTTACTTGAATTATTTTTCAAACTAAAAAATATACCCATTATACACCTTTTAAAGGTTCTAGGTGCATTGAAAAACCAAAAAGAAATCATGTATATGAAAGGATCCAAAAGTACATTTAAAAGTAGTATTTTATTAGTCCTCTACTACAATATGTATGTGAAAATATCCTAAAAACACATATAGAAAGTCACAATGAGTTTTACTATATGAACTCTCTAAAATATGGTCATGATAAGTGAGACTAAAGTTTCTTTTTTTGGTCAGTAGGTTTAACTTCCAAAAATCAATGAAAAATATCCATTTATTTAGTATTTAAGCTAGAATAACTTCATTAAATTCATTTTTTCCATTGTGAAACCAGTTATCTTGGGATATATTTAAACCAATATCACCCATTGACTATATAAAATAAGAAAAATTATTCTAGTATCTAAAAGAGTGTAAAATTAATTTTTAAATACTTCTAAGAGAGTTAAATTATGTATTGTTTATAATTGTATAACTAGTTTTAATTACCCTCTAAATAGATTTTATACATAATATTTAATGGATCTATGCCAAATATATTATCCAAGGTCCAACCTATGGATATATTATTCTCTTCAAGACGTTTTAATAAGTGGTTTTATTATTATAAAGCAAATAATTTTTCAATTTTACAGGAAGATTATAATTATTTTCCAAGAAATAATATTTCAGATTATCAGGTGATGGTTTGAGTTCCAAAGTAGGTGGGTTATCCACACTAAGTGGAATGGGTTTCACTGACTAAACTAAATATAACTAAATATCATTAAGGACCTCCTAATAAGAAGTATAAAAAACATTAGGTTCATCAAATTATTCATTGTTTTAGGTGGTAGTGGAATTTTTAGAACATTTAAGTGTTTTAAAATAGAATCTATAAGAAATATTTTCATAGAAAATAAAGTATATTTTATCATATTCATAAACATATACAGTATTTTCAACAATTTAAAAATTATTTTCATATAAGAAATTATTATTCTAGGTAACACTTTCATATCTATCCAATTTAGTATCATTAATAGTGTATTTTTCTATTGTTTTACATTAATATTTTTTAAAATCATCACGGAAAAAATAGTTGGATTAAATAAAAATTTATTAAAATGTCCATTAGTGTTTAAAGACGTTACATATATTAAAATTTTATGAATTTATTCAGATTTATAGGGGATATAAAAATGATCATGAAATCATTGTTTCTTTTTAGACAAAAACTGAATTTCACTTTCACTTAATAAATTTTCACTATATAAGTAACCTTGGAACATTTTTGTAAAAACCTTGTTAATCATGTTGATTTAGTAATATGGATGATACTCTATGGAATGTTTTATAGGTTCAAAAATGTATTAATGGGAAACTTTACTATAAATTTTCCTTGAAAATGTACCTCTATAAACATCAATAATTATTTTAACAATTTTATGAAATGTTATACATAATGTTTATGGAGAATGAGTTATAAAACTATTATTTTTTATGTTTAAGGAATATAAGTTAATAGGAAACACTATTTATTCTACCCCTATAAAAATATTCAATGATTCCAAAAGGACCATCAATGCTCTTATTTTCAAGTTAGATTACTATTATTGAAGGTTTTAGTTATTATTCATGAAAATAAGAGTAAACTAATTAAGGTATTATATTTATAGAATCATTGAGGTCTAAAATTTCATCCTTAAATTTGTATTCTTGTATTATTCATTTGATTTAAAATATTCCTGGATCCTTACATTTAATAAGGTGGACATTTTATTTCATACAAGAAACATTTCTCCCAAAATTAACCTTTCCTATCTTTAAATTTCCTTTTATGTGTACACATTTATTTAAGGAATTTTATATATTTGGAATTTTTTTCACTTCTTCTATGATAGGAATATTAATTTAAACTTTCCTGAAAATTTATAGGATTCTCATATCTATCTCACTCTTAATTTTGGATTTACTTAAAAATTTAATTATTTGATATAGTAATGGAGGTTTAGGGTTAATATTTTCCTTAACTACTCTATTTGTACCATTAAAAGGTCCAGAAGTATTATTATACTATCTATTAGTTCTTTCTAGTTGCAATTTTTCTATTGATAATGAATAATTATTTATAGTGGACTCTAAATATTTATAATGTGTAATTTTTTAAATTGATTCGACAAATCATATGCATTTTTCATCATAAATATTTTCAATAGTTAGTGTTTTCAAATTTAAATCAATAGTTTCAAAAAATGTGGGATTTTTATCAATATATTTTGATTAATTATCCCTTGAGTTATTGATTTTAATTCCAATTCTAAGATTTATTAAAAAATATTTTCTTTGTCCTCTTAATTTTTTATTATGGAGGTAAACTTCTACTAATTTTATTTTTTATAATCTTGATATCAGTTCCCATTTACTCCATTTATGTTTGAGCAGTTTCTAAAAAAAGTTGTTTCTTTTTTATAAATAATTTAAGGATGGTTTTAAATTTATATGGTGGTTGTGGGGGAGAGAAACTTCTAAAAACATAATATTTTTTCTTTTGAAATGGTTATTAATTCCAATTAGGTTGATAATTATATTAATTTTGAAAATATATTTGGTTATTATTGATTGGATTGATTCTGTAAAAATTTACCATGTCATTTAGCCAATACTTACCATTTATTTTATTATTCATTCCATTTTTTAGTATAATTGGTCCCTTTTTGAAAGGTTTTATATTACGAATTAGGTTGGAATAGTCTTCCTAATTTTTTTAATCCATGATTCATGTGAATCTTGTAGATTTGGGCATCGATTATTGTAGTTATTTTTCCAATAACACATGTTATATTGCTCATTATATTGAAAATTATTTCCAGGGAGTTTCTGAGTATTTAAGGTGAGACATTGGACATGATTATTTTCCTTTATATGGTTGTAATATCACTAAATTGACTCATTATTTTACTATTTTTTAACTAGATATGAGAATTTCCAAGGAATAGATAACACGTATAACTTATTTATTACCAAACTGTTAAGAATTTGGATCCATATTAGCTATATGATTTCTGGAAACAATTGGTGGTTTGTCTATTAAAACTCCTCCAATAGATACATCAATCATAATTCTATCAACATGAGATAAACCTTTATTAAAATATTGAATTAGAAATTGATCCCTTATTTGAAGATAAAGACAGCTAGAGAAGAGGCTTTTAATCCTTTTCCAATATTCATATTGATTATTTCCTGGAATTTGTCTCACCCCATAAATATCCTCTCATAAATTAGTCATCCTTTAGGTTAGAAATTTTTTTTAGGAAAATATTATTAACACATGACAATTTTCTATTGAAGTATATTGATAGTAGTAAACCACTCTTTGATAGCTCCATTTAAGGAAAATATAAATGTTCTAATTTTTATTTGATCTTTACATAACCCTTGATGATTTATTAAAATAGACAAAAACAAAAATTATTTTAGGTGTTTGTGTATATATTCTCATGAAAGTCCCTAAAATATGGAAAAATAATGGATTAATTAATATTTTAATTTAATATAATCCTCTAATTCATAGTATCCTAAGCTGTTTTGATGACAATCTATGTTTGGTGTAATTTATTCCTTTAAATTTATTTGACTATACATGATTTTTATAGGTTCTAGGAACCCGGGTTTTTTCATATTCTATTTTTTAATGCTAGAAATATATTTTTCATGTTTTTATTCCATGTTTTTATAACTTAAATACTTTTAATTTTTTTTGAAACTTTAACACTCTCAGTAGTCCAAGTTTTCAGATGAAATTTCTTACCAATCTCAGGAATAAATAACTCTAATTTTGTGTGATCCATTTTTTGGGAATGCAATTTAGGTGTGGTTCTCATACTAATCACATGACTAGTTATAATATTTTTAGGGGTTCCTTTGGAATATTAATTTGTTATCAGGTCTGGAGGAACTAACATAGAATAAGTCTTCATTGATAGGAATTCATACCGGTATTAGTGTTACAAGTGGATTTAGACATTCTGGGTTGAGTGTCATCAACTGACTAATTTTTTGTGGAGGCACATGGATGGTGATGACCAGATAGTTTATAATAACCCAAGCCAAAAATATATATATTTGACATAATTTCCATAATTTAATCATTACATCTCACAAATAATAAAAAAATATCTGTAATGAAAGGTTTAGTGTCTTTGAGGACTAGTAACATAGGCAACTTATTTTAAAAAAAATGTGAACATTTATCCATAATAAAACCACACTAAACTTCCTTTTATACTTTTCATAAGTTATATTCATCTTCATAACATGAGATATGGAAACATAAGAAATTTCATAGATAATATTCTCATAAAGAGTAATCATAAGTGATAATAATCAAAGATCATAAGTGAGAATAAGATGAGAAAATAGGTATAATTCAGATACATAATAAAGTTATAACCAACAAATCATAGATCATAAATCCTAAAATAAGTCATGAAATAAGATAAAAGTGCATAATATCTTAGAAAACAGGTATAAACATGGAATATAACATATTATAAAAACAAAACAGTCATAGAAAGGTTAAACAATCATAGACATAGGAAAACCTTGTGAGAAAACTCAATTTTACTACACCTTTGTGATCAAAATCATAGTTCTCATGATTTAAATTTTGAGAAAACTCATTATACCCTTGAATTAATATCTCATGAGATATAAAAATAACCAATTATTTGGAGTTATTTAACAAAGAAAAACCTTTTTAGGTATTTATCAAGCCTAAACCATCATAGGTATTTATCAAACCCAAACCATCTTAAGGCTTTATCAAATCCAAACCATCTCAATACATTATCGAACCCAAACCGTCTTAGGACTTTATCTAAAACCAAAACATATTAGGGATATATCATACCCAAATCATCTCATAATTATCATCTATAAACATGTGTGAAACTTAAAATTAGTCATTCATTATGTCATAAAGAACCCATGGAATGAAAAATAGGGTTCACAACATTTTGGGATGGTATTACCAAAACTTACTTCAATAATGTAAATGATTGACACCCAAAATTCAGTAAACCTATAAGATTATTTTATAATAAAATTTATATGGTGGTTAATTATGAATAATTTACAAGTAAATAATACCTTTATAGATAAATATAAAACAATAGCTAAATAATAAAATAGTTTTTTAGATAATGCTTTTAACTTTAGCGAATGTGATGAAGTTATATGTCACATTGAAAAGAGATTTTTAGAAAGGGAAATTTTTATAAATTAGAATGAAATAATTTTAAAAACAAATATTTGGAATGAAATATCAATAACTAACCATTGAAAAATACATAAATTTTTTAAAACTTTTATTCGAATACATTTTGTAAACTTTTAATATTTAAAAAGAATATTAAAAAAGGATCCTTGTAAAGACATAAAGGTTTAAAAAAGATGAAATGATTTTTTTTAAAAACATTTATTAAAAAAAACACTAATAATAGATCCTTAATAAGATATAAAGTTTGTAAAAATAAAATATAGAGTTAAAGATAAAACAATTAATTTTGAAAGGATGATTTTTTTAGTATTTTGAAAGACCTTTGTTGAAAACGCACATAATAAAAAGGGTAAAGAAATCATTTTGAAAAGTGGATAATATAATTATGAAGTTCACATGAGATAACACATAATTATGTTTTCAGTTATAAGGGATAATATTGTCATTTAATGAAAATATTGATAAGGAGTGGGAAACTTTGTAAAGAGGTTGAGAATTATTCTCTACAATGATATAATTTCTGAGGAAGAATTTTTTTTAACTAAAAAATCATTCTCCCTATAGAGATATATAAGGTACCAATAAATAAAATATTATATTGGAAGAAACAAAACTTTGAATAAATAAGATCAAGAATAATCATTCTAACTCAACGATGGGAGTTGAGTTAACAAAGACACATACAACCTTGGTATCCTTTTAATTAAAAGCCATTTAAAGAAAGAAAATTATATAGATCCTCAAACCCAATTAATCACATGAATATGGTAATAAAAATTCACTAGTAAGTAATAAAACCATATAAAAAATTTCATGTTGTATAATTAGAATTATTTTTCAAGAAATTAAAATTAAGGCAAAGAACCCCTTACTTTGTATTCTTTCTTACTTGAATACACTCTAACATCCTGTATAATAAACATAAATATCTTAATCCCCTACTTATAGATATTTTTAATATCTATAATCAAGGTATTTTAATGGTTCATTATATCCTATTTTCATTTGGTGAATAAAGAAGGTATGGTGTGTAAAAAAGGAAATTGTGAAGAACTAGTTTTACAGTATTTAATGATCAAAAGATGATATATATTAATTATTATATTAAATATAAATAAAAATATTTTAGAATAATATAAAATATAAAATAATTTATTATTACATAACATTATAATTATATAATACTTATTAATAATTCATGAAATAAATATTATAGCATGGTTCTCATAGGTGGCAAAACTGACCAAAATGGGAGCGTGTTATCATGACTAAATGAGTACGAAAATGATTTTATACAATTTTAAAAAAATTTAAATAATAATATAAATATCATAAATATAATTTAACTTTATTAAATATATTCTTGTAACCATCTAGGATGGTTGGTGATGAAAAATGAAATTCATCGTCAATAGAGGCAGTAGTCATCACGATTAATAGTTCCATTTCTCAAAAAATGGGATTAAATAAAGGTAGATGACAAATTATAATTTTTAAATAATAACTTTGACATAGGTAATGTATTAATTCATCAAATCCTTCCTTTTTACCATTTTTTATAGGCAGTTATTAGAAACAAACCACAATTCTTTGTGGAGTTAGTAGTATGCACAAACACATGATCAATATTTTTTTATTAGTAAATAAAAATGATTGAATAATGGTTGTTACAATAATATAATAACATTAAATAATATGAATAATAATAGTTTCATTATATTAGGGTTTATATAATATTTTTAAATATAAATATAAATAATAAAAGGCTAATGAGTAAGAAATACTCACACTGAGAACTTAATATTTATCTTGGAAATATCCCTAGAGACAGAGGCCTTAGGATATAAAATTGAGAATAAAGGCTTATAAACATGAGATATAATTACATTTGGATAAAAATGGAATATTTTTATGCTTTAATTAAAAGTAATAATGATGTAATTAGTTTTTGTAAGTGTTCCCCTTGTATAAGTGAAGAGAAGATTAATTTTAGGGGTATCCAATACTTTCAAATAATGAACTGTAAATATTTAAGGGTAAAAGGTTACAATAGTAGAAATAGTTAGTTTAGGTAGTTAAATTTAATTTAATAATATCCAAAACTCATTTTCCATAAAACATGGAGTTATTTAAAGACTCTTCTTCTTAGTTTTTTTAAATTTAACCTAATATACTTTTACCTTGGTAATAAATTTGTAACCTTGCTAATTATTTTTGATGAAATAAATTAAAAATGTTATCATTAAATAATTTAAACATGATGATTTCAAATTTTAAAATAATTTTATCAAATAAAATTTCTAACAGTGAGAAATGTTATTTTTATAATTAATACACAAAATGTGTAAAAGTAGTTTTTTTGAAAAGGTGTGTTTTTAAGCTTAAAAATTACATGTAGGTTAAATTTATCAATGTTATAAAATTAAATGAAATAAATAGGTTTATTATAAAAAAATTAGGGCTCTAAAATAAATCCAATATCTAATTTTACCATAAAAATGTTTAACTAAAAGAAAAGTCTAAAAACTATTTTTAATTAGAATAAAATTTTAATTAAGTAGTAAAAATTAAACATAGGTTTTCAAAGTTCAAAATAATATTTATTATTATATATTTTTACTCCATAAATAAATCTTTAATCAATTAAAATGTTTCATAAACTTATAGATCTTGCTCATATATTAAAAAATTCCTAAAATTTAGAATTTTGGTAAAAAGTTTATTTTTCACTATTTACTTAAAAATTAATTATTCCAGAAAAATACCAAAAATTTACCCTAAAATAATTTTTACACAATGGATTAAAAAAATAGTTTTATTTTAAAAAAATTTAAATATAATATTTTTTTATTTTTAAATTAAAATTATAAATATAATAAAAATTTATTTTATTGAAAAATGACATTTTTAGACATTATATGTTTATAATAATATTTCATACCAATTAAAAACTTAAATAATGTTATTATTTTATTTAATTTATTTAAATATTGTTTTTTATCAAAATAATATTTTAAAAGTGATTGATTAAATGCATTAGGATAAAATACACAATAATTTTAAAGAAATAATTATTTGAGAAAGAAAAATACTTTTTAATATGAAATATTTTTTTTATTTAAACTCTAAATATAATAATTTTTAGTTGAGTAATATAATTTTATTAATTAGAGGTTTAATTATTCCTAAAATTTATTAATAATATTCATTTAATATGTCGCAACTCATTTTATTTCGATGTTACATGTGAAACAAGCTATCGACCTAATGTTTATTTAAAAGAAAATTATATTGTAAAATATTTGGGCTTTACATTATCCTCATTAAATAAATTATGTTCTCACATTTTCAATTATCATTTACTAATAAAAATACTTAAGGGTATGCAAGGATAATCATGACTCAAGATATAGGTTCTAAAAGATACAAACCGTTCTATCTTAGGGAAGACTAGGTAATATATATTTTCCCTCATAATAGTAATATATTAAGATTATCAACCATTTATTTCAATGATGCCTCTAAATATAAGTCTTAGGAGTTTCTAGAGACATACCTTCATTAGATTCATTTCCAAGATCCTGTTTCCAACTAAATATTAAAACTAAAATGAATATGATAATATCCAATATAATCAAAGTAATTAATCATAAGAATATATATGATCAATCATAAGATGTATTCTCTAATGAGACCTTAACTTAAATATATTATAGGTTTATTTATACCATTTCACACTTGGTTACTTCTATATCTCCCTTGGTTCAACCTAGGGTACTTTAAAGCGTGTTCTCTCATACTTCTTAACTTAATCCCTTAAAGTAATCAGAAAATAATTCCTTTATAATCACTTTTATAGATAATCTGGTTAACCAAAAATTATCCAATATGAGTGTCAATCTACTTATGTATCCTTAGGCCCACTCATCATGCACTAGAGTTAAGTTTGATTTGATACTCAAATAGAATTGGTTAGGGTGATTATCCCTAGGTTCATATGTTCCATAATAGTATCTACTTTCCAGTATCTAGATAAGGATGTAATTTCTTATAGAACCACACAATATCTACATTACCAAAATTTTGGTACATTATACTCTACTTAAAATTATCTATTATACTTTTCCTTAGGTATTTCACTGAAGTTCTCTTATCCTATTCTATAAAATAACTAAATTAATCCTAAAAAATGACCAAACGTGGCTACAATACCAAACATAATAAACAAATCTAAAAATATCTTTAATTTACAGAATTTTCATAATTAAATAATTAAATCTCACAAAAAATCACACAATACTAATAATTTAAGGTTTAGTGTCTTTTAGGGATAGTTATATAGGCAACTTATTTTACAAGACATTTGAAAATTTCTCAATAATCGAACAACATTAGAATGCCTTATAAACTTATCAAAAATTACAAAAATCTTCATAAAATAGGGGATGGAAACATAAGAATGGTGTGATTTCAGATTCTTCATAAAGTAAAAAAAGTGATAATAACCAAAGATCATAAGTGAGCACAATATGAGCATATAGTTATAATTAGAAAACATAAGAAAATTATACCCTACAAAGAATAGATCATAAATCATGGAATAATTAATAACATAAAATAATAGTAAGGAATATCTTAGAAAATATTCATAAACAAGGGATTTAACATAATATTAAAATAAAATAAACCTATATATACATTTAAATCATAATCATAGGAATATATTATGAAAAAACTCATTATGCCTACACCTTTGTGAAAAAAATCATTGTATCTATACAATAAAATATGAGAAAACTCATTATGACCATAACTTTTTGAGAAAACTCATTGTTTACACACATTACTATATCATTAAATATCAAATTTAATCAATGAATTAAAGGGTATTAAAAGACCAAAACCATCTTAGGGGTTTATTGTATCCAAACCATCTTTTAGATTTATCAGACCCAAATTATATCATGGCTTTATTGAACCTGAACCATCTTAGGGATTTATCTATTCCAACCTATCTCATGGATTTATCAGACTCAAAACTTCTTGGGATTTATAGAACCTAAAATATCTCATGATTATCATCCATACACTTGTGTTCCACTTGAAATCAATCAATAATTATATCATAAATAATCGATGGTAAGAAATATGGGTTCCCCAACATTTCTAAATGGTATCAAAAAACCTTGAATTAAATAATTTAAATGGTTAAAATCAAGTATTAAATCACCCAAAAATATTATTTAATAAAAAAATTAGACTTTGATTCATGAAAAATAGCTTCTAAGTAAAAAAGGCCTTTGGAGATAAAGAGGAACATGTTAGTGAAATTATAAATGAGGTTTTTTCAGATAACTCTTTTAACTTATTTGAATGTTATATAGTTATATAACAATTTGAAAAATTATTTTTAAAAAGGAAAATTTTGATAAATTCTAAAGAATAAATTTTCCAAAATAAATATTGGGAAATAAATCTAAAAAATGAAGGATTGAAAAATACATAATTTTTTTAAAAAGTGATGTTAAATAATTTTTAAACATTTTACTTTATAAAATAAATCTTCAAAATGGTATCCTTTTAAATACAAAAATGGTTTCAAAAAAGTGATGTGAAAACTTTTAAAAAAATTTAATTTTAAAAAAACTTTAATAAAATATATAAAGAAAATTAAAATAAATGTGCAGTTGAAGATAAAACAATTGATTTTTAAAGGATAGAAAACCATTATTTTTCTATTTTGAAATACCTTTATTAAAAACCCACATAATTAAATGAGTAAAAAAACTACCTTCTAAAAATAGGATAAAGGAATTATTAAGGTCACATGTTATAACCCATAACTTAGTTTTCAATTATAAAAGAGAATATTGGTGGGAAACGAAAATATGGACAAGGAGGGGAAACCTTCGTGAAAAAGGATGAGGATTATTTTCAACAATGATACGATTTTTGAGGAATAAATTCATTAATGATTTTTTTTAATTAAACATCAATTATCACCATATATAAAGGTAAGGTACCATGAAATAGAGTATGATATTGGAGGAAAAAACATGAAAGAAAGAAGTTCCAGAATATGCATTCTAACTCGACTAAGGGAGTTGGTTAAACGAATACTCGCACATCATTGTTATCCTTTAAATTAAAATAAATTAAAATAAATTAAAATAAATAAAATTTTATGGTTATTATAACCCCATAAAATAAATTAATATTATAATAAACATTCATTAGCTAGTAATCACACCAAATAAATTTTTTTATGATGCATAATAAGAAATATTTCTCAAGAAATTAAATTTGAGACAAAGTTCCTATTATTTTGTATTATTTCCTAAATAAACATTATCAAAAGCCATGTATAAAAAACATACCTATATTAATCATATAATTAAAAAAATTTCACATATATAACCATTTAATCACTTCTTATATAACAATATTTTACAAATATATTACATGATTATAATTTATTTCCATCATCGGGTCTTATAATAATTTGAATGTTTGTTTCATAAATGTACCTTGATGACGGGGTTTATTTATACTTATTAGTCCAAATTTAATCATTAAAATATAATCCATGATACTTTAATCATGTTGGTTCATTTATTCATCATATACCATTTTCATTTGGTGAATTATGAAGGTATGGTTTGTGAAAATAGAAATTATGAAGAACTAGTTTCGACATGTTTAATTATCGAAAGGTGATATATATTAATAAATATATTAAATATCAATAATTTTTTTAGAATAATTAAAATATATTAAATAATTTATTATTACATCATATTATAATTATATAATATCCCTTAATAATTCATGAAAAAATATTATATCATCATTCTCGTAAGTGGTAAAACCCACCCAAACGAGATCTTGTTATAATGACTTAATGAGTAAAGAATTATTTTTATATAATGTTAATATAAAATTTATATAATCTTAAAAATTTCATAAATATCATATAACTTCATTAAATTAATTCTTAGAACCATCCAGGAAGGGTGGTGATGACAAATGAAATTCATTGTTCGTGTAGGTGTTAGTCCACACATAAACATGATTAAAAATTCCATTTATCAACAAATGATATGTAATGAAGGTATATGATAAATAATAATTTAATAATTATAATTAAAACATATTAAACTTATTAATTATTAAAATTTATCCTTTTCACTAACCATTAGAGGTATTATTGAGAAACAAACCCCATCATTTTGTGGAGGTGGTAGTCTACACGTACACACGATCAATGTTGTTTTGTTTTTATTAGTGGATTAAAAGGATTGAATTATGATTTCTATAATAATATAATAATTTTTTTAATAATAATAATAATAATTTTTTTATTATATTAAGTCTTATAAATTAATTTTGGAATATATATATATTAAGAATAAAAGTATAAGGAGTAAGAAATAATAAAGTTGAGAACTTAATATTTCTCTTAGAAATTTCCTTATAAATAGAGGCCTTATGTTATATAATTGAGACCATAAAATTATGAAATTTATAGAGAAATATATGAGGAGAAATATAGTGTATTTTAAAGATGAAATTCGAATGAATTAGGGTGGCATGAAGCAGTGGATGTTTTCCACTTTATTAAGCGAAGAGAATGGTAATTTTGGGAGTACCCATTACTTTTCAATAATGTAATGTTACTATTAAAGGGTAAATAGTTACAAAAAGTAGAAAATATGTTGTAAAAATATTTATTGAGACCATCCTTCTCTCTACCACTAATTTTGGAGACAACATAGAGTGATTTAAGGTTTTTTATTTTTTTACTTTTTTTAACTATTACCATAATGTACTTTTACATTGGTAATAAATTATTAACCATGATAATAAATTTTAATGAAAAAAAATTAAAAATAGAATTATTACATAATTTTTAAATCTTGATTTCAATTTTGAAAGTTATTTTATCAAATAAAATTACTAAGTGTTAGAAATGTTAATTTTATAATTAATGCAAATAACATGTAAATATAGTTTTTATAAATAGTGTATTTTTAAGCTTAAAGTTTATGTATAGGTTATAATTTTTAATGTTATTAAATTAAATGATTTTTTATATATAAAAAAATAGTTTTTTATTTAAAATAAATCTGAAACTGATTTTAACCATAAAAATGTTTAATTAAAATAAAATTATGAAAAACTATTTTTAAACTATAATGAAATGTTACTTAAAGTCTAAAAATCAAACATAGTATTTTAAGTTAATTTTTTTTAAAGTACATATTTTTAAAAATTAAAGAAATATTTAATCAATTAAAAAGAATTATAAGCTTTATGTTTTTTTTCATATATTGATAATGTAATAAAATTTTCAATTTTAACTAATAATGTATTTTTCACTGTTAACTTAAAAATAAATTACTCCAAAAAAATACCAAAATAATCACTCTAATATATTTTTGACATGATGAATTAAAGAAATATTTTAAAAATTTAAATTATAAAATTCATAAATTTATCATTTAAATGAATATGAAAAATATAAAGGAAAACTACTTTTATTGAAAAATGACACTTCTAAACATTAATTGTTTTTAATAAAATTTCATAATAATTACTAAATTAAAAAATGTTAATATGTTAGTTCATATGTGGAAATATAATATATTATCAAAATAATTTTTTAAAAGTCATTGAGTTGATATATTAGGATAAAATAAACAATAATTTTAGAAACATTGTTAATTGATAAAGAACAATCCTTTTTATATGATTCATATTAATTATTTAACCACTAAATGTAAAATTTTTTAGTTGAGTAATATCCTTTTATTTAATATAGATTTTATTATTTTGGAATTTTCTTAATAATATTCATCTAATATGTCATGACTCATTTTAGTTATGTGTTTCATGTGAAGTGAGATATCGAGGTAATTTTTATTTAAAGGAAAATTATATAGTAAAATCTAGGGATGTTACATTATTCCCAATTAAAGAAATTGAATCCTAAAAATTTTACTTATCACTTACTAATAACAATAATTAAGGGTGTATATATATAATCATGACTCAATATATATCTTCTAAGAGATAAAAAACTTTCTATATTAGGGAAGAATAGGTAACATGAAATTTCTTTCATAATAGAAATATATTAATATTTTCAACCATTTATTACAAATATACCTATATAGATAAGTCTTAGGAGTTTCTAGAGACACACCTTCTATAGATTCATTTTGAATATCCTATTTCCAACCAAATATTACAACCAAAATAATTAAGATTGTAATGACTTGACCCAAGTTACCGAGAGTCAGTGCATTATTACATAACATTGGCATGATACAAGAAATCCTGTCCTGAAAGACTGATCATTTTAGTAGCCTTGTAAGTACTAGATACACTCATAAGTTTTACATTACACCATGAAATAAAAACATAAAAAACATTTCCCCCCCTTTTAAACACACTTATATCCTTATTATATCCCTTCAGGTCAACCATAAAATAATTTTTCACATCCTAGGAAAAATAAAACATAGAAAGAGCTGAAATCAGATGCTCAATAAGGATCACAATATAGTGGAAAATATCATAAATTAGCATAAACATTTACGGGAATGTATAAGACTAAAACAAAAGCCTTTTAAACATAAAATTCAGCATAATATAGAAAATATAAAATCAAATAATTCTATTTACTTATTCACATGGATATTCTACTAGTCGAATAATCACATGAAATATCAATAGCTACTTTCACAAGGATGGAATAAATAATTCCAGACTTCATAACCACATAGTCAATGTCTTATTCCAAGAATACAAATAAGATTTTGTCAAGGCCTTATGCGAAGACACTAGTTTCTCTCATGAGACCTACCAATGAATCGAGGAGATATAGAAGGCTCCTCCCATTACTTTCTAAGTCTAATGAATTCCTTATATGAAAGGGTGAAACATAATCTAAACATTCGTATTAAAACTAGCATACGAAATGTCAATACTTTAACTATAAACCATGAAAGGTATAAAAATAGAACATCCATAGTCAAACATAACTCATTTAATACAATATAGAAGATTGTATTATAATAAATTAACCTCAATCGATAATAATAAAGGATATTGACATAGATTAAAATAATCATCAAAATTATTTGATAGAAATATCCCCCTTTTTAATGAAAACATTTAAAAGTATCACTATTTATCAAGAAGATGCTTAAAATATATTTCTAAATCAAAGTGTCCCATAAAAATTTGAAACTTTTATATTTAATTTTAATTTTAAAACATTAATGTCCATATATATAAATCCTTAAAACCATTTTTAAAACATGGTAATTAATGAGAAAGATTTAGAAGAATAAATTTTTAAAACATTTAAAATGATATTTTAGTTAGAGTTTCTAACCAAAAGAGAGACGCTTTAATAAAAATAATTTAGGTAAAAAAACATAATAATTTCATGAGAATAAAGGGATTCATGATATATTCTGTCAATATATAGTATATACACCAAATAAAAGTGAATTGACACATAACCACAAAGAAGTATCAATGGAAAGTAAGTTGAGATGAAATACCTTATAAAGAACGCATCCTTAAGTAAAGTATAAATCAATGAAATAATTATGTGTGAAAAATATAAAAACACTAAGTATGATTGGATATTCAGTGTAAAACAATCAGAGGACACTAACACATATTCCTGTAACAACAACACCAATGTCTTGGATGTTTAACCCAATGAAATAAAATTGAATTAAGATAACTCTTATCAAGTTCATATTAATGACTTAAGAATTTATCAATGGAGTGATTATGTGTATCAAAAGAATAAACACAAAACGGGGAGTAAGAATTACTATATAAATAAATAAATAGTGATTTCACACATAATCTTGGAGGTAAATAATCAATTAAGTTTGCGTAAAACCCAATGAGTGGAAATCAAAATTAGAAATCCCCTTACCGATTTGGTGACTTACGAAACATCCACCCCATGAAAGAATGATAATAAAATGAAGATTTAAATACCCATAAATTAAAGTATATTATATAAGGAATACAATCATGGTTAGTACATAAACCACACAAAAATAAAATGGTGGAAATATAGCATGAATCTCACAGAAATAAGAAGTGAGATGAAAACCCCTTACCATGTTGTAATCAATCGAGTCGTATGAAAAAAATTTAATAACCACCAAATAAATCACAGAATACCATGAATATAAATAGAATCATGATAATATATATCAAATGGAAGTACACAATAAACGACATGCGATAAAAAAGTCACGAATAATGAAAATATGACAGAATTAAAAGTGAGATAAGAAACCCCTTACCTTGTACTTTTCCTTGGTCAAGGGTACATTAACCTCTTTTATAATATTTAAATAATTGTTATTAAATTATACAAGAACTATATAAATAAATATGATATCATATATGATCCTCTAACATTTCTTTGTTAATAATATTTTAGTAGTATCATCGTTTCCGGTGTTAACTGATCCATTTTTCATTATATAATTGGTTATGTAAGCCATGTTTTTTATGGATAGGATGTATTTTATTAATATACATAATTATATTAAGTTCATAAAAAATATTTTTAATCATAAAATTAAAATTATTCTCAAATTATTATAATGGGGAATGAATCTCATTGTGTTCGTGAAGACAGTAATCCATACGTACGCACAAGCGACAATATCATTATATTGACAGTGAAATCATATGTAATTGGATAGAATGTCATATATAAAGAATAATTAAAATGTTATATTTATTATTTACATCAATTATACTCATTATTATACCCATCCAAATAATGAAGTGTTTGAATAACAAACTACACCATGATGTGGAGACGGTAAGCCATACGTATGCACGTATGGTGACTTTGTCATTCATATGATGGATAGAATAATGAATATGGTTGAACCATTTTTATAATAAAATTAGAGTATAAATAATATATTAGATGTATTATTTTAGAATGGAAACAACAAAGAAAGTGGAAGTGGAAGAAGAAAAGGACTTGAAAGAGGTGATGGAATATTTACCTCTTCTCCAAGTTCCTCCTTTTGATTTGACCAAAAGGGCTCCTTAGGATGGATTTATGTCCAAAGTAAGGCCTCTAGAATGAAGGGACTAAAGTTGGGAGGATATTTGGTCAGGGGTTGGACGAGCCAAAAGTCTTTGGAGGTGTGAAATTAAGAGAAGGGGAAGTAACCTTTAATAAGAGAGGTGAGGGTCACATTAGGAAAAGCTTGAAATATTATTTTATAATAAATTCATTTTCAGTTTATAATGGATCCAAAATAATTTATTTATAGGATATGGTGGGTATGGGTCGAAAACATTTCAACCAATAGGATTTATATAGGTTTAGGTCATCTTATTAACCTTATCTTTTAGATTTAACTCTTAGTTAAATAGTTTGTCATTCACCATGTCTCTTTGTATTTTTATATTATATGGTTAATAAAATTACTATAACAGGCCAATAGAACCCCATGTGGTTCATTATTAATATATATAACATTAACTAAGTCCTTTTGCCAAAAATTATATTTTTAAGAATATTATATCAGTTAATAATATAGTATTTGTTTTAAAAACTCAATTATGTCCATTTTGACACTATTTAGTATTTGATTTTTTTGAAAGCCATAAAAACATTATAACTTAGAATAAAATATTTTTAACCAACCATAAAATCTCATATTAGCCTATAAATTTATTGTAATTAATCATAAGTCTCAATTTATATTTATTTGGATATTTATAATATCAATTATTTTAGTATTTCATTAATAAGTTAATTACTGCATCATCATTGTGTCATAAATAAATTAAATTATTTAATGTCTAAAAATTATAAATAAAATACCATTATGTAGGAAATATTTTTATATTTTTAATTAATATTTATAGTCTAATTTATATTGTGTTTAACCCAATATTAAAAATGGTTTAGTTATTAAACTTTGAATTTAACTCTTTTAACTCTTCTTTAAATAAAATAATAATAAATGTCTTAATCTAATCCATGTGGACCAAAGAGGTTCATATTTTATTCCTAATGTTTTTTTGGTCGAATTATACTTATCCAATAGAATTAGGACATGTGTTAGGGTAATTATGATATCATATTTACCCTTAATTACCCTATTTACTTTTAACCGTGGTAAATAAAAGTCAAAAGTTACTATTCACCAAAAATTATTTTCCTATTATTGAACCAAATTTTATTTAATGATATTAACCATGTATCTTTAATTTTTTGAATTAAACTCACAGAAGTGGTAAAATTAAGTTTTATGCAAATTTGCAAATGCTCCTAGGAGGTGGGTAAAAGACAGTAAAAAGTACAATAAAACTTTATACATCTAATTTTATTATAAAATGACGTCAATGAATATTATTGAACTTATATAGGTATTATATATCTATTTTGACTTAAGAAAATTTAAATATAATAAATAATTATTTAAATAAAAAGTCAGTTTTGAACTATAACACAATGTTTTTCACTATTCATCAAAAATTGAATGTTTTCAGAAAAAATACCAAAAATTTTCCCTAAGTTAATCTTGATATTCCAAAGTCAAAAATTAATTCTATTTTACCAAATTAAAAACATATATGTTTCATTAATTAATTTAAAATTAATTCCCATTGTCAAAATCCAAATGTGGGTTTTTAAAAAGTAAAAACTACCAAAAGATTGACATGTGTTTATGACAAATTTAAATGTGAAATTACTTATAATGACCTAAATTGTATTAAATGATAAAAATTAAATGTAATTATACTTCCAAAACATTCAAATACAGAATTTAACACTATAAATTATTTCTATTAAAAATCTATTTTCAATTAAAATTTAGTATTTTTCAGTATTCATCAAAATATGAAAGTTATTAGAAAAGTTCCAAACATTTATCCAAAATAAATTTTTATGTTATGATTATAAATAAGAATTTAATTTCATTAAATTTAATATATAAAAGTGTCAAATATTGGTTTTAAAAAGGATTTTCCATTAAAAGATGGTAAAATTGAATTTTTTGAAAAATACTTCTTTTATCTGAAAAAATGAAATTGTTATTATATTATGTCTAAGAAACACATAATATGGATTCTAAAATTATATCGAGAATATAAAATTCAAAATTCAATTAATATTATTCATAACCGCTTTTGAACGGCTAGTTTGGTAAGTCGTGGTGCGCTCGAACTCGGTGTTGCGTGTAGCACAATCTATTGAATTACTTTAAAGAAAATAACTTAATATGAAAACTTGGGGTGTTACATTCTTCCCCCTTTTAGAAATTGTGTCCTAAAAATTTGAAAATTTGTCTTGGTAACTTCATTGAAAGTCCCACATCGGAAAAAGAGTTAATAAAACTATCTCTTTAAAATAAAGAAAAAGAAGTACAAAGGTCACCTGAGATAACCCATACTAGGATTCCATGTAGGAAAATGTGGATATGAAAGATAAACTAAGTGTCAAGTTCTGATGGAGAGTGATAGAAAACATTATTAGAAGAAAGTTAATAACAAGAAAACCATAAATTTGTGATGGAATAAACTGTTATTAGTTTCACAGTAGGAAAAGTAAACAGATAACGTTTTTTTGTTTTAAGTTCTATTTCATAAAGTTAAGGAATTTATTTATGAGATTGAATAATAACTTAAAGAGATATACTTTTTAAGTAAAGTTTCATCCTTTAATAAATTTATACCACTAACTTATCTTTTTTTTAAATAATGAGTATTCAAGATGACTTGGTGAAACTTGATGCGCTAGAATCAAATTCTAGAGAATCACATAATCCACAAAGGATAAACTATATATATTTACCTTATATTTAGATATTAACCAAAAACAAAATGGTTTTTACAAGATCAGATGATCCCTAAAGGATAATCCTTTAGAGAAAGAAATACTAATCGTAATTTCTAAAATTAAACCAATAATACCCAAAGTTCTATAAATACCATTAAATTAACAATTTTACTTAAAATTATTCAATACAATCCAAAATAATATTGAAACAAAAAACATATAAGAATTTGATTACACACTCTTCCATGTTAAATTGTATCTCCAAATAACATAGACTACTCTTAAAGTAACATACTTAAAAGTAATTGACCTAATCATATATTCTCTATAATAGGCTAATCATTTCCATAAATAACCCAAATCGCTATAAATCCACAATAAAAACATAGATAAGAATCCACCATTACTCCTCCAATGAAATCCCATAGTATTATATTTTCCTTAGGCTTATAGTATTTTCAACAGAGAAAACATCTTCCAAAATAACATTTATCACTTAATCACTAAATCATTTTTCCTATAATAAAGATATCCATTTGATAATAGATAAGATCCAAAATCAACATATTATTGATCAATAAAATCATTTAAATAAAAATAATTAGTCACACTAACTAGGGACTTCACGTATTCCAGTGGTAGGTGATAAATCCCAATCACACTTTGTCTGTGGGTTCAATTCCCACAGCTTTGTCCAACGTGACAGGTTGTCACATGGTCTGCGTGTTGTCATTTTTCAAAAACCATATTTTATAACTTTTCCAAAATGAGATAAATTCCTCAAAATAACTATAACATAATTTCACCAAAATTTTTATCTCATACCTCTCATTTTCATCCCAAAATTTAGTAACTTGTAATTGCCTCAAATTTAAGGATCATATAAACCCAAATGGTTATTTATAAATATATTAATAATAGAAATTAAAATTCTTCCTATAATACCATTTTCATATAACAAACTGTAGGGTTACACATACAAGAGAAAAGTCTTCCAAAGTAATCCCATCACCAAAGAGCACTAATACTTTTAAATATTTCACCATCCATTTATTTCCACATAGGATCTTCCTTGATCAAGAGGTTATCCTATAGAATAGGGAATTCACTCAAGTAATGCCCAGGTCCCATACATTTAGGACAAATGACTGTAAATGGATTCTTGGGATCATTTTTATTTTCGTCCACAATACTCTTCATTTTTCCTCGGTAATTCTTTACTTTATATCCTTCTTTCCTACACATAAATCATTTCTTTGTTCCATTGAGACACTTCCCTAGGTGTCTCATTCCACATTTCTAGCATGATGGAAATTGAGCTTTCTTTTCTCTATGGTCTCTACTGCTGGAGCTATTATCATTCACTGACTTTCTCTTCTTTGTTGAGTCCAGGAGTTAGTTAATATATATGTTGTTGATCATATTTTGGGAAAACTGATTCGGCATGAACACAATATCTTTTACTCCTATAAACATTCCATTTCGTTGCTCATTTCCACTATTATGCCCACCTAGTACATCATGTTCAATGTTACTATGACTTCCTTGGAATCTAACCATTGACTAACACAAGAAATCATAGGGTGATTCATAAAATCATTTAGAGAATATCATAACAACTTATTTTCAATCTAAAACACCTTAGGATTAACCAAGGTTATTTATTCTCATATTATATTAAAATCTTTTAAATCAGTTTGTAAAGAAAATGTGAATTATTCTAATAATATCCCCTAGGAGGGTCGCAACCAAGAGTGTAGCAAGGACCATTGTTGTGTACCAAGATACCCTAGGTCAAGACTGAAACTCCTTGTCAGAGTTTTTACTCCTAGGTACATCTGTTCCAGAGCTTCCTCTACCTGATCATATCCAGACAAGGATGTATTTCTTGGAAAACACACATAATATTTACATTACAAAATTTTTGGGATGTTCTTCTATACTATTCCTCAAATTCTATCTTAAGGTAGTGTTTTCTAATCAGAGTTTTTCTAAATCTAGCTTCCAAGGATTGTACTAAACTTCCTCTGATACCAACTGTACCGCCCTGACCCCAGTTACCCAGAGTTAGTGCATTATTACATAAAATTGGCATGATACAAGGAATCATGTCCTGAAACACTGATCAATTTAGTAGCCTTGTAAGTACTAGATACACTCATATGTTTTACATTACATCATGTAATAAAAAATCAACAACATTTCCCCCCTTTTTAAACACACTTATATCCTTATCCTATCCCTAAAGGTCAACCATAAAGTACTTATTCACATCATGGGAAAAATAATACATAGAAATGGGTGAGCTCAGATGTTCAGTAAATATAACAATATAGAATAAACTTTTATAAATAAGCATAAACAATTAAGGAAATGTATAAGACCAAAACAAAATACTTCTAAAATTAAACTTTAGCATAATATGGAAATGATAAAATTAAATAATTCTATTTACTTGTTCACATGGATATTCTACTAGTCGAATAATCACATGCAATATCAATAGCTACTTTCATAATGATGGAATGCATAATTCTAGACTTCATAACCACATAGTCAAGGCCTTGTGCCAAGACTAAGAATAAGATTTTGTCAAGGCCTTGTGCCAAGAAACTAGTCTGTCTCATGAGACCTAATGATGAATCAGGGAGCTATAATGGGATCCACCCATCACTTACTATGTCAAATTAATTCCTCATATGAAAGGGTGAAACATAATCTAAACATTCATATTAAAACTAGCATACGAAATGTCAATACTTTAACCATAAACCATGAATGGTATAAAAATAGTACATCCATGGTCAAACATAACTAATTCAATTCAATATGAAAGATTGTATTATAATAAATTAACCTTAATAAATAATGATAAAGGATATTGGTATAGATGAAAATAATCATCAAAACTATTTGATAGAAATATCCCCCCTTTTCATGAAAACATTTAAAAGTATCACTATTTATCAAGAAGTTGCTTAAAATAGATTTTTAAATAAAATTTTTCCATACCATTGAAACTTTTAAAAGGAATTTTAATTTTAAAATATTAATGTCCATATATATAAATCCTTAAAACCATTTTTAAAACATGGACATTAATGAGAAAGATTTAGAAGAATAAATTTTTAAAACATTTAAAATGATATTTTAGTTAGAGTTCCTAACCAAAAGAGAGATGCTTGAATACAAATAATTGAGGTAAAAAAAACTTAATAATATCATGATAATAAAGGGATTAATGATATATTATGTCAAATTATAGTATATACACCAAATAAAAGTGAATTGGTGAATAAAAACAAAGAAGTCTCAATGGAATGTAAGTTGAGATGAAATCCCTTATAAAGACCGTATCCAAAGGTTAAGGATAAATAAATGTCATGATTATGTTTGAAAAATATAAATACACTATGTATGATTGGATATTCAGTGTAAAACAATCAGAGGACATTCACACATATTCTTGTAACAACAACACCAATGACTATGATGTTTAACTCAATGAATGAAAATTGAATTAAGATTACTCTGATCAAGTTCATATCGATGAATTGAGAATTTATAAATGGATTTATTATGTTTATCAAAATAATAACCACACAAAGGGGAGGGGAAATTACTACATATATTAATAAATAGTGATTTCACACACAATCTTGGAGTAAAATAATCAATGAAGTTTGTGTAAAACCCAATAAGTGGAAATCGAAATTAGAAATTCCCTTAACGATTTGGTGACTTACGAAACATAAACCCCATGAATTAAGGATCATAAAATGTTGATTTAAGTACCCATTAATTAAATTATATTACATAAGGAATACAATCATGGGTAGTACATACACCACACAAAAGGAAATAATGGCAATATACCATGAATCTCACGGAAATAAGAAGTGAGATGAAAACCGCTTACCAGGTTGTAATCAATCGAGTAATATGAACAAAAGTTAATAACCACCAAATTAATCCAATAATACCATGAATATAAAGAAGATAATGATAATATATATCAAATGGAAGTACACAATACACCACATGTAATAAATAAGGGGCGAATAATGGAAATCTCACGAAATTAAAAGTGAGATATGAAACCCCTTACCTTGTACTTTTCCTAGGTCGAGGGTAATTTAACCTCATTTATAATAGTTAAATAATTGTTATTAAATTATAAAAGAACTATATACATAAATATGATATCATATATGATCCTCTAATATTTTTTTTGTTAAACATATTTTAGTAGTATCATCGTTTCGGGTGTTAACTGATCCATTTTTCATTATATAATCAGTTACGTAAGCCATGTTTGTTATGGATAGGATGTTTTTTATTCATATATAGAATTATATTAAGTTAATAAACATATTTTTAATCATAAAATGAAAACAATTCTTGAATGATTATGATGTGGAATGAATCTCATTGTGTTCGTGGAGACAATAATCTGTACGTATGCACGAGTGACTATATCATTTTATTGATGGTGAAATAATATGTAATTGGATGGTATATCATATATAAAAAACAATTAACATGTTATATTTATTATTTAAATCAGTTATACTCATTATTATACCCATCCAAATAATGAATTGTTTGAATAACAAACTACAACAGGACATGGAGACGATAAGTCGTACGTACACACGTATGGTGACTTTGTAATTCATATGATGGATAGAATAGTGAATATGGTTGTAAAATTTTTATAATAAAATTAAAGTATATATAAGATAATGGAGTTATTATTTTAGAATGGAAACAACCAAGAAAGAGAAAGTGGAAGAAGAAAAGAACTTGAAAGAGGTGATGAAATATTTACCTCTTCTTCGGGTTCTTCTTTTTTATTTGATCAAAAGGGATACATAGGTTGGATTTATGACCAAATTAAGGCCTCTATGATGAAGTGAGTAAAGTTGGGAGGATATTTGGGTAGGTGTTTGCCAAGCCAAAATGCTTTGGAGGTGTGAAATTAATAGAAGGGGAAATACCCTTTTATAAGAGAGGTGAGGGTCACTTTTAGAAAAGCTTGAAATATTATTTTATAAGAAAATACATTTCAGTTTATAATGGCTCGAAAATGATTTATTTAGAAGATAAGGTGGGTATGGGTCATAAAAATTTCGACCAATTGGTTTTATATAGGTTTAGGTCATCATATTAACCTTATCTTTTATATTTAACTCTTAGTTATATAGGTTGTAACTTACCATGTCTCTTTGTATTTTTATATTATATGATTAATAAAATTACTATAACAAGACAAGAGAACTATAAAGACCCATAATTTACATACATTTTCATTACTTCAAAATTGAAGCACACCTATTACAAGACTATCATAGTGGACAAAGTCCATTTCTGAACCCAGTTCACTCCTCGTTTCAGTCCTGTTTCACTGAACCGGTTTAACCTGCCGTTCCAACCATGTCTATCTCATGAGATATAAAATCTTTACCCAATGAATTGGAGGGAGATCTAGGTACCACCAATCTCTTAATGATGCCATTCTTATGTGTGCCACAAAATCATAAACCATACATCATAGCATAACCCATGTAATAAAAATGGGAATCTTAAACATTGTGACATCATAAAACAATTCATATAAGATAAAGGAATTCATTAAAATATTTCTATCACAACATAATAAAATCCATGTAATAATAAGGATAGTAATATAACCCTATATTATCTTATATGGAAAATAATTTTGATAAAACTCTTGAACTCCATTCTTGAGGAAAATATCCTTTCTACTTCAAAAACATTTTTTCCTTTCTTAACATGTCATACAATTTTAAACTAAAATAATTTGATTAAAAATAAACTTGAAAACTTGTAAGGGAAGCTTCTTGGAAATAATGTTTTAAAAATACATTCATGCCGTATAAGTTAAAAGAAAAAATTCTTCTCGTACTTTTGTCGGAAAAGTCAAAAAGTACCTCGTATGAGAAACGACAAAAGATTCCTTTCATATCTTTTACTAAAAACTCAAAGAAGGGTAAAATTGGATATAAAATATTGTAGAAGGATATAAATATTACATATTTAGGAAACATGGATGTGGATGATAAAATACACCCCAGTAAATACCAAAGTATAAATAATCTCGGATAAAAATGAGATTGTGACATTTCCCTTACCTTAGGTCTGATATGCTTTGTACATATCCGAACCTCTTGTATAATGATTTAAATAATGTTATTGACTTATTCCATAATCATAGTAATTTTTATGATATCACATATGGTCATATTCTTAGCTTCTTATTAGTAATATTTCATTACAACTTGTTATTCAGGTGTTTATTACTTTTTGTTCTTATGCGTGTTTTGTCTAATAAATTCTTATTCTTCTCTTTAGGTTATAGATACCTCATTTCCAGAATGTTATTAGTGTAATATATATCATATTCATTCATCAATTCATTTATATAATCATTATGCAATTAAGATCATGTAGAACGAGTCACATCACATCGTGGAGACGGTATTCCGTACGTACGCACGAGCGATGATATCATTCCCATGATCATGGAATTGTATTGGTGTGTATGTATACTATTTCAGAATCAATATCAATTTAAAATAATCATATATAGTCATTATTTACACCATTATACCCATC
Source organism: Viscum album (assembly GCA_963277665.1). Taxonomy (NCBI): domain Eukaryota; kingdom Viridiplantae; phylum Streptophyta; class Magnoliopsida; order Santalales; family Viscaceae; genus Viscum; species Viscum album. Next base: position 431,815,623 of record OY728133.1, on the reverse strand, counting down.
CAAGTAAGGTGGTGGTGGAAAATAGATTACACCAAGGCGTGGAGACGGTATTCCGTACGTACGCACGCGTGATGATTTCATTTTCCGTAGGATGGATAGATGGTGAAATATGGTTGTTTCATACTTATAATAACATATCAGTATATGAGTGATACTGATGTTATTACTTCATAATGAAACAACTAAAGAAGAATAAGTGGAAGAAGAAATAAAGATGAAAGAATCGGTAACGAACATTACCTCTTCTTTGAAGTGATTTTTTGATACCTCCTTTTAGGGCACTAAAATTGGTCTTTGAAGAAGACCAGGACCTTTAGGATGTCTCTAGGGAAGTGGAGAAGAAAAATTGGCATGGGTTGGCCGAGATTGAAGGCTCAAAGTGGTGTGAGGAAGAGAGGGAGGAGGAGCCCTTTTATAAGGGATGAGAGGGGCACCTTTGGAATAACTAAAAATATTATTTTATTATAAAGCCAAATTTGGTTTTAAATAGCTCCAAATTGATTTATTTTGAAGCTAAGGTAGGTATGGGTCCAAATACTCTCATCCAATAGAATTTAGACAAGTTTAGGTTCCTATTTTGACCTTATCATTTAGATTCAACATTAAGTTAAATAATTTTACTTTTACCGTGTCTTCTTGTGTTCTTACACTATATGGTTAATAAACTTACTATAACAATCCAAACGAACCCCAAGTTGTTTATTATTAATATATATAACCTTATCTAAGTCATTTTTCCTAACCTTAGATTTTTAGGAATAAAATAACAATTAATAATATAATATTTGTTTTAAAAACTATTTGATGTCAATTTTGACACTATTTAGTAATTGATTTTTGTGAAAATAATAACAGAATGATTAGTTCAAAAGAAGTTAATTAAATCCATAATAACATGTCATATTAACCTATAAAATTAGTTGAAATCATAAAAAGTCTCAAATTACATTTATTTGGGAATTTATAACATCAATTATGTCAATATATCATTAATAAGATAATTACTGCGTCATCTTTGTGTCATAAATAAATTAAATTATTTAATGTCTAAAAATTACAAATAAAATACCATTATTTAGTAAATATTTTTATATTTCTAATGAATATTTATAGTCGAATTTATCTTATATATAACCTTATATTAAAAATTATTTACTTATTAAACATTGATTTTAACTATTTTAACCCTTCTTTAAATAAATTAATAATAAATGTCCTAATCTAATCCAAGTGGGACTAAATGGTCATATTTTATTCCTAAGTTTGTTTCTGGTCTAATTAAACTTATCCAATATAATTAGGACATGTTTTAGGGTAATAATAATATCATTTTTACCCTTAATTACCCTATTTACTTTTAACCGTCGTAAATAAAAGTAAAAAGTTCTATTCACCAAAAATTATTTTCATCTCATTGAACCACATTTTACTTACGGACATCAACCGTATCTCTGGGATTTTTGAAATTCCACTCACAGAAGTGGTAAAATTAAGTTTTATGAAAAATTCAGTTTTTTAACTACCACTTAGTGGTTTCACTATTCATCAAAAATTGAAAGTTTTCAGAAAAATACCAAAATTTCACCCTAGGATAATTTCGATATTCCGAATCCAAAAATGAAGTCCATTTTGAAAAATAAAATTTATAAAATTTCAAAAAGTGGTTATTACTATTCATAATGGCTAGTTTTAATAATATTTTATTAGCATATCATTGTTTAGTGAAACTCGGTATTGCGTACGACGCAAGCTATCGAGGAAGGTCGCGATTTCGTGTAAAACAAGCCAAGCAAGTGTTGTGTGTAGAAAAAGATTCATTTGATGATTTATATAACATAAAAGTCTCGGGTGTTATAAGAACCCCATGTGGTTTATTATTAAAATATATAACCTTATATAAGTCTTTTGGCCGAACCTTAGATTTTTAGGAATATTATTTCAATTAATAATATAATATTTGTTTTTAAAACTCAATTATGTCAATTTTGACACTATTTAGTATTTGATTTTTTTAAAGATATAAAAACCTTATCACTTCGAATAAAATTTATTTAACCAACCCTAACATTCCATATTAACCTATAAATTTATTTTAATTCATCATAAGCCTCAATTTATATTTATTTTGATATTTATAATATCAATTATTTTAGTATTTCATTAATAAGGTAATTACTGCATCATCATTATTTCATAAATAAATTAAATTATTTAATGTCTAAAAATTATAAATAAAATACCATTATATATGAAATGTTTTTATATTTCTAATTAATATTTATAGTCGAATTTATATTGTGTGTATCCCTATATTAAAAATGGTTTATTTTTTAAACATTGAATTTAACTATTTTAACTCTTCTTTAAATAAAATAATAATAGATGTCCTAATCTAATACAAGTGGAACAAAGAGGTTCATATGTTATTCATAAGGTTTTTTTTGGTTGAATTATACTTATACAATAGAATTAGGGCACATGTTAGGGAAATTATGTTATCATTTTTACCCTTAATTACCCTATTTACATTTAACCATGGTAAATAAACGTCAAAACTTACTATTCACCAAAATTTATTTTCATCTTATTGAAACAAATTTTACTTAATGATATTAACCATTTCTCACAAATTTTCTACATTCAACTCATATAAGTGGTAAAATTAAGTTTTATGCAAATTTGCAAATGCTATAGGAGGTGGGTAAAAGACGGTAAAAAGTTCAATAAAATTTTATACATCTAATTTATTTATAAAATAAATTAAATGAATCATATTGAACTTATATAGGTATTATATATCTATTTTTACTTAAAAAAATTTAAATAAAATAAATAATTATTTAAATAAAAAGTCGATCTTAAACTATAACGTAGTGTTTTCACTATTCATCAAAAATTGAATGTTTTCAGAAAAATACCAAAAATTTACTCTAAAATAATTTTGATATTCCGAATTCAAAAATTAATTCAATTTCACCAAATTAAAAACATATAAGTTTCATTAATTAATTTAAAATTAATTCCCGTTGTCAAAACTAAAAAGTGGGATTTTAAAAAGTAAAAACTATCAAAAAATTGACATGTGTTTATACCAAATTTAAATGTGAAATTACTTATAATGACCTAAATTGTATTAAATGATAAAAATATAATCTAATTATACATATAAACCATTCAAATACATAATTTAACACTATTAATTATTTTTATTAAAAAAAATGTTTTCAATTAAAATTTAATATTTTTAAGTATTCATCAAAATATGAAAGTTATCAAAAAAGTACCAAAAATTTATCCAAAATAAAATTTTGGGTCCTGATTCTAGAGAAGAATTTAATTTCACTAAATTTAATATATAAAAGTGTCAAATATTGGTTTTAAAAAGGGTTTTCCATTAAAAGGTGGTAAAATTACATTTTTTAAAAAATAATTCTTTTATCAGAAAAAATGAATTTGTTCTTATATTATGTCTAAGAAACACAGAATATGGATTCTAAAATTATATAGAGTATATAAAATTCGAAATTCAGTTAATACTATTCATAACTGCTTTTGAACAGCTAATTTGGTAAGTCGTGGTGTCCTCTAACTCAATGTTTCATGTAGCACAAGCTATTGAATTACTTTAAAGAAAATAACTTAATATGAAATCTTGGGGTGTTACAATGATAATATACAAAGAATTATATTTTATGATCATATAAATATGAAAGATAAATCCTAATATTTATTATACAAGGGAAACATTATTTAAACTTATGATTCCTTCATTTCAACTATACCACACTTGGTTTATCTTATAACTCTCTTTGTTTAACCTTTGTTACTTTAATTTGTGTTTTCTCATACCTATTAAACTGATACCTTAATGTAATTTGAAAATAAATCCTATATAATAGGTTTTAAATAGAATATGATTAAACAAATAATATCCCATGTGATTCTCTATCTAGGTGTGCTATCCTTGACCCAATCATCATGCACTAAAGTGAAGATTTTGTTGATACTCAACCATACTTTTTTAAGGAGATTACCTATAAGTTCATATGTACCACAACTGCATCCATATTTTAGTATCCAGATAAGGATTTAATATCCATTATAAGCGCACAATATCTACTTTACCAAAAATATTAGACATTATCTTGTACTTAGAATTATCCCTTAGGATTATCCTTAGGATTTTCACTAAATTTATCTTATCCTTTTCTCCAAAATAACTAAACTAGTCCTAAAAAAACCAAACCTTTCTATGATACCAAATATAACAACCCAAGTGAAACTTATATTTATTTTATTTCATTTCAATATGTAAATCGTTACATACCACTAATAATAACTCAATCCCAAGAAAATAAGGTTTAATGTCTTTGGGGACTAGTTATATAGGAACTTTATTTTACTAAACTTGGGGAAATTTATCCATAATTGAACCACATTAAACCCCTTCAAGCCTTCTCATAAGTTTCACCAATATTCATAACTTGGGGAATTGAAATATAAGAAAAGGGTGACCTCTGAATATCAGTAAGACTAAATATAAGAGTTAATAATACAAGATAACAAGTGATCATAAGATGATAATATAAGTATAATTAGGATACATAAGATATTATACCCAATAATGAAAAGATCATAAATCATGAAATAAGGCAGATAATAATATAAAAGTTTGTAATATCTTAGAAAATAGTTATAAAAATGTAATGTAACATAGTTTGAAAAGAAAAGAAACTTGGAAAGGCGGTACAATCTAAACCCTATGAAAACCATGTAAGAAAACTCATTATGACCAGTCCATTGTGAAAATAATCGTTGTGTCCACATATTATCTCATGAGATATAAAACATAAAAAATGTATTGGTGGGAATTAATGGACCCAAACAATCTCATTGATTTATCAAACCCAAACTATCTTAGGGATTTATTATACCCAAATAATCTCAAGGATTTATCATACCCAAACCATTCATAGATTTATTAGATCAAAACCATCTTAGGGATTTATCATACCCAAACCGTATTTAGGATTTATTAAACCCAAACCTTCTCATAATAACCATCCATATAAATGTATTCCATGTTAAATCAGTCATTCATTATATCATAAATAACCCATGAAAAAATGGGTTTCATAGAATTTATAGATCGTATCAGCAAAATTGATTTTAAGAATGTAAATAGTTAATGCCCAAAATTCAATCACCCAAAAATATTATTTCATAAAAAAATTTAGAGGGTGGTTCATGAAAAAAACTTATATTGAAATAAGTCCTTTGTAGAAAAATAGTAAAATGTTCGTGAAATCATAAAAGAGTATTCAAGATAATGATTTCAACGTTGGATAATGTGATGAAGCTATGTGTCACATTGAAAAATCAATTTAAAAAAATATTTTTTTGAGAAGTGGGAAATAAGCAATTTTAAAAATCAGTTTTTTTTAAAAATATCAATAATGAAGCCTTGAAAATTTCATGAAGTTTCAAAAAGGTGTTGTGAAAATATTTTTAAAGAATTTAAATTTTAAAAAGAATCTTTAAAAAAAGATACTTGTAAAGACTTAAAGGTTTCAAAAAGGTGAAGTGAAAACTATGGAAGCCATTTAATTTTAAAAATAAACTTAAATAATAAATACTTTAAAATAAATAATGGTTATTGAAAATAAATTTGGAGATAAAGATAAAACAATTGATTTTGAAAGGATGTGAATACTTTATTTAGTGCTTTGAAATACCTTTATTGAAAACCCAACTAATTTAAAGAGTAACAAAACTTACTTTTGAAAAGAAGATAATAGAATTATTAAGGACATATGAGATAAAACATAATTAATCTTACAGTTAAAATATAGAAAATTTTAATGAAATGAAAATAGGGACAATGAGGGGAACAATTGTTAAAGATGATGGGAATTATTCTCAACAATGATATACTTTTAGAGGAATAAAATCATCAAGGTAAAAAATTTGAATTAAAAATTCATTATTATTATAAAATAAAATAATGTGCCTTGACATAAAATATTAGGGGAGATCCTTCTTGTTCATTTCCATAGATGCACCCTCACACCTTTATTCCCTTCTTGAATATGGAGTTCCTGCCCTCATTCCCACAGATCCCGATATGCCTGAAAGTTTCAGAGCTGTAATGTGGATCACCTTAACTCTCTTTAGCACCTTCGAAATTCAAATATACTTCAGATCAGTTAATGCTAACTCTGGTGGCACGATTTCATTAGTATCACCCCTTGGTCGATGCTTTTGAATGTTTTGTCTTTAAATCCTAGGATCTCCATGATCAGGTGATTATTGGTCTTCTTGATCAAAGGCATATCATGATCTGATTTGGGATGATGGATGATCTCATCACTACGTAGTCTAAAGCTCCTTGGAGATGCAGTGGTTTGTATTTCTATCTTCTTCGGTGTAATTTTAAATTTCATATGCAGAGAGATAATCCGAACATGGAGATTTTCGTACGTTTCCATGGCCTTACATTTCCCTTACAGAATCCTTATATTTTGCCTATTATTGGAAATATGGTCGGTCATTACCTGTGTTCCGATACCAAAACTAATGTTGTGTGTCATCCCATCTGTCGTCACATATGTTTGGAGGTTTATCTCTCCATGCCTTAGGTTGATTGGGTGTGGAGTACTGATGGGAAATAATTCCAGTGGAGACAAGCTATTAAGTTCAAGTCGTGGATAGACTATTTTAGTTCATGCAATTGGTTGGGTCATCACGCTTTAGCTTTCCGGAATGAGTCTTTGAGGAGGAAGCTACACTGGTGGGGGAATGATGGTTTGGTTGTCTGTGATGGTTCTATTGTGGATAAATTAAAGATGTAGGGGAAGGATTAATCAGATGGAGGGTTTCATGAAGACCAATCTTGGATCCCTCAGCCTTTAGTGGTGGATGTCATGGACTGTGCTGGCATTGAAAAGGGGGTTGAGCTGAAAGAATCAAGTGTGGTGCCACTTGAGCTAAAGGTGAAGGATATCTTCACTAAGTTGAAGTAGGATTTGGGGGAGGCTGGCTCTAGAAATTGTAGTGGTGAATCTGTTGTTTCTCAGAAGATTTCAGGGGGTACTTATGAATTTTCTGTGCTTGAGGGCTCTTCAATGGTGGCAAGCCATCGAAGGGAAGTGGTTAGTGTTGAGCTAGGAAATACGTGTGAGAAATTTACCATGTATTTGGAGTTTTAAGATTCTTATCTTGTGGAGAGGGATGCTTGTTTTGAATCAGTTTGTGACGTAGTGGAAATGGAAGCATTCCATAATGGTCAAGCTAGTGGTTAAGCCTCCCTCTGTTTAGAACATGTGGGTGAACCTATAGTAAAAGACACATTTTATGCTGGAAAATCCAGTGACGAATGTTCTCTCGTTCTGGTTCAGGAGGGTAACAACATCCCTCCCCACTACACAGGTCGCGGTTTTGTGAATCCAATAGAGAAACTGATGACCTTTGTGAAGCAAGTTATTGGTGAAAGTGGTGCGCGAATGAAGATTTCAGTTGGGATGCTACCACTTTTTTGGAAGTAGGTGACCAACATTGAACTTGGTAACCATTTTTTAGGATTAGTGAATGATGAATTGGCTATGGATCAAGATTAGGATGTTCCTTTTAGTGAAAAAACTTATGAGGGTAAAAGTTATACATCTATAGTTGTTTGTGTTGAACCATTGATAGTCTCCATTAGTAACTGTGAATAAGAACTGGAGAATGAGATGAACTCTCATGTTCAGGAGGGCACTACAATAAATAAAGATTGCAGTACTTCTCTGAATACTATATCCAGAAAAGGTATTGTGAAGAAGGGGATACATGTTGGCCAAGAGTTTGTGGATCACCCACATTTTCTTTCCATGATCGACACTAACAGTTAATCTCATAAGGAACAGGGAGCGAGTGAGGGTTATAGTGAGGTGCACATTTCTGGAAAATGGGGGGATTACTCTGATAGTGACAAGGAAAATGATGGTGGAATTGTCCGGCCTTCATACAATGATGTTTTTCAAGGTGGGAAAAAGAAGGTGTCTAAGAATGAGGAAGCAATGGCTTCCCCACCATAAAGAAGGTTGAGAAAAGATTATTCTTACTTTTAAAATCTAATATCCACCAAGTCTTATATCTGGAAGGACGGCTGGGATGCATAGTCTTCTAAGGAGTTTTGTTGTTTTAGAGAAGTTGAACTTTAGAAGGAAATATGCCAAGATTTTGAAACACTATGAAAGTTCAGAATGGGAATCATCAACTGCGGAGGAAGAAATCTATCATGGATGTGGTGATGGGTTGGATTTTTATGATATGTGGTTGTGTTTTTCACCTTATTATACCTTCTTGATGTACTTTTTTTTCCTAATTAATGCTCAGAGTCTTGCCTATGACTGAGCTTCTCTGGTATTTAAACCCCATTAATTACATGAATATGATAATATAAATTCATTATACAATAGTCAAAATATATCAAATATTTCACGGTCCACAATAAGAAATATATCTTAAGAAGTTAAATTTGAGACAAAGAACCACTTACCATGTATTCCCGCTTACTTTATCATGCTCTAACTTCATGTATAATAAAAATAAATATCATAATAACATAATTTAGAACATTTTCACTTTCTATAAATTTTTACAATTATTTTATAATCATCTATTTCAAATATATTACCTAGTTATATTTTATATATATCATCAGATCATAGTAAATTTTGATTATTTGCTTTATAAAAGTACCTTAGTGATGAGTTTGATTATTAATTATTAATTCACGGTTAAAAATTACCTGATAATACAAGATAATATAACTATTCATCATATCCCATTTTCATTTGGTTAATGGTAAAGGTATGTCTTATGAAAAATGAAATTGTGAAGAAATATTTTCAGCGTTTTTGATGATCGAAAGGTGATATAAATTAATAAATATATTAAATATCAATAAAAGTTTTTAAAAATAATTTAAAAATATTAAATAGTTTATTATTACATGATATTATCATCATATAATATTACTTAATCATCCATGAAATAAATATTGTAAGATCATTATCATAGGTAGTAAAACTGACCCAAACAAAAGCGTGTTATAATGAATTATTGAGTAAGTAAATATTTTTATATAATGTCAATATAAATTTTATATAATATTAAACTTTCATAAATATAATTTAACTTCATTAAAATAATTGTTAAAACCAACCATGAATGTTGGTGATGAAAAATATAATTTGTTGTTCGTGGAGGAAGTAGTCTGCATATACGCACGATTAACGATTCATTTTCTCAAAAATTGGAATGAATTGAAGGTATATGATAAATTAACATTCCAAAATTATAAATTTTACAAATTAATAATATGAATTCCTAAAATCCATTCTTTCAACCATCAATTATAGGTGGTTATGATAAATGAACCACATCATTTTGTGGAGGTGTTGTCTGCACGTACGCACGATCGATGTTGTTTTGTTTTTCTTAGTGGATGAAAATGATTGAATAATATGTTTCCATGACTATAATAAAATTATAGTGTTTTAATAACAATGGATTCATTATAATATAATGTCCAGAAAAAATTGTAAGATAAATATTAATAAGAAAAGGCTAAGGAGTAAGAAATACTCATTTTGAGAAGATACGATTTATCTAGGAAATATCCATGGAAATAGAGGACTTAAGAAATCTAATTGAGACCATAGGCTTATTAAATTTATATAGGATTATATTAGAATAAAAATATAACATTTTTATGATGAAATTATACGGAATAAGGGTGTCTTTAATGGGTGAATTTGTTCCTATTTTATAAGTGAAGAGAAGGGTAATTTTGGGAGTACCCAATAATTTCCAATAATGGAATATTACTAGTCAAGGATAAAAGGTTCAAAAAGTGAAAAATATGAATTATATATAGTTATTGGGGATATACTACCCTCCAAAACTCATTTTGGAGACAAAATGGAGTGATTTAAGGTATTTTCTTACTTTTTTTTAACTTTTACCTCACTGTACTTTTACCTTAGTAATATATTTTTAACCTTAGTAATTAATTTTAATGATAAAATTAAAATTAAACTTATTTTATAATTTCACCATGATGTTTTAAAATTTTAAAATAATTTTATAGAATAAAATTTTTAAGGGTGATAAATGTTAATTTTAGAATAAATACACATAAAATGTAAAAACACTTTTTAGAAAAAGTTTTTTTTATGCTCAGAATTTATGTGTAGATTAAAATTATCATTTATATTAACTAAAATGAAATAAATTTATTTATTATAAAATAAATAATTTTTTTTCTTTAAAAAAAGTCCAAAATTGAAATTTACCATAAAATATTTATTTAAAATAAATGACCAATTTTTTTTTTAAATTTGAATAAAATGTTACATAAGCTCTAAAAATCAAATATAGGTTTTATAAGTTAAAAATAATATATTAAAATATATATTTTTACTCCTTAAATATATTTTAAATTAATTAATAGAATTTATAAACTTCTAGGTCCTGGTCATATATTGTTAAAGTAAAATAATTTATAATTTTGCTAAAAATTGTATTTTTTATTATTCACATAAAAAATTAATTATTTCATAAATATATTGAAATTCACCCGTAAGTAATTTTTAAATTATGAAATAAAAAAGGAACTTCATTTAAAAAAACTAAAATTCCAAAATTTATAAATTTATATTTTAAATGAAAATATAAAATTAAAAGAAAAACTCTTTTTAAAGGAACTTTTTAAACATATATTCCTTTTAGTAATACTTCTTAAAAAATTCCTAGCATCAATACTATTAACATTTTAGTTTATTTATTTAAATATTGTATATTACAAAAATAATTTTGTTAAAGATATTGATTTAATATTTTAGGATAAAATACACAACACTTTTATAAAAATAATTAATTGAGAAAGAGGAATCCCTTTAATATTAAATCATATTAATTATTTAAACTCTAAATGTAAGAAATTTTTGTTTAATAATATCCATTTATTTTCTCGATGATTTATTATTCCTTAATTTTCTCAATAATATTTATCTAATATGTCACGAATCATTTTAGTTAGGTGTTGTTTGTGAAAAAAGATATTAACAAAGTGTTTATTTAAAGTAAAATTATATTGTATAATCATGAGGTGTTACATGGTTGACCATGTGAGACATACATGTGATGGGGAAACTTTTTTCCAATGATAATTCAATATTCAATGATACAACCACAAAAACACCATCACCCAAGTCTTCATGGACTTGTTAAATTTACACAACATTATATCGCTTCAACAATATATATATATATATTGTAATTACTATAATAAAAAACACTAATTCAGTTTGTGGGTGTTTTAGAAGGTGATTAACAAGATAAAAATAATATTTATACAATCCATAGAAAAATAATATGAATTCAAAACATAAATTGAGTCATGTTCAAGCTATTTAATAACTAAATTATCAAAATATTAGGTTTTAAAAACAATTATAGACGGTTCATTAATAGTTTATATATTAATACAAATGGTAATCAATAAATATGACAAAATATTTAAAAATCATGAGAAATTTATATAGTAAAATAAAAAAATGAAGAAAATTTGTAAGAATTTAAAGACTAAAATTAATGATAACTACTTATAATACTCCCTATAAATACTTCCAATTTTACTACTAGTATTTGGTTTGAAGTATTAGTAATTTATTTTACTAGTAGTGATCGACAGTGGAACACCATAGGTTTAGTATCTTAAAAAGGTTGTATAGTTTGAGTTTTTTTGTCACTTTAAATGATTTATGATTAAATATTAAAGATAATGATTTATGAAATCAATTAGATTTTTTATTTTTGTGTAAAATAATGGTTTTGAAAAGAAATACAATAACGGAAACAAGAAAAAAGAATTTTTAAATGGAGAAATATAATTAAAAAATGGTGACTATAACCAATTTCAAGCCTCTAAGTTTATATTCTCATTAGTATAAAATATTTTTCCTAGGAAACTATTTTCAATGATATATTAATAATCATAATAAAAAATTCAATGTTATTGAAGTTAAAGAAGTTCATCATTATAATCAGAGTGAGGAATATCATTCATTCAATAAGAATGATTTATATATTTAGTCATTATTGATATAATTTTTCAATCAAACATGTATTATTCTCCCAACCATAATCGAGATAATAATGATTTAAAAAATAATTAATTAATTAAAATCACTTTAATTTGGATCTATATTCATATAATCAAATCCAATAGAAATAAGACTTAAAATGAATTAATTTTTATAGATGAAAGAAAAGATAATTATTATAAAAATGTAAATAAATCATATAAATATGTAAAAAATGTCTCCAGATTTATAAAATAATTCTAGAAATGATATGAATGAGATATAATAATATAAAGATAGAATGAGGTATCATTAGGTTATCCCAAGTTTAAAATTTCAAGAGGTTAAACCTTACATGAATGTACAAGTGACCCCTTCCATCTCCATATTATTTGTTAAGGATTCAATTAGTTTTAAATAATTATTCTATAAATAATAACTTTTCTGAAGTTATCTCTTTGGAAAACTAGAGTTTAATATATCAACACTCCTAATATAAAAGTCTTTATAGCTTGGAACTCCTTTATATAGGTGTTTTTGAGATACTCATATAGATTTTATATCATATGATCTCCAACAAAACATAACTTGTATTATGTATCCCTTGTGAATTTAGCCTTTATAATTCAAATAATAAAAACCACTCTAATTAAGTTCGAACAATAGATACTAATAAACTGAGCTTGGTAATAATTTATAGACTAACATTATCTATATCTCTAGATTTCATGAATGGCTGAATTTGTTTTATCTAAAACTTTGTTATTTAAACATATGGGAAACTAGGCGAATCAGCGATCAATTAAGCACAAACTGCAAAGACATAATGAATCTATCTTAACTCAAGTAGGTATAAAATAAAAACATTTTTTTATATAGATAACCTATCTTTTTACACATATTATTACATAATTTTAATCATAATTAACCATAAAATACAAAATAATAATCGTAAAGTCTAGTACCTTTTCAATATTAGGTACATAATTAGAAAGAATGAAACCAAAATAAAAAACATATTTTATTTAATATATGTAATTATCTCCTATCTTCATTTGAGATCTTACATCTAAATAGGATATCCTAAAGAATATATGAATAAAGGTATGAGCTAAAAATCCTAGTAATAGAATAAACATAAGAATAAATCATAACACATGGGTTAGAAGGAATAAAATTCTAAAATAAAAATGAATAGAACGTAAATAAACCTATGGAATCATAACATTTTGAAAATGGGATCATGTAATCATGGAATCATAGGAATGTGATAGCAATATAAAACATGACATAAAAACGAGTCAAAGCTAACTACCAAGACTATATCACATGGTGGACAATGTCCCATAAACAAATTAGGGTTTGTCCATATCCCAAAAATCCATCTCATGAGAAAAAACATTACCTAATGAATTGAAGTGATATCTTGGCTCACCCATAATAACATATTAATTCATATATGTGACCCATTAAGAATCAAACATAAGGAATAAATGTAAGGGTTTCTTATGGAATGAAATGAGTATCGTAATAATGTCATAAGGAGTATCCATTGGGTGTATCATAAAGCTTTCCATGAAAGAATGAATTTAAATCATACATGGACTTTATTAAGGAAAAAATAGTCATAGATAATGATAAATTATGTCCAAATGAATAGAAAATAAAAAAAAAATATTTTTTAAGAAACTTTTTGAAATGAACTACTTTATGCGGTTTAAAGGAAAATATAAAAGAGTATTTAAAGTAAACAAAGTCAAAATTGTTTTCATAAAACCAGAAATTAACTAAGATAGTTTTAAAAAATAAAAATAGTGATTTTATAAAAATATTTATGGCTTAAAATAGATTATGTATTGTACTTTAAAATGGCTAAGGAATTTGGATGTTCCCTTTAATTGGTATTACTTATTAGGTGGAATTGAAAAAGGAACCTTATAAAACATGTATTTCCACATAAAATAAAGAAGAATTGATCTAGGTAAATATTTGTGGATTATACAAACTTAATTTAGGAGTATTATATAAGAATAATTAATGAATACATAGGGATAAAAAGAGAGAAAGCATAACCGGAAGGGAAATGGAGGTTTGGTGAGAATCCCTTACCTTATGTTCGAAAGTGTTCTATACATGAAATTAATGTACTGGATAATAAAATTAGATACATTAATTAATTAATTAATAACATATTATACATTTATTTGATTTATTATAACTTTATTAAGTTTATTTATGGATTTTTATGAGTTATAAGATCAAATTTCTTTATTTTAGGAGTGTTCATTTCATGATTTCATTATTGATTCCCTTGAGTTTAATTATAGGTGTTCTTGTCAAATGGAAGAAAAACAAAAAAAGTGGAATAATATAGTATTAATATAATTATACTGTTTTAAATGGTACCCTATAAAATTTTATATATATGATAATGATTCATTAGATAAAACGTTAATGAAAAAATGATTAGTTTATTTTGGAAGTTTTTCGATCAGCACAAACTAGTTTTGTTTTATTATTTAATACTATGTATATATATTAGTTATAGAACATGAAAAAGATATAATATAAAGGATTAAATATTATTTAACCATAATAATGGTTTTATGAAAAGACTTGAATGTGTTAATAGAAAATGAAAACTCATCGTCCACAAAGGTGGTGAGTTGACGCCTCACCGATGATGTTTTCATTTTTAGAATAAAAGGATAAGAGAAGATACTTGATGATTTATATTAAATTAACATAATAAAATTACAGTATATATATTATAATGGAGTTATTATGATATTTTGGATATAGGAGGTGATGGGAGGATAAGAAATAAAATAAATTAAAGGAGAAAAAAGGGGATTTTGCCTCTTGAATGTCATCTCCTTGAGAACCTCCTTAAAGAACTTGGGATTGGTATTTTTTTGAGAAAAAAAGACTAGGACATGGGAAATAGGTTTGGAAGAGTAATTAGGTATAATATAAGCAAGATTAAAATCCTATAAGGTGTTAGGAGAAGAGGTGGCGAGGGGTGGTATTTATAGTAGGAGGATAGTTGTGTTTTTGAATATTTTATTCATGTGTTTATTATTCTAGATCAAGACTATAAATAGTGTTGATTATTATGACTAAGTATAGTAAATGGTTCAGGATATTTTAAAACAATGAGTTATTACCTCTTTCATAGATCATCTATGACTTAATAAGTCATGTATTTGTCAAATATCATAAATTATTGTATTTCACTATTTACCAAAAATTCAACTATTTTATTAAAAATACTAAATATTAACCCTAACCATGTTTTAACATATAGATTTAAAAAATGGACTCAATTTTATGAATATAATTTTCTACCTATGAGAAATTTAATTTTTAATTAAAATCATCATTTATTTGAGAAACACGAATTTTAATATTATAACTGATTTTACGACACTTTGAAAAATTAATTATGGTCTCATAAAATTACTTTATAATTATTAGAAAACACAATATTAATTTATGAATTTAATTTATGAAAATATATTTTCTTTTAAATCATTATATTAATTATAAATTTGTAAATAAATATTTATTTCTTATAAAAATACCAACACTTAATTTATCATTTTTAAAACATTTATTTACTTATATAATGATATAATGATATAATATTGTAATTTATAAGATTATTGGATATTTTATATACTTTCATAAGTGAGGTTACTATTCTATTGGTCAGATTACTATTCTTAATGGTCATTTTATTACTCTAACAGTCAGGTTACTATTCCTCCAATATAGGTTCCTTAATTTCTATAAATAACACTTATTTAATTCTTAATTTATAAGAACAATTTATTATATGTTATATGTGTGTTTTATACTATATAACATAAATATAAGAAGGTAAATTCCATTGATAATATTCTGGTTCGTTACATTCTTCCCCCTTTATGAAATTTCTCCCTTGAAATTTCATTTTACATACTAAAGTGAAAAAGGTGATGGTACTTCTCCTTTATTGTTTCCTATGGTTCCCATGTTACCTATTCATACTTATGGTTCTTCCATAGTACTTTGACTAGGTGAGTAGACTTTTGTATAAAACATTCTCTCTATAGTCTAATATTTTCACGAGGTGCTCCTCACAAGAGAGATAATTTTCTAACTATACCACCTCTGAATTCAGTACATGTAAGGGATCTAGTATGTAATTCCATGATAGGGATATGTGAAATACTTCATGTTCTTGAGACATGGTTGGTGGACGTCCTAGTCGATAGGCCACAACTCTAACATGATCAAGAATCATGAAGGGTCTGATGTACCTAAGACTTAGGATTCCTTTCTTCCCAAATATAATGATCATCTTCTATGGAGATATGTATAGGAATAATATATCTCCAACCTTAAACATTAGGTCCCATAAAAAATTATATGTATACCTCTTATGTCAAATTTAGGCTACCTTAATGTCTTTCTAAATGGTTTTCACCTTTTCAACCATTTCTTTAACCATTTCAAGTCCTAAAATCTTATGTTCACTGACTTCATCCCAACATGTTGGTGTTTTTCATAATTTCCCATAAAGGTCTTCATACTTATACATTTGGATTCTTGAGTGGAAACTATTGTTTTATTAGAAATTTACCAGAGGTAGATGCTTGTCCCATCATCCTTGAATGTCCATATATAATGATCTCAAAAAGTCTTCCATTATGTGAATAGTTTTCTCAGATTGGAAATCAGTTTGAGGATGATAGGCCGTACTAAAGTTTAGCATTATGTTTATCACATGTTGGATTATTTTCCATAACTTAGAGGTAAATTTCATATCTTGATATGACACAATTGATAGTGGTACTCTATGCTGTCTCAACACTTCTTTGATGTATATCCATGAATTTTGGTTGAGTGAGAAGTCCTCTCGAATTGAGATAAATAGAGACGTATTTTTAAGATGATCCAAAAAAACCCATATAGGATCTTTTCCTCTGAATTACCTTGGAAGTATAGTAAGAAAGTCTATGGAGGTGTTCTCCCATTTTTATTTTGCTATGGGTAATGGTTGCATCACCCCCTTATACTTTTTCCTTTCAACCTTCACTTGCAGACATACCAATAAATTTGATGTATATTCATCAACTTCTTTCTTCATATTGACCCACCAATAGTTATCTCAGATATCTAGATAAATATTTTCACTCAAAAGTTGAATACAGAAGGTTGAGATATTGGTGGGAATGTTGAGCTATTGGTATGGACTGATATCATGAGGAGGGATGACATCATTCTTAGTATGTACTAACTTGGGCCTTGTTATAAAGTTCTATATTTACATCCACCAATAGTTCTTGTATGAGGTATATATAAAACCCCTTAGACATGTAATATATTAAATTTATTTGTCCACATAATATTTTATGTTTCATTTAATGACATTATTTCATGGGGCTTGTGTTTCAAAGTTATCAAAGTGGTAAAGATTTTATTTTACAATATCATCATTTATCAAGATTGTTTATGACTATGTTTCCAATTAGATAATCTTATAAAACATCTGTTAATAAATACATAAATGTTTTTATCCTATGGTTATTTTTAATATCCCAAAACTCTTTGGTCCGTTAATTTGTGAAAATATGGTGTTTGAGGTGTTTTGGGAGGTCAAGGTGACTTATTTCAACACTTTTCAAAAATTTCCAGTTTTGTGAATAGTGTTTCCAAAATGGTAGCTCGTTACAATGGTAGATCATTCCAATGGTATCTCAATCCAAAGGTATCTCCTTCCAATAGTATCTCATTCTAACAGTGGCTTGCTCCAATTTTAGTTCATTCCAATGGTAGCTTGTTCCAGTGGTAGCTCATTACAGTGGTATCTTGTTCCAATGGTAGCTCATTCCAATGATAGCTCATTCCAACAATATCTCATTCAAATGGTATCTTGTTCTAATGGTATCTCATTCCAATAGTAGCTTATTCCAATGGTAGCTCAATCCAACGATAGATCGTTCAAACAGTAGCTTGTTCCAACAGTATCTTGTTCCAACGATGACTCGTGAATGGTGACTCGACGAACAGTAGCTCACCAAACAGTGAATCATCCAATCGTGACTCATAAAATGGTGAATTATCCAAAGGTGACTCATCCAATGGTTACTCATCCAATAGTGACTCATCCAATAATGACTCATCTAATAGTGACTCATCCAATGGAGACTCGTGAACTATGTTTCCAACTTCCCATAGTTTCACCCCTTTGATGTTATATTTGATGAAAAATTATTTTAAAGCCTTAATTTAAAATATTTATGGCCGATTCAAATCCCATAACTCCTATATTGTTTTTCTTAAGGGTCCGGGTGCCATTACTTGGTCAAAACATGTGAGCTTGACCAAATCATCCTTTAATGGGAGATATAAACCATATCTTAAACCAATGCTCCATTAGATTTCCAAAAGTTCCAAGATATCTACCACCCTTGTTTTTACTTCATGTTTTCACCTAGTATGGTACACCCCAAACCATTATTTCTTGATGAATTTTTGATTGCGGTGTGGTCCTTGGATCATGTTTTCTCTAGATTTCTTTCTACTGCATGTTCACCCCCTGTTTCTGGGAAAATCAGGATGTATCAATCCATCCTCAATATAAGGTATGTTATACAACTATTTTTATGGGTAATTTTATATGATTCCTCATATTAATCCCTTCCATGTGATGGAATTATATCTCCATGTTTTAATAGAGATTTCTGAGCTATTGGTTGGAACGATGGTGTTGCAGCATCCTTGGGTGGATGCAGTTGTTGCGATAGAGGTGATCGTGATCCATTATGTTGGCCTATTCTTGTGAAAATAAAATTGAAGAACTTTTTAGGTATGGGATTCACTACTTATCTATATATTTACATGAAATCATAGAGTTATCATGATTTATATCATTGTATCATAAATAAAATTTACATAATAATTATTTGAACTGGAATAAATAATTGGTATTAATTTCTTAGAGACGTTATTACCTCTTGTTTTTCTAGATAGTGTGATATATATACTTTTCTGGTTTATCATGTAGTACTTGATGTAAATTGGTAAAGAACATACATCTAGAATTAATTGATAATTAATTGGATAACTATTTAAAGAGGCATGCTAATGAATACAGTTGTTGTTGTTGTTTTTGTAATTTGATAATAATAAAATTGATGCATATATGCATGTTTAACAGAATTGGTTAATGAACATGAATCATGTCAAATATTATTGATAAATGTTTAAAGTCATGTTAAATTAATTTTTACTTAATTTTGGATAGCTTGAGAAGCTTGTTTCTTAGGTTTCATGTAGTTGGAACCTGAATAATGAATCAGTTAATTCAAGATTTAATAAAAACTAGTTGTGTGAATAAAATATAATTCCTTTATAGGGAATGAGTTGGTTATTTTTTGTAAAGACCAAGTGCCTTGTTCTTTGGAGATGTGATATCTCATTGTGTGTGTGAAGGTTGAATGCCTTGTTAAGGGACAAGATCCTAGTTTTTATGTTTGTTTGTTTCTTGCTGCTTGTGTGTGATGAGAGCCTGGGATGGCCAAGCCTAGAGGGTTGTTGTGGTATATGGGGGTAGGGAGGCCAAATTTTTGTGGCATTAGTTGATACCTAGTGTGGAGATATGCATCAGTTTGTGCATGTGGGTGTCAAGGAGGACATCCAAGATGATTGAAGGGGTTGAAGTAGGTCTTACCTATTGATGTGAAACTTGATTTAATGTTAAATATGTTGTTTTTTTATCTGATTTAGATTCCCCACTACTTGAGGAATATGGTATTACTTACGCTCCTGACAAAAGAGGTGATGATTTGTGGGGTATTCCATGTGATTTCTATATTTTGATTCTTGAGGATGGATGGGTCTACGCTCAAGCTCTAGGTCGAAAAGACTTGACATGTAGCTCATCTACTCACTATGTTGAGCCCCTTGTGTTTGGTATCTTAGAATGCTTTTATAGAATTCCTAGAAATATGGAAGTATATAAAGAGATAATGTTTTTAATAAATGAATAAAATTTTAACCCATGTGGTTGGAGATTGCTGGGATGCAGTGCTGAGGTTATGTTTTTGAGAAGCTATGGACTCATTTTGGTTATGCCTGGAGGTCCCGTAACTTGGTTGTGATGCTAATGAAATGTATTATGGAATATATAATGGTTAATTAATGGTTAAAAAAATAATTAAAAAAAATTTCAACTGATAAACAAGGATAAGTAACTTATTGTAGTTCTTTAAATGGTTGTGTGCTAATATGATATCTAGTCTTAGTAGTGGCAGTTGGGAGTCCGAGAGATGTTAGCTATAGTTGAGTATAAGACTAGGTTATGACTATAGTGTGGTTGTGAGTTATATTATATCATGTACTTTTTCTGTTTCTATATGCTACTCTACCCTTTCGGTTAGGGAAACTGAAACCTTGGGGATTCTAAGCCCTAGGGGGTGTTTTTCGCAACATCTCGGTGGGAGGATGGATGGATGAATACCCCATTTGACCCCACACTCTTGTCTTGGTAGTTACTTGTGCTGGTATGCACAACAATTAGTTTTCCCCATATATGTGTATAGAGAGATTTCATTCTTTTTTGTTATTTTACACACATATATTCTGGATAAAGTTCCTACAGACTACTATAGGTATGACATGTGTAGGATGTGATTGATTGGGGATCCTTACTCGGTGTATGGATTGTAATGGCTTGAGGTATAATACACGACATATGATACACGTTATATGAGCTATGGTGGATCCTAGAAACCACATGGTTACTTTTTTATGTGTATGTAGTGGTGTGTTTCACGAGGTGCATGTTGTGGTGCTTCACCCAGATATCTTCGGGATAAACATTTTAAAGATATATGCTCATGATGTGAAACATTAGGGAACAATGACAAACTAGTGGGGAACATGGTATACCTATTTAGGTGATGGGTTAGTTTCACCAGTTGTTCAATGTTCATTCGCATGATTTCATTACTTTTTTCATGAGATGATCAAGGGAAGATCCTACTGAGTATACTATTATAATCACCCTACGTTATATAAAATGTTTTTCTGGTGATTTGAAGCAGGTTGGAGATCATGCTAGTTACTACTAGGATGGGGTTTTAAGGGAGCTGTTTGGGCTTCGTGGTCGTAGTCATCTTTACTTTCTTTTGGTACTTATAGTTTTCCCTCTTAGTTGTAGTAGTTCTTTCCTAAAATTATATATGCGTACTTGTGATTATTTTATATTTTAGTCTAAGATAGATTTGGTTGGTGTCTATCATATCTCTATCTTTTTCATGTGTTCTCTTGGAGGGTAATTCCTCCCATTTGCGTTTTTACTATAGCTTCTATTCTAGTTGAAAACTCAAGTCCTACTGGAGGCAGGACTCAGGGGTCACTATCTCTCTTCTCCCATTAGCGGTCCCAAAGGGGTATACATTTTGGGGAAGGGTTTGTGACACTATTTCATGATAATAAATATTTTTCCTTAATTTTCCTCTCTTTATGTACTTACTACTTCAAAAAGAATGTTTTTAAGAAAAAAAATATTTTCAGTCGAAAGCACTTTTTCTTCCAAACCATGTTTTATAAAAATGTGTTCAATTTTTTCTTGAAAATTATTTAAATTATTTATTAAATACAAGTTTACCCATGTTTTAATTTTTACAAAATATTTTGAATGAAATCTTTATTTCATTTTCAAAACAATGCTCATTTTTTCTTTTACTAAAAATGTGAAAAGAATATTAGTTTCTAACAAGCACCACATAAACAGTATTTATCACTATCATAATTGATATAATATTTCAAGATCACCCTAATAGTTTCCAAAGTTATTTTCGAAGGAAATGTTTTCTTCAATATTTTATAAATTTTTAATTTTTTAATAATTGATTTCAAATTTAAAAGCTATTATGATTTTTTTTAAAATTGTTTTCAAAGTGGAAAGGATATTTGTTTCATGAATTTTTTAATGATTTTAAAGATTTATTTATAATTTTCAATTTTTATTTTCAAATAAATGTTTTTCAAAAAACACTATATATTTTAAAAAATAATTTTCAATGAAATGTTATTTTCCTAGAGAAATGTTCCAAGTGATTTATCATTTAAAATCATTATCTATTTAATATTACATCATTTGAGGTAACTTTTAATTTAATAAGGATATGATACCAGGATACCATTCTTATTATTTTCCTTAATATTTTATGTTTTTTATGAAAATATATTTATGAAAATAATTTCCCTTTCATGGGTTTTACCATGAAAAAATTCTTATGAAAATCACTTTTTCTCCATGAGTTAGATAATGATGTAATGATGAAATGATTATGAAACCTGTCTCTCTTACACAGGTTATGATATGATGAAATTTTTATGATTCCCATTTCATTTCATGGGTTATGATATAATTAATATTTTATGATCATGTGACAAAAATATGTAAGATTTATATTATGTGATAGGTGGGACCGATATCGCCTTATAATTTATTGGGTAAATATTTATATCTCAGGAGATAAACATGACTGGAATGGAGAGTGAAAATGGTTCAATAATATAATTTGTCCACTATAATGGTCTTAAGAGTAAACCTTGACTACAATGATCATTTGGGGAGTGAACCCATCCCACTATGATGGTTTTGGAAATGACCCTTTAATACTTTGGAAACAATTTTCTATGCTTATGTGTATATCAAAATTCCATGTTCTATGCCAATGATATGATCTCATTTATCATGTTATTTTATTTATTTATGATTCATATCTTATTAACTACCAATATTTATTCCATAACTCATGATTATTATATTTTATATGTAGGGTATGGTTTTCAAAAGTTATGATAATGTCCTGATACCCTTATGCTCATATTATACTTATGTATCTCCTTTATTTACCTTAACCGAGTAACTGAATTCACCCTTTATTATGTTTTATTTACCATGGTTATAAAGAAAGGGTTTTAATTAGGGTATTTTTTGTGAAGATTAATAAATTAGAATATCTCTATGGGAAAGATTAAATATATATTTCATAAACTAAAAATATTTTGTTATAAGCTTCCAAAGACACTAAACTATTATGGTATACATGTGTGTGTTTGTGTAATGTATTGAATATTCATAAAAAAAGATATAATATCTATTTATGAGAATATTGGGATGCTATATTTGGTATCAGAGTATGGGTTTATCTAACCTTTGGAAACTAGGATGAGAAAAATCTAGTGAGATACCTAGGGATATTTTAAGGATATGTCTAGAGATGTCTCTAAGGATAAGTCTAAGTATGATTCAAAGTTTAGGAAAATGTCCTGAAATTTTGGTAACGGATACAGTGAGTGGTTTATAAGAAATAAAATACTGATCTAGATTCTACAATTATACGTGGATCTGACATAGATGTATCTAGGGGTAATGAATCCAAAATGGGTGCATTGAGTTGGGATCAATCATTACCTGGTGTATGAATAACCGAGTATAAACCTATGATTTCATATATTAAAAATGTTTCATGATTTATACACCTGATAAGTTATTTTCAAGATCATTTAGTTTCCCATTATAATAAGGGTTTATCACTCTATGATTTTTGGTTTTATTAATTGGAGGGAACCAGAAAGAATAGGTTTAACATTGAATGTGATGGATAATTTTTTGATGAGTAATCAAATGGTATGATGAATGGCGTAACATATGTTTTTTATTATGCCTAATTATCTATCATGAAACATGAATAATAACATGTACCTTATCTAACTATCATACTCACCAAATAAGATAAGTATTGAGTTCACCGAGAGTTAGAGTAGTAAATACCATGGAGGATAGTAGGTGATGTTTCTTATATGTTGAGAATGTGGGAAGAAGAACACAGGGAAATGCCTCAGTAGGATGAGAATAATGTTATACCTATATTATCATAGACAATTTCATGTTTAAAATGTGAAAAGTATGGTAATTATGAAAATAATTCTCTTAAAGGTAAATCTCATGATAAAAATCAGCAAGGTTGTATGAGTAATATTTATATTACTGATGATAAAGAGACTACACATTACATATGAATGAAAGAAGTGTTAATGAATAAGACAATGAAGCCTAGTAAATGGGGTATAAAGAAAGAAGAATTATTGATGTATTTATGTATTTTGGTTAATATAATTATATTTTTATAAGTGGTATTTTGGTTAATATAATTATAAAACATCTATGGATTGTTCCCCTGTAGTTTTGAATTAAGGAGTTTCAAGAATAAGTTAAATGGTATTTATGGTGTAAAAAAGTGATTTAATGGAAAGATGATATTTTGATTATGGTAATTTAACCCTTAATATGTTCCTGATTTCTATAAAATATTGTATATTTTAGATAAATGGATAATTGATATGGGTAAAGTAAATTGGATAATATTGATGACCTCATAATAGATAAAGGATTTTTTGAATAAAAAAAATATCATTGATGGAGTTTAAAATACTATTGGATATATTGAATATATTCAATAATCTATGGTTTTATCAAGGAATAAGGAAGCATGGATGTTTTAATTGAGGTTGTATGGTAATTCTGATTGTTACCATGTTTTAAGAGAATACAAGATAAAGGTATTCACATGTTTATTATGTGACGATCAAGAGATAATTTATGATACATGGGGGATTAATATTAATTTTATTTTGAGTAATTTAGTGACCTTATTTATAAATTATTAATTTTTAAGGGTTATAAGGTTAAACAGTTATGGAATGGTTTAAGTTAAACATTGGATGTGGTTTTATAGATTATTTTATTACTTCACCATAAAAAGATTTATCCATATTAGATAACTAGTGTTAACTTTTTTTAACTAGAGATAGAAGGAATGCCTTATCATTATTTTATGTATTTAATTTATTACATCACACATAAAAAAATTCATTTCTAAGAGTAAGAGATAAAGTGGAAATTGATCAAAGAACAATTAAAGGATGAAATTGTGGATACGAAATAAAAATATATTAAGTACATTTTCATATGTTCTCAGTCTATATGAAAAAGAAATTCCCCAATATTAGGGAAATGGATCTTGAAATAAAATGTTGTCATGTTATCATAATTTTTTTATGATATCATTGAACTTTTACATGCCTCTTTAGTTTATGGATTTTGGTTGTTAACCTTATCTAGATCACCTAAAATTAATGTAATCAATGTTCTTTATCACTCTCCATCATTAGTTGGGTGTTAGTTTTTCCTTCTATGTCCATGTTTTCACTTCTCACCTATGTTATACTATTTGAAAACCTAATATGTGATACTCTAGATTAATTTCACACATCACTTTACATTTTTCAAGAGGATGTTTTATTAACCCTTTTTATGATATGGGTTTCTATAAAGGCATTTTAAAATGTTAAACCTCTAATGGCTGAGACAAATTTTGAGGGTGAAATTCATTCTAAGTGGGGTAGAATGTAACACCCAGAGATTTTGTGGAATATTTTAATTTTCAAATAAATTTTATATGGTTGATATTTTTCATTACACACAAATAGATTATATCATTCTTTATATGATAAACCAAGTTTATCTTGTGTAACATACAACAATGAGTTTCTTTGAGAGCATGCATGACACATGACACAGAGCTTCATCAAACCCTCAAATAATATTATTTTAAATATGAACATTATAACTCAGCTATTAAATTGGTAAATATGAATAGTATTAACCACTTTATGAAATGTAATTAAAATTTTCCTACTCAATATAAATTTATTTATAATCTCTTAGTATATAATCAATCAATTCTTCGTAAATTATTTATATTCATCAAAAATATGTTTTATTATAAGAAGTTTTTTTATTTATTTTTATGAGATAATATTATAATTAATTTACAGATATTTTAAAAAATTTATTTGATAAAATTAACTTAATTATTATAATCACCATATCAAAATTAACTTTTGGTTAAATTTTGGGTTTTTTCAAAAAAATGTTGATTTTTTAGTGAGTAGTGAAAAATATTGATTTTTGTAAACTATAAATTATTTTCAATAAATAATGTAATTTAAATTATTAATTATATTTTAAAGTAAAATAATTATTAATTATTAATATTTAATACACTTAAATTAATTTTTAAACCACTTTATATTTTTTTAGTATAAGTTTTTTTTGTGGTTTAAAAGAGGGTTTTTTTTCTGAAAATTATTTTGAAGAGAATAATTTTTATCTTTTCTATTTAATTAAAATAATAACTAATGTTGAATATATTAAATTAATTTTATAGATTATATATCATTAAATTTTAATTAATATTCATACAATTATAATTATTATACATATAGTTAATATAAAATATTTTTTTTGCTTAAAAAATACACTTCTCAAAAAACCGCTTTTTCATCGCTTTATTGGGTTTTTTTAAATTAACCTTTTCCCATTTTAAAAAATTTATTTGGGAAAAAATATTTATTATTAAAATATTCATGAAAAAATTATATTATGGTGATTTTTTGAGAATTTGTTTGAAAATATTAATTTTTTGATGAATGGTGAAAATGCTAAATTTTAATTGAAAACTGTCGTAAAATTTAATTTAATTATAAAGATAAATTATATTTTAAATTGGTTTTAAAATAAAATTAGTCCAATTATAAATCTATTAATCCAATTTAGGTCATTTAAATCAATTTTATATTGAATTTATATATAAAAACTTTGTAAGCATTTGAATATTTTCTCTTTAAAAACTCACCTTCTTATCCCGTTTCTAGGAATAATTTTAAAATAAAATATTCCAATTTTGTGAATAGAATTTGTTAAAATGTATTCCATATTTTTAATTAGAATAATTTATATAATTTATTAAGTTAAAATTATTTTTTTACCAAAACTAATAGTAAAAATAGTAAATGTTATTTACTGTAGTTATGGTAAAAATGGGTTTACTGAAGTTAAAATAAAATGATAAGTGTTAAAAGTAAACCAAAACATGTAATTCACCAATTGTATTGGTATATTTAGACCTTATTCTATATATTATATATAATGGTCAATTATTAGATCATTTTTACTTGTCAATAACATGGGTGTAATTATTTCTTTCAAAAAATTACAAGTGTGCCACTCACCACACTCATAAAGGCCACCATTTATCACCTTCTATTTACTCCTTCAAACCCGTTTGGTTCTGGAAATACCTAAAAAAACACTTCCCAAATTCCCTAATCTCATCTTAGAATCCTAATTTTGGATATAAATCCAACCTATAATGAATTTTGGTGCAAACCTAAGGAGTATACCAGCATAAGAGGTAACGTTCATCAATGAGAATTTTTATTTTATTTCTTCCTCCACCTCTTTAAATTATTATTATTCCACGATGATATAATAACATCAATATGTTAAATATACTAAGACTTTTTTATGTTAATTTAATGACCTACAACTATCTTCAATTCCATCAAATAGGTTGTGAAATCATCATTCGTGTGTACGATGGGCTACCACCTTGCGAATCGATGTCATTTGTTTTCCATTACCACCTCTCGTGGTTAGAAATAATGATGAATTAATTATTTATATTTTATATTTATGTTATTATTATTTTTATGGAATTATTATATCACACATACCTTCATGCTTTCCATTTATTGTGAATATGATAACATCACTTGTGTGTATGATGAACTACCACCTCCCGAAGCGATGTGATTTATTCACGCTTTACATGAAAGGTATTATGGATTTATTTAAGAAAAAAATGTGATATATATACGAAATAAAAAATATTATTTAATGGTAATATATCATTTATATTTCTTTCTTTTAATTCTATAAGAAAATGGAAACAATGTTCAGGAATATGTACGACCTACCATCTCCATGAATGGTTTATATCATTTTCCGTAATTAAATTTGATAGATTAATCTAAATGAATATATATGATATTTATATCATATTAAAAATTTGATAGTTTATTAAATCATGATCAAAATGAGAGGACCAAAAATAAAAAATAAAAAAATATAAAACAAATGTGGTCATTACATGAAACGTAACTTTAATATTAAATCGTTAATAAATGGGTCATAAAAGGTCATAAGAAAATAATATATTTTGTGATATATAAAAATATTTTTCTTTAATATATGTATAACAAACTTATATTTATTATAAAATTGGTTTAAATGTGTATGATGGAAGTCAAGAGTTAAGATGATGGATTTCAAGTGTCTCTTATTTCTAAGAGGCATATGAAAATTCACCACTAATTTATTTTATGTGGTGTATATACTACCCAAAAATATATTTTATGAGGCGTATAATTATAATTATTGGTATTTCTATAATTCCCCAAATATATGAATTATTTGTATTATTATTATTATTATTTTTTGAAAATAAAAGTTATTAATTCAGAAGAATTCAATAAATAAGATCATATGAGAAATATTTTTATTAATAAAAAACAAATACATGACATAATTAAAATGATAAAGAAAACAAATAATCTAGAAAACTCATTTTAATCCCTAACAGCACCACTGAAACACCTCCAATTAACACAATAAGACCGATTATTTATCCTTCATCCCTTGGATCTACCATAATAAAAAAAGAAATGTAAAGAAGAATAATTATAATATTGAGAAACAAAGGATTTTATAACACCAAGATGAAATTAAGAAATAAATTTTAATGAATTTTTGTTGTGTTTTTGAATTCCCTTAAATCGGTATTTATAAGATTTTTATGTGACCATTGAAAAAAAATTTCCATTGAGGTTTTTATATCCATTTGGTGTTTTAAATAATAATTATAAATAATAATTTAGATAATAAAATTTAATTAAAATGTTTATTATTATTAATTATACTCTTAAAGTAATTTTTTTTTAATTTAATAAAAATATATTAGTATATAAATATTTTTAAATAATAACAATAAAATTAACTTTTTAATCTAAATAAATTCATATATATTAAATAAATTATTTCTAATTTTCTTATGTTTAATAAATTTTCACTAAAAAATTTGTTAAGTTCCCACCACATCTAATGAAAAATTATAAGACCAAGCTCTCAAGGATCAATGGAGGCACATCTAGGTTCCAGAACAGCTTGAGAAACCTATTTCATTCCCACGTATAGGGCCCTCGATAATTAAACCATATAAAGGTGGGTCGAATCTCAGGTGAGAGCCTGTGTGTAAAGCTCCATGTAGTGTGTGCTTGTGTCATAGAGATGAGGGGATTTATTCATTGTATTATAAGGTAGTATTCAAAATCCCCACATTTTGATGTGAGACTTGTTTTCATCAGAGAGATGTGACTTAATTCATTCAATTCAGACTGATATCGTCTTAATCTTCTACTCCTTTTCCCCTGATTAAACCCTCATATTCCTTCTTTAATGTGTTGGGTATAATCCCAGTCATTCGATCTGCCATAGATCATCTGATCCATTCCCTACTATCTTCAACTTATCCTACCTTATTAAACCCTAGATGCACCACTAGGTTGACGTCGTTGGTGCCTTTCCTTTATTTCTTTCCACCATCAAAATTTATTCCATCTCCATAATCCAAGTCGCCCTCGATCCCATCTCATTTTTGATTTCCACATAAATGACATTGATGGTGTTTTCTTTTAAAAACTGAACCCTTTGAAGCATCATCCCCATGTCATGGATTCCAAATAAAGTTTCAATTAAATATATATATTGGTTATCCGAGTTTAAAAACCCTAAATTAACACCATTATTTTGGTTTAGTTTAAGTCAATTTTTAAACCTTTTTTTAATATATCAACATGGATTGTCAAATTTATATGAATAAATTTTATTCAACCAAATTGGATAAATGGGTCGAAAACCCATGGCTAATTTTTCAAAAGGGTTATGTTTAATTAACAAACAAATTTTATTTAAACTCTTCCTTACACACTTTCAAACACCTGATACCCCTTTCATTTCTTCATCTCATTGTCCAGAATCCAATACGTTCAACTCATCCTCACTTTCTTGTAAGGAATTTATTTATTTAAAATCTTTCAAAATTTATTGTTCTCATAAGGGTTTGATTTTTTTATAAATCCATGTTTAATTTTTAATGATATATACATATATATGTATATATACATATATATATATATCTAACCATCATTAATTATTTTTCAGAACTTATAATATAAGGGAATTGAAATTTTTATTTATGAATTTTTTTATACATTTGAAAATGTTTGAATTTATTTTTAATATATCATTTTATGTTACGAAGGTATATGTATATATGTATACATAAATACCCATTCATTTATATTGTTTTGTTTAAAAAATTATAAGAGTATTTGTTCATTTCCATGTTTATAGTTTAGATAGTGTTTGATTTATGTGTTATTTAACAAGATATATATATATATATTCATTTATCTATTTTACCCTATTTATATCCTGAATATATTAAGTAAAGGATTAATCAATTATTTTCAAATTTAATTGTAATATTTTTATTTTTTTGTCAACTTATCAAATTATGTATGATTTATAAAGATATATATATATGTATGTATATATGTATGTATGTATGAATATGTATATTTATATATTGTCTTTATTTTTTTAAGAATTATTTCATGAGAAAAACTTTAAACAATATCAAAACTTTTTTTTATTGTTTAATTTAAATTGTATCATTTTAAATAAAATTTTTATGGAAGTAGGCATCATTTTATGCGAATATTTTGTATATAAATGATAAATATTATCATTTTATGTGCTAATTCTAAATAAAACCTATCATTTCATATCCAAAAAGCCTTTATACATACACGAATGTCATAATTTGTATAAGATATGTCCATAATCTATAATACATGACATATCATTCATGCATTACTTTTTTATTAATTGTATATATATGTGTATTGAATAAATCATATTTTCCTAGGGGATCTTGTTGAAATGGTTTTATATGTTTAATGAATGGAAAATTTAATTTGAGAATATTGGAAACATTTTACGTATTTATAAAAATTGGGGAAAGTCAGTTACTCTAATTTATCAGAATATTTCTTAATTAAGTTATAAGTGTAAGTTTATTTATTAGAATATGTTGTCAATGTTTTTGAATTTATAAAAACTAGTGAATAATGAATATATATGTATAGAAATATTAAAATGTTTTCATTAAATATGACATTTTAATGTTGTAAATATAGTAGTGATTTGGGGAGTGAGATCATCCCTAAGAAAGTGGGCAGATCCAATAAAACCTTATATGTTTCAAGTGGCCTCAGTTTTTTTCAAAATCTTGCATTTAGTTTTCTGAAAAAATAACTGGAATATGTTTAAATAAATTTTTGAGTATAATAAATTTTCAAAGAAATGTATTATTTTCAAGGCATAAGTAATTTCAATAATATATTTAAAAGGCATCTCTAAATTTATTTTTCGAATGTATTTTTCAAAAGAATATTTTAAAAGTATTTATGAAAGATTATAAAACCCCTTAATTGAAAAAATAATTACTCACCATATATTTTTCATTTATTTTTTCATAGGTTTTCTGGGTTACATTATAATGTGTATTTCATTGACGAAGCAACATGATCAAAGGATTTTATTTATTTAATTTTATTTTGTATAGTTTTGTTACATTTTATGGAATGTATCTAATTCTCCAAAACCTAGACTGTTAAAAGTTTCTGGTATGTAATAAATGTTGTGTATTTGTTCACATTATTTTATTTTAAAAAAATACAACATTTATATGAGCTGAACATGGAAGCATGGGATTGGGAATTTATAATTTAAATACCCATTTGGGGATCTATCTTTCATGGATTTTACAGTTCAAAAGTTACCAAATCAGTATGATATTTTGGTCTCAATTTTATTTCTTTGAGACATATGAATATGTTACACACCTATCTTATTGTATGAGTTGTATATACTTTCCCTTTGAAATTTAATATCATTAACTCATTTATCCTCATGATATATTAAGTTTAATTTAGTGAAATTCCTTTATGGGTCGTATGTTTCAAAGTTACCAAAGTAGTAAAGATTTTAAGATAAAATATCATTGTTTATCATGATTTTTATGATTATATTTACAATAATGTAATATTATGATATATATCTCTAGAATCTCATTAATTTTATTCTCCTTTCATTTTTTCCTAAGAATACATATTTTGCATTCATTTTCTTCTCTTTATGTACTCATGAGTTCAAAAATAATATTTCTAATAAAAATTATCTTTTAGGTCGAAAACCCTTTTTCTACCAAAACCATGTTTTCTAAAAATATTTTAAAAAATATTTATAATTTTTATAAATAGATTTATTAAAGAAATTTTTAACAATTGTTTACTTTTTTAAAAAAAATTGAATTAATCTTCATGTCATTATCCAAACAATGCTAGTTTGTCCTTTAACGAAAATGTAAAAAGAATATTTGTTTTTAACATGCACATGATGAAAAATATTTATCACTATCATGATTGATCAAATATTTTTGGCTTCCCTCATAAGTTTTCAATTTTTTTTCAAAGAATATATTTTACTTAATATTTGGGAAATTTTAAAATTTTTAACAATTGAATTCAAGATAAAAATGGATTTTGAAAATGTTTTAAAAGTGTTCTCAAAGTGGAAAGGATATTTTACTCAATAAATGTTTTAAATTATTTTTTAAATATTCCTTTATAAGTTTCAATGTTTATTTTCTAAGATAATGATTTCAAAAATATATATATATATTTTTGTTTTAAAAGGTTATTTGCAAAGAAAATTAATTTTCCTCAAGAAATATTCCAAGTGATTTATCTTTCAAAATAATTCTCCTTCTAAGATTATATCCTTTGATGTAAAATTTTCATTACTGGGGATATTATCCAAGGATACCATTCTTAATATTTATCAAGATGGTTTATTTTTATTATGACAAGATTTTTATGAAACCTATTTAGATTCAATGGGATATACCATGATAAAATTATTATAAAACCCTCTTATTTTTCTATAGGTTATGATATGATGAAATGATTATGAAACCTATCTATTTTTCACAGGTTATGATTTGATTAAATGTTTATGAATCCCATTTTATTTCATGGGTTTTATATAATGAATGTTTTATGATATTATGGCACACATATGTATTATTTTCATTATGTGATGGGTGAGATCTATATCTCCATATAATTTATTAGGTAAAGATTTATATATCATTAGATAGAAAGGACTAGAAAAGAAAGTGAACTAGGTTCAACAAGGGAATTTTTCTATTGTGATTGTCTTGGGAGTGAACCCTAACTACTATGATGGTTTTTAAAATGAGCCTAACTACTATATTAATAATTTTCTATTCTTATGTGGATTCCATAATTCCATGTCTAATTCTAATGTTATGCTCTAATAGATTATGATCTTTGATTTAAATATGATTATTGTATTATGAAATGACTATCTATATGCCTTAACTCAATATTATGATCCCTAATATGTAGGGTGTGGTTTTTAAATGTTATTCCCATGTTCTCATACCCTTATGCTCATGTTGTGCTTATGTATCTCCATTTTTTCCCTTACTGAGCATCTAATCTCACTCTTTTTATATTTAATTTCCAAATTTTATGAAGAAAGGGTTTTAGGTAGGGTATGATTGTGAAGAGTAAAAAATGTTATTATCTTTATTGAATAAATTGAATATCTTGCATAAAATAATAATATTGAATTCTAAGTTTTCAAATACACTAAACTATTATGTTCCTTAAGAATATGTTTTTGTATTGTATTAAATATTCATCTAAAAATATAAAATATCTATGTATGATAATCCTGGTTTGTTATACTATGAGGATTAAATCTCATCTATACACAGATAAGGAGTGTAAAAAACATGTAATTTAATAGATCATCAAATCTAGAGTTGGGATGAAAATCGATACGGTTCTTATGTTAATCATAGAGAGATACACATATTTATAAATCATTGAAGAAATTCTATGATGTAGTAGGAATAATGAAATATGAAAGAGTTCCCCTTGGGAGAGGAGTGAATGAACCCTAAAATATTTAAAGGAATTGATATTTGGAATAAAGTGATAATTACTAATATTTTATCCAATTAAAGTTATTATAGTGGATTTTGGATTATTAAAACTCTACTGTTCCATTCTCTTTGGATGTAACCTGTTATGGGTGAACCAAGTTAATTACTTATGTCTCATGTGCTTAAAATTTCAATATTTTTTTGTTTATTTCTATGAGATCTACAATTTGAGTAATAGATATAGAATTATATTCCTTCCAATAATGAAGAAAGATCCAATAAGTGATGGGTTTCAAAAAGGAAATATTTATTAGATAACCACCATGATTTACCCACCTATCAAGGAGTATTCATTCAGCTTGGTCTCAATAAGTGGTATCAGATCATAAAGGTTCTGACTTGAAGTTCAATATTGACTTTTTGCATCTTTTTTCTATATGGAATCATATGCGAGACATAATATTTTAATTCGTACTGAATTTTATGGTTTTAGAAAGGATATGGTTTAATTTTATAGGCTTGTATTGATGTTGTTAAAAAGTATATAGATTGTGATGCTGATTTGAAAAATTAAAATGAAAGAGTTCATCATACAATGATATAAAATATCATTAATAAATCAATAATTAATGAGGTATACAACAAAACATCTCATTTTTCTACTACATTTGAGATATATAAAAACTTGGAACAAATTTATTGGAAATTCATAGAAGATGAGGATATTACGATTCCAACTTCAAGAGTTTAATAAAAATATATTAGTTTCAATCCTTCTATTATAAAAAATAATTAAAATTAACTTACATCAATGGATAATAAGATAATTTTTAATTATAATAATACTCTCGAGAAGATAGACTCTACAATCAAGGTGACCAATTTTTATATTATTATTACATCAAAAACTAAAATTATTTTGGAAGATGATTGAAAATATAGAAGTTCATATTTCCCATAAAGATTGAAGTATATGTTTATTCTATTAAAAAATAGGCAATGACATTAATTCTTCAATCCTAAGTATGTTTTTTGTATCAACCAAGATAATAAGCAAGCCTTGAATAATAAGGTGGATTAACTGGAAATCATTTATAAGGTGGAATAAACAATCATAATAGATTTTGTATTGGAAAATAAAATATTGAAGAAAGAATTGATTTCCTTGAATGAATACATTATGAATATGGGTGAAAATATTAAGGGTGAAAGTGATTTACTTGGATAAATTTCAAATGATCTAGGATAGAAAATGTATATGGAGAAGGTGTTGAAAGAATGTGTTATTCCTCTAAAAAGTAAAATTGAGGAGAGGATATATATTAATAAGTAATTTTAGTTAAAGGTTAGAGAGGATATATTCTTAGTTAGAGGAGAAAGATGAAAATATTAAAGATCTATGAATGAGACTGAAAACCTTAGATAGAAAGATTTAAATACATCCTATGGAATCATCAATAAGAAACATACATAAGGGTTGAAATATTAAATTAGTGAGTAAGTGGAAATTTTTTACTAAATTTAGAGGAGATATACCCCAAAGAAGAGTGAAATTGAGGTACTACCACCATAGATTTATGGGACACACTATAATGCATGTTTAGAGGTGAAATAGTTAAATATTAGTTAATGTTTTGTTGTATCATCACAACAAAGGAATAACTAAAAGAGGTATGAGTTTTTTCGGATATGTTTTATTTATTATAATCATGGTCACATATTAAGATATTGCAACATGAAAAATAATGAATATTATAATAAGAAAACCCTTATTCCCTTGTTATGTGTAGTATAATATGAATGGAAAAAAAATCATTTTCTTTTAAAAATAGATTTATTATTTTGGAAGAGTGAAAGGAATAAAAAAAGTGCATCATTCACCATTAGATAAGTTAGTGCATTAAACCTCATGGGAAAAATAAAGTAAAATATAGGAGATGAAGAAAAAGTAAGATTCTAATATTTAAAAAATGTATGAAGTTCATGTGATAAAGGACTCACTAAATAAAATAAATTCTGAAGTGATTATAATAGAAATTAAAGAGGAAAAACATGAAGCATGCCAAATTATTTTCAAAAAAATATACCACATAAAAAGAGGAGATGACCGATGGAATATCCATGTTGTGTAGAAGGAATAATTATGAATTATTAAATGAAGTATCAAATTAAGAAACATGAAAAAGTGATATTTGTCTTACAATGGAGGTAAATCCCAAGCCAAAGAAGATGAATAATGCCTAAGAAATTAACCAAAATAAAATGTGTAGAAGTGGTTTTTAAAGGAGAACCACTAATAATGTAACATCCCTAGTAAGTAATGAATAATAGATATTTTTATCTATGACTATTAATGAATTAGATAGTGTTTTAGAGGCTCAAAATGAAAATAAATCCAATCTTAAACATGGAATACACTAATATTTTTAAAAGATTGTTTTACTGCCTTTTAATGGAAAACCATTTTTAAATCTATCTTTAGAAAATTTTATAAGCTATTTTTGTAAAAATAAACCTATTCTTTATGATTGGGACATCAAAATTTACTTTGTGTGAATTTTTTGTATTTTTCCGATAAAGTTAATTTTTTAATGACTAGTGAAAAATGTTGTATTTTAATTCAAAACCTCTTTTTAATATAATTTATTTATATGATTAGATTATCTTTTGAATTGGTTTTGAAGTGAAATTAGAATATATTTTTACCATTTTATCCAATGGTGGTCATTGGATTCAATTTCACTTTGAAATTGGACTTAAACTAGTGTCAATCTTTTGATACGTATTGTTTCATAAAAACATGCTATTTATCATGACAGTGGGAATTAGTTATTAAATTAATTAATGAAACTTACATGTTTTGAATTTTTTAAAATAGAAATCATTTTTTAATTCGGAATATCAAATATAGATTAGGGTGATGTTTTGGTATCTTTCTGAAAAACATCAATTTTTGATGAATAGTGAAACCACTAAGTGGTTGTTAAAGAAACTGATTTTTCGTTTAAATGTAACTTTGTCACTTCTGTGATTTGATTTTAAAAAATCCGACATACATGGTTTTAATTAAGAAGTAAAATGTGGTTCAATGAGATTAAAATAATTTTTTGGTGAATAGTAACTTTTAAGTTCTTAATCGCGATTAGTGGTAATTAGTGTAGTTTAAGGTAAAAATAATGTTTTAATAGTATGAGATGAGCTTGAAACATGTCCTACCCTCATTGGATGTTTCATGGCCGACCAAGAAAATCCATGGGTCAACTTGGGGACCCCATGGAGCCACTTTGGTTGGGAAATGACATAAATAACTTTTTATTTAATGTTAAAGTAAAAATGACACAAGCAAGAGATGTTTTAATAAAACAATTTTTACATGGGGTTATACAAGTCATATTTTTGATTGTAAATAGTAATTGGAAAGCTAAAACGATTTCCTACATCATAGTATTTGTTTTATAATTTTTAGACTTTAAATAAATTAAATTATTTATGACATCATGATGATGCAGCGATTACCTAATTAATAAAGGATTTAAATAAAATGGAAAGATAATGTAAAATCTAAGACCTACACATGTCCAAAACCTATTGGATGGGTGGATTTCGAACCCTTATCACCTTAACCTCGAATTATATCAATGTGGAACCTTTTGAATCCGAAAATAATTTTAAAATAAAGTAACATTTATTTACTTTCCAAGAGTTCCCCTCCTCTCCTCTTATAAACGGCCCCCACCTCTACCTACTTACCCACACATCCAATGCCTTTGGCTCGGAAAAACCCTGCCCATTTTGTCTCTAAAATTCCCTCTCTTACTTCTGGAAGCCTCACTTTGGGCAGAAGTCTTCCCAAGGAAGCCTTTGAGCTCAAACCAAAGGGAGTTACCCGATTTTAAGGTAATGTCTTCACTTGAGTCATTTTGTTTTATTTTGATTCTCCAACCCCCTAAACTCTTTTTATTCATTTCTTTTGAAACAACTCAAGTATATTCAATATACTAGGATGTTTTTATAAGAAGTATTCGAGCTACACTTAAACACACCTACATCTAATGGTTAAAGGACATACTGTTTCCATGGATGGTGAATTTATGCCTCCCGAAACGATGATTGTTCAACATTCTTTTAACACCTTCAAAGGTGTCCATTAAGATGTCACTATATTTATATATGATATATAATATGTTTATGTTTTCCTTAATCTTATGTATTTTTCATTTTGGGAATACCTTTATGGCTTCCATTATGGGTAAACTGGATATCTTCATTTAAGGAAGTGCGGACTACCGCCCCCTCAAAGTGATTTGATTCGTTAAATACCATATGTGGGACGTAAAAAGGATGGAACTATGATATTATAAATATGATATTATACTGGAATTATAATATACCTTTATATCATTATGATTCCATTCTATAAAATACGAAATAGAAATGAAAGTAGCGTTCATGCGTACGTATGGCTTACCGTCTCCATGAACGGTGCATTTCATTTCTTACCTCTAAATTATTATGTAATATTATAAATGCATGCATGTACTAGATATATATGACATATATGATATCTACATCATGAATACCATTCTGGATATAATGGGTACATGAACAACTTGTAATTATAAAGGGCTTATTTTTGACTCAAGTACCAATGATCGTTAAAACGACTGTTATTAACTTAAATAATTACATAGTGTTCATGACATGACAATAAGTGATATAAATGGAATAATGAACTTGAAAAAGGTTCTTAAACGAGTAGAAATTAACTCAAGTTTATTATTCAGGAGATTAAAGAACGACTGAGTCAAGTCGGACCCGAGGTATAGGACTTCGTCTCAATCTCCTTTCATTAAGGCATATTTTGTTTTATACACAACCTTCTTTTATACGGTGTATAAACCCCTTTGAATTTTACGTTTATTCAAAAGGAATATTTTTTATACGAAGTGTTTACTAAACGAAAAAAGGGAATGTTTTTGTCGTACATATGCGGCGACAACGACTTCTCCACCGCCGTGACCATTATTTGAGTTTCAGATTCCTCTACAAGCCATACCTTTTTAAAAAGAAAAATAAATACCATGTTTTACTTTTCTTTTATTTTGGTATTGAAAATTGTTTTCATAATGTTTTTATATCAATGTGTTTTATTGATATCTTGTGATTGAAAGGTGGAAATATTATGTTTCCTTTATGTATGTTTTATGTGATATGATTATGTTGAGGTTCTTGGGAATTATTATGAAGACGAGTGGTTCCGTGATAGACTAAGGGCGGGTGAGCCCGATATAGCTCTCCAATGCATTAGGTAACGCGAAGGAGTGAAACGTTAAGGTTTCTCCGAAGAGATTTAGGGAATATGCTGTGATAGGTATTCCAAACGTAACCAAGAGGGTTACTCCCTACGCAAGAAAGTTATGAATGCCTCAAGTTACCTTTATGTCTTATGATTTCTATGATTTATTCATGATTTGATGAGGTATGTTAAAGTGCTTATGTTTTATTTGTAAAGTATGATTTCATTCTTATGTATATATGTACCCATGTTTCCTTTCCGTATTTTTATATCCCTTACTGAGCTTTTTATGCTCATCCCAAGTTTTTTTAAATGTTTTTCATAGGTCAAGGGAAAGCTACATGATATGATGATAGTGTCAAGGAAGTGTCAAGAAAGAATCCATGTTTTATTTTAAATATGTTTCCATTGATGGGAAAGAAGAATACTATCTTTATGTAACCACTTTGTTTATATGTGGAATGTAATGCAAGTTTTATGATCTAATTCTCTAAAACTCTAAACCCGAAAAGATCCTCAATGTGTAATCTTGTAATAACTCAAGATTAAGTAAGGTTTAAGGCTAGGGCCTTATAGTTGGTATCAGAGGTCGGTTTAGATAACTTTAGGAGTTATAATTCTATTAAATGATTATCCAAAAATATTTTTTTATGGTCAAATTGAAGTGATACAGTATTTGAAGATTACCATGTTGCTTCATCTAAGAAATGTTTGTTCAGAATGGTTTTCCACAGAGGAAACAAGGAAGCAGTGCTAGGAAGGCATGCAGAAGGAAATAACCTTCCGAATCAGCATCCTGAGATGGTCAGAAATGGAACTGAACAGTTTGTTGCAGTAATGGCGCAGTTGACTCAAGCGATAAATGGTGGTGGTATCCATGCACAAGATCAGCCATATCAACCGTAGAGGAACATGTCAGTGGTGGAACATTTCATGAGGCAACATCCCCCATCATTCAGAGGATCATCTAACCCTGTGCTAGCTGAAGGGTGGATTAAAGCACTAGAAAAGATTTTCGATGTCATGGGGTGTTCATACAATCAAAAGGTTAGTCTTTCTATTTACCGTTCAGTGGGTGAGGCAGATCAGTGGTGGTCGATGGTTAAAAATATCAGGGACGCTGATGAGATTGATGCTCTCGACTGGGATGAATTCAAAGGTATGTTTCTTGAAAAGTATTTTCCTAAGGCTGTTCGACTTAGGATGGAAAAACAATTCTTGGAATTGATGCAAGAGGAAGACTCAGTGGCTACCTATGAAGAAAGGTTCACTCGATTGGCAAGGTATGGTCCAAATTTTATCCGAGACTTTGATAGAAAAATCATTCATTTTTACTCAGGATTAAAGCCAAAATATCGAAGGGAATTAGCTTATCGTGAGTTTAAAAGTTTTGAAAAGCATGTTCGATGTGCTGAGAAGGTAGAAATGGAGTTTTCCGATGATCAAGTGTTCTATAAAAACCAACAGAAGAAGAGACTGAGGTGGCAGGAGAAAGGTAAGAATTATTCAAAAAAGCCTGATGGTAAGAAAACTAAGTTTCCAGTTTGTGATAAATGTGGCAAAAGGCATACTGGGGAATGTCTCCTGAATTCTGGAAAGTGCTACCGATGTGGTAATATGGGACATAAGGCTCGTGATTGCACTGAAAAGGATCAAGGTGAAGGTAAGACCAAATTTGATTTACAGTTAGTGAAATTTTATAAGTGCAATGAGATGGGTCACTATGCAAATGAGTGTCCAACAAAGAGCTTGAGTGATGGGAAGCAGTTAGACTACAAGCATAAAGGGGTGGTGAAATCCTTTGCAACTACTTCAGCAGATGTCGGGCTATCAAATGAAGTTGTATCAGGTACTTTGTTTTTTCAGATTATGCCAGTGTGTTTTTTGATTTGGGGTCTACACATTCTTTCATCTCTGAAAACTTTTCTAGTAAAATGGGAATACCATCTCAAGAAATGACTCCTGAACTTTTGGTAAAAACACATGGGGGAAATTTTAAGGCAAAAAGAATTTATAAGAATCTTCCTATCCTTATCTGTGGAAAGAACCTACTTGCAAACCTTATTGTTCTACCTCTAGTAGAGTTTGATGTTATCCTGGGTATGGATTGGCTCTCTATTTACCATGCTAAGATTGACTGTAGAGATAAAGAAGTTTCTTTTCAGAAAGGATTTCAGTTTGTGTACAAGAATGAACCCTTACTGTTGATAACTTATCAAGAGGTTGAGAAACTTGTAAAAGATGGAAATGAATGTTACCTTGCACACATCGTTGAAAATAAAGGAACTGTTCAGATTAATGATGTGACAGTGGTAAATGAGTATCCTGATGTTTTTTCCTGATGAGTTGCCTGGAATAATACCAGATCGGGATATTGAGTTTACCGTTGACTTAGTTTCTGATGCTAAGCCAATTTCAAAACCCCCTTATCGAATGGCTCAAATTGAACTTTTAGAGTTGAAGGAGCAATTGCAAGATTTATTGGAGAAAAGTTTCATTCGACCTAGCACATCACCATGGGGTGCTCCTGTTTTATTTGTTAAAATGAAAGATAGTTCAATGAGACTTTGCATTGATTATAGAGCCTTGAATAACATCACTGTCAAGAACAAATATCCTTTGCCTCATATAGATGATTTGTTTGATCAGCTCCAGGGAGCTCAGTATTTTTCAAAGATTGACTTGAGATCGGGATACCATCAGCTGAAGGTAAAGGGAGCAGATGTTCCGAAGACCGCGTTCCGTACAAGATATGGCCATTATGAATTTGTAGTAATGCCTTTTGGGCTAACCAATGAACCTGCTGTATTCAAGGACTTAATGAATATAATTTTCCATGAGTTCTTGGATAAGTTTGTGGTGGTTTTCATTGATGATATTTTGGTTTTTTTTTCTAAAAGTAAAGAGGAGCATGAAAGACATTTAAGGGTTATCTTGAAAACCTTAAAAGAAAATAAACTGTATGGAAAATTCAGCAAGTGTGAGTTTTGGTTGAAAAAAATTTCTTTCCTTGGTCACATTGTTTCTAAAGATGGGATAATTGTTGATCCTACAAAAACAAAAGTTGTGGAAGACTGGACAAGACCCACAAATGTAACTAAGATTCGTAGATTCCTTGCTTTGGCAGGCTATTACCGATGGTTTGTTAGAAATTTTTCACGGTTATCTAGTCGAATGACTAAGCTAACTCGGAAGGGTGTTAAGTTTATCTGGACAAAAGAATGTGATGATTGTTTTCAGGAATTGAAAAGAAGATTGGTGAAAGCTCCAGTTTTGGCACTACCTTCCAGGAATGGTGAGTTTGTTATCTACAGTGATGCTTTATTGAAAGGACTTGGTTGCATCCTAATGCAGAATGATCTGGTAATTGATTATGCTTCACGATAGTTGAAAACTCATGAGGTAAATTACCCTACACATGATTTGGAATTAGCTGCTATTGTTTTCGCTTTAAAATTTTGGAGGCATCATTTGTATGGAGTAAAGTGTGAAATATATACTGATCACAAAAGTTTAAAGTATATATTCACTCAGAAAGAGTTAAAAATGAGACAGAAGAGATGGATGGAATTAAT
The DNA here is from genome assembly GCA_963277665.1 of Viscum album. Taxonomy (NCBI): domain Eukaryota; kingdom Viridiplantae; phylum Streptophyta; class Magnoliopsida; order Santalales; family Viscaceae; genus Viscum; species Viscum album. The sequence continues at coordinate 431,772,551 of OY728133.1, read as the reverse complement.
CAAGGATTATGATTGTACAATTCATTACCATCCGGGAAAAGCAAATAAAGTGGCTGATGCTTTGAGTCGAAAAAGTAATGCTTCATTAGCAATGTTGCGTTTGGAACGTGATCCTTTGGTTAAGGATTTGATGAACTTTGGCATAGAAGTTGTTGGTGCAGGAAGTTCTTCTGTTTTGTTTCAGGTATCAGTGAGATCATCTCTATCAGACAGAATCAAGCAAGTACAGAAGCAAGACAGTGAGCTGCAGAAAAAGGTAGAGTTGGTTCAGAAGGGTAAGTTTCCTGAATTCAACATTGATAATGATTGCGTTTTGAGATTTGGGAAGAGACTGTGTGTGCCTTGTGTTTCACAGTTGAAGAGAGAGTTGTTATGTGAAGCTCATAGTTCTCCGTTTTCAGTTCATCATGGCAGTACTAAGATGTACAGAGATCTGTGGGAGTATTACTGGTGGGATGGAATGAAAAGAGATATTGCTGATTTTACTGTGAAGAGTTTGACATGTCAACAGGTTAAAGAAGAGCCGCAGTTATTGAAAGGGATGCTTCAGCCTTTACCAGTGCCAGAGTGGAAATGAGAGAATATATCCATGGACGTTTTTGTGGGATTACCGAAGACATCTCGAGGTAATAATTCAATCTGGGTTATTGTTGATCGCTTGACTAAATCTTCTCATTTCCTTGCTATACGAGATAATTTTTCCCTAGATCAACTTTCCCATTTTTATCTTAAAGAGATAGTCAGGTTACATGGAGTTCCTCTATCCATTGTATCTGATCGTGATCCCAGGTTCACTTCTAACTTTTGTAAGGGCCTTCAGAAGTTGTTGGGTACTTAATTAAATTTTAGTACAGCTTTTCATCCTCAATCAGATGGGCAGTCAGAACGAACAATTCAGACTTTGGAAGATATGATAAGTGCTTGTTCGATGGATTATCAGGGAAGTTGGGACCAACATCTTTTTTTGGTTGAATTTTCATATAATAATAGTTTTCATTCCAGTATACAGATGGCACCATTTGAGGCATTATATAGGAAGCGGTGTCGAACTCCAGCTTTCTGGGATGAAGTGGGTGAAAGGAAGTTGATGGGACCAAAATTGGTAGAAGAGATGGCAGAAAAAGTTCAGCTGATTCAGAAAAACATGAGAACAGCTCAGAGTAGGCAGAAGAGTTATGCAGACAACAGGAGGAAGGATCTATCTTTTGAGGTAGGTGATCATGTTTTTCTCAAAGTCTCACCATGGAAATGTGTGATGAGATTTGGTAAGAAAGGAAAGCTGAGTCCGAGGTTCATTGGACCATATGAAATTCTAGATAGAGTTGGATCAGTTGCATATCGGGTGGCTTTACCTCTGAGTTTATCTCAGGTACACAATGTTTTTCATGTTTCGATGCTGAGAAAGTACATGCCAGATCCATTTCATGTTTTGAGTCCAGAGGTAGTTCAGCTAGAAGAGAACCTATCTTATGAGGAACAACCGATCAAGATTCTTGACCACAGGGAGCAAGTTTTATGAAATAAGGTGATTAATCAGGTAAAGGTTTTTTGGAAAAACCACATGATGGAAGAGGCAACATGGGAATCTGAAAATGCAATGAGGTATAAGTACCCCCATTTATTCGATAAGTAAATAAATTGCGGGGACATAATTTTCTAAAGGGGGGAAGGATCTAACATACCTAGTAAGTAATTAATAATATATAGTTTTATCTATTCCTAATAATGAATTAGATAGTGTTTTAGAGGCTCAAAATGAAAATAAATTAAATCTTAAGCATGGAATACACTAATATTTTTAAAAGTTTATTTTACTGCCTTTTAATGGAAAACCATTTTTAAATCTATATTTTGACAATTTTATAAGCTATGTTTGTCAAAATGAACTTATTCTTTATGATTGGGACATCAAAATTTACTTTGTGTGACTTTTTGGTATTTTTCCGAAAAGTTCATTTTTTAATGAATAGTGAAAAATGTTGTATTTTAATTCAAAACCTCTTTTTAATATAATTTATTTATATGATTAGATTATCTTTTGAATTGGTTTTGAAGTGAAATTAGAATATATTTTTACCATTTTATCTAATTGTGGTCATTGAAATCAATTTCACTTTGAAATTGGACTTAAACTAGTGTCAATCTTTTGATACGCATTGTTTCATAAAAACACGCTATTTGTCATGACAGCAGGAATTAGTAATTAAATTAATTAATGAAACTTACATATAAGGCCACAACCTTAAAACTTACTTAATCTTGAGTTATTACAAGATTACACATTGAGGATCTTTTCGGGTTTCGAGTTTTAGAGAATTAGATCATAAAACTTGCATTACATTCCACATATAAACAAAGTGGTTACATAAAGATAGTATTCCTCTTTCCCATCAATGGAAACATATTTAAAATAAAACATGGATTCTTTCTTGACAATTCCTTGACACTATCATCATATCATGTACCTTTTCCTTGACTTGTGAAAAACATTTCAAAAAAACATGGGATGAGCATAAAAAGCTCAGTAAGGGATATAAAAATATGGAAAGGAAACATGGGTACATATATACATAAGAATGAAATCATACTTTACCCATAAAACATAAGCACTTTAACATACCTCATTAAATCATGAATAAATCATAGAAATCATATGACATAAAGGTAATTGAGGCATTCAAAACATTCTTACGTAGGGAGTAACCCTCTTGGTTACGTTTGGAATACCCATCACAGTATATTCCCTAAATCTCTTCGGAGAAACCTTAACGTTTCACTCCTTCGCCTTACCCAATTCATTGGAGAGCTATATCAGGCTCACCCGCCATTAGTTTATCACAGAACCACCCGTCTTCATAATAATTCCCAAGAACCTCAACATAATCGTATCACATAAAACATGCATAAAGGAAACATAAAATTTCCACCTTTCAATCACAAGATATAAATACAACTCATTGACATAAAAACATTATGAAAACCATTTTCAAAACCAAAACAAAATAAAAGTAAATCATGATATTTATTTTTCTTGAAAAAAAGGTATGGCTTGTAGAGGAAGCCGAAACTCAAATAATGGTCACGGCGGCGGAGAAGTTGTTGTCGCCGCATACGTACGACAAAAACATTCCCTTTTGTCGTTTAGTAAATGATTCGTATAAAAAATATTCCTTTTTAATAAACATAAAAGTCAAAGGGGTTTATACACCGTATAAAAGAATGTTGTGTATAAAACAAAATATGCCTCAATGAAATGAGATTGAGACGAAGTCCCATACCTCGGGTCCGACTTGACTCAGTCGTTCTTTAATCTCCTGAATAATAAACTTGAGTTAATTTCTACTTGTTTAAGAACCTTTTTAAAGTTCATTATTTCTTTTATATCACTTATTGCCATGTCATGAACACTATGTAATTATTTAAGTTAATAACGGTCATTTTAACGATCATTGGTACTTGAGTAAAAAATAATCCCTTTATAATTACAAGTTTTTCATGTATAAATTATATCCAGAATGGTATTCATGATGTAGATATCATATATGTCATATATATCCAGTACATTCATGCATTTATAATATTACATAATCATTTAGAGGTAAGAAATGAAATGCACCGTTCATGGAGACGGTAAGCCGTACGTACGCATGAACGATACTTTAATTTCTATTTCGTATTTTATAGAATGGAATCACAATGATATAAATTATATTATAATTCCAGTATAACATCATATAAAATATCATAGTTCCATCCTTTATACGTCCCACATATGGTATTTAACGAATCAAATCACTTTGAGGGGGCGGTAGTCCGCACTTCCTTAAATGAAGATATCGCGTTTACCCATAATGGAAACCATAAAGGTATGCCCAAAATAAAAAAATACAGAAGCTTATGGAAAACATAAACATATTATATATCTTATATAACTATAGTGACATCTTAATGGCCACCTTTGAAGGTGTTAAAATAATGTTGAACAATCATCGTTTCGGGAGGCATAAATTCACCATCCACGGAAACAGTATGTCCTTTAACCATTAGATGTAGGTGTGTGTAAGTGTAGCTCGAATCCTTCTTATAAAAAAATCCTAGTATATTGAAGATACTGTATTTGTTACAAAAGAAATGAATAAAAAGAGTTTAGGGGGTTGGAGAAGCAAAATAAAACAAAAGGACTCAAGTGAAGAAATTACCTTAAAATCGGGTAACTCCCTTTGGTTTGAGCTCAAAGGCTTCCTTGGGAAGACTTCTGCCCAAAGTGAGGCTTCAAGGAGTAAGAGAGGGATGTGGAGAGACAAAATGGGCAGGGGTTGGCCGAGCCAAATGCTTTGGAAGTGTGGGTAAGGAGGTAGAGGTGGGGGCCTTTTATAAGAGGAGAGGAGGGGCACTCTTGGAAAGTAAAGAAATGTTACTTTATTTTAAAATGAGTTTCGGATTCAAAAGGTCCCACATTGATATAATTCGAGGGTAAGGTGATAAGGGTTCTAAATCCACCCATCAAATAGGTTTTGGACATGTGTAGTTCATAGATTTTACATTATCATTTCATTTTATTTAAATCCTTTATTAATGAGGTAATCGCTGCATCATCATGATGTCATAAATAATTTAATTTATTTAAAGTCTAAAAATTATAAAAAAAATACTATGATGTTGGAAATCTTTTTATCTTTCTAATGACTATTTATAAAAAAATGTGACTTGTATAACCCCATGTAAAAATTATTTTAGTAAAACATCTCATGTTTGTGTCATTTTTACTTTAACATTAAATAAAAAGTTATTTATGTCATTTCCCAACCAAAGTGGATCCATGGGGTCCCCAAGTTGACCCATGGGTTGTCTTGGTCGTCCATGACACATCCAATGAGGGTAGGACATGTTTCAAGCTCATCACATATTATTAAAACATTATTTTTACCTTAAACTACACTAATTACCACTAATCGCGATTAAGAACTTAAAAGTTACTATTCACCAATAAAATTATTTTAATCTCATTGAACCACATTTTACTTCTTAATGACAACCATGTATGTCTAATTTTTAAAAATCAAATCATAGAAGTGGCAAAGTTTCATTTAAACGAAAAATCAGTTTCTTTAACTACCACTTAGTGGTTTCACTATTCATCAAAAATTGAAGTTTTTCAGAAAGATACCAAAACGTCACCCTAAGCTATATTTGATATTCTGAATTCAAAAATGATGTCTATTTTATAAAATTCAAAACATTTAAGTTGCATTAATTAATTTAATAACTAATTCCCGCTGTCATGACAAATAGCGTGTTTTTATGAAACAATAAGTATCAAAAGATTGACACTAGTTTAAGTCCAATTTCAAGGTGAAATTGATTCCAATGACCACCATTGGATAAAATGGTAAAAATATATTCTAATTTCACTTAAAAACCAATTCAAAAGATAATCTAATCATATAAATAAATTATATTAAAAAGAGGTTTTGAATTAAAATTCAACATTTTTCACTATTCATTAAAAAATGAACTTTATCGAAAAACTACCAAAAATTCACACAAAGTAAATTTTGATGTCCCAATCATAAAAAATAAGTTTATTTTGACAAAAATATCTTATAAAATTGTCAAAATATAGATTTAAAAAGGGTTTTCCATTAAAAGGCAGTAAAACAATCTTTTAAGAATATTAGTGTATTCCATGCATAAGATTGTATTTATTTTCATTTTAAGCCTCTAAAACACTATCTTAATCATTAATAGACATAGATAAAAATATATATTATTCATTACTTACTTGGGATGTTACATCCTTCCCCCCTTTAGAAAATTGCGTCCCTGTAATTTATTTACTTATCGAATAAATGGGGGTACTTATCCCTCATTGCATTTTCAGATTCCCATGTTACCTCTTCCATCATGTGGTTTTTCCACAAAACCTTTACCTGATTAATCACCTTATTTCGTAACACTTTCTCCCTATGGTGAATAATCTGGACCGATTGTTCCTCATAAGATAGGTTCTCTTCCAGCTGAACTACTTCTGGACTCAAAATATGAGATGGATATGGCATATACTTTCTCAACATCGAAACATGAAAAACATTGTGTACCTAAGATAAACTCGGAGGTAATGCCACTCTGTATGCAATTAATCCAACTCTATCCAGAATTTCATATGGTCCAATGAACCTTGGACTCAGCTTTCCTTTCTTACCAAATCGCATCACACTTTTCCATGGTGATACTTTGAGAAAAACATGACCACCTACCTCAAAAGAGAGATCCTTCCTCCTGTTGTCCGAATAACTCTTCTGCCTACTCTGAGTTGTTCTCATGTGTTTCTGTATCAGCTGAACTTTTTCTACCAACTCATCTACCAAATCTGGTCCCATCAAATTCCTTTCACCCACTTCATCCCAGAAAGCTGGAGTTCGACACCGCTTCTCATATAATGCCTGAAATGGTGCCATATGTATACTAGAATGAAAACTGTTATTATATGAAAATTCAACCAAAGAAAGATATTGGTCCCAACTTCCCTGATAATCCATCGAACAAGCTCGTAGAATATCCTCTAAGGTCTGAATGGTTCGTTCTGACTGCCCATCTGATTGAGGATGAAAAGCTGTACTAAAATTTAATTCAGTACCCAACGACTTCTGAAGGACTTTCCAAAAGTTAGAAGTGAACCTAGGATCACGGTCAGATACAATGGAGAGAGGAACTCCATGTAACCTGACTATCTATTTAAGATACAAACGGGAAAGTTTATCTAGGGAAAAAGTATCTCGTATAACAAGGAAATGAGCATATTTAGTCAAGCGATCAACAATAACCTAGATTACATTATTACCTCGAGATGTCTTCGGTAATCCCACAACAAAGTCCATGGATATATTCTCCCATTTCCACTCTGGCACTGGTAAAGGCTGAAGCATCCCTTTCGGTAACTTCCACTATGCTTTAACCTGTTGACATGTCAAACACTTCACAGTAAAATCGGCAATATCTCTTTTCATTCCATCCCACCAGTAATACTACCACAGATCTCTGTACATCTTAGTACTGCCAGGATGAACTGAAAACGGAGAACTATGAGCTTCACATAACAACTCTCTCTTCAACTGTGAATCACAAAGCACACACAATCTCTTCCCAAATCTCAAAACACAATCATTATCAATGTTGAATTCAGGTAAACTTACCTTTCTGAACCAGCTCTACCTTTTTCTGCAACTCACTGTCTTGCTTCTGTGCTTGCTTGATTCTGTCTGATAGAGATGATCTCACTGATACCTGAAACAAAACAGAAGAACATCCTGCACCAAAAACTTCTATGCCAAAGTTCATAAAATCATTAACCAAAGGATCACGTTCCAAACGCAACATTCCTAATGAAGCATTACTTTTTCGACTCAAAGCATCAGCCACTTTATTTGCTTTTCCCGGATGGTAATGAATTGTACAATCATAATCCTTGATTAGTTCCATCCATCTCCTCTGTCTCATGTTTAAATCTTTCTGAGTGAATATATACTTTAATCTTTTTTGATCAGTATATATTTCACACTTTACTCCATACAAATGATGTCTCCAAATTTTTAAAGCAAAAACAACAGCAGCTAATTCTAAATCATGTGTAGGGTAATTTACCTCATGAGTTTTCAACTGTCGTGAAGCATAAGAAATTACCAGATAATTCTGCATTAGGACACAACCAAGTCCTTTCAATGAAGCATCACTGTAGATAACAAACTCACCATTCCTGGAAGGTAGTGCCAAAACTAGGGCATTCACCAATCTTCTTTTCAATTCCTGAAAACAATCATCACATTCTTTTGTCCAGATAAACTTAACACCCTTCCGAGTTAGCTTAGTCATTGGACTAGATAACCGTGAAAAATTTCTAACAAACCTTCGGTAATAGCCTGCCAAACCAAGGAATCTACGAATCTCAGTTACATTTGTGGGTCTTGGATAGTCTTCCACAACTTTTGTTTTTTCAGGATCAACAGTTATCCCATATTTAGAAAAAATGTGACCAAGGAAAGATATTTGTTGCAACCAAAACTCACACTTGCTTATTTTTCCATACAATTTCTTTTCTTTTAAGGTTTGCAAGATAACCCTTAAATGTCTTTCATGATCCTCTTTACTTTTAGAAAACACCAAAATATCATCAATGAAAACCACCACAAACTTATCCAAGAAGTCATGGAAAATTCTATTCATTAAGTCCATGAATACAGCAGGTGCATTGGTTAGCCCAAAAGGCATTACTACAAATTCATAATGGCCATATCTTGTACAGAACGTGGTCTTCAGAACATCTACTTCCTTTACCTTTAGCTGATGGTACCCCGATCTCAAGTCAATCTTTGAAAAATACTGAGCTCCATGGAGCTGATCAAACAAATCATCGATATGAGGCAAATGATATTTGTTCTTAACAGTGATGTTATTAAAGGCTCTATAATCAATGCAAAGTCTCATAGAACTATATAGCTTTTTAACAAATAAAACAGGAGCACCCCATGGTGATGTGCTAGGTCTAATGAAACCTTTATCTAATAAATCTTGCAATTGCTCCTTCAACTCTAAAAGTTCAATTTGAGCCATTCGATAAGGGGGTTTTGAAATTGGCTTAGCATCAGGAACTAAGTCAACAATAAATTCAACTTCCCAATCATGAATAATACCAGGAAACTCCTCAGGAAAAACATCAAGATACTCATTTACCACTGGCACATCATTAATCTGAACAGTTCCTTTATTTTCTACAATATGTGCAAGGTAACATTCATTTCCATCTTTTACTAGTTTCTCAACTTCCTGATATGTTATCAAAATCAAGGGTTAATTCTTGTACACAAACTGAAAATAATTCTGAAAAGAAACCATTTTAGCTCTGCAGTCAATCTTATCATGGTAAATAGAGAGCCAATCCATACCCAGGATAACATCAAACTCTACTAGAGGTAGAGCAATAAGGTTTGCAAGTAGGTTCTTTTCCACATATAAGGATAGGAAGATTCTTATAAATTCTTTTTGCCTCAACATTTCCCCCAGGTGTTTCTACCAAAATTTCAGGAGTAATTTCTTGAGATGGTATTCCCATTTTACTAGAAAATTTTTTAGAGATAAAAGAATGTGTAGACCCTAAATCAAACAACACACTGGCATAATCTGAAAAAACAAACAAAGTACCTGATACAACTTCATTTGATGGACTGACATCTGCTAAAGTAGTTGCAAAGGATTTCACCACCCCTTTCTGCTTGTAGTCTAACTGCTTCCCATCACTCAAGCTCTTTGTCGGACACTCGTTTGCATAGTGACCCATCTCATTGCACTTATAACATTTCACTAACTGTAAATAAAATTTGGTCTTACCTTCACCTTGATCCTTTTCAGTGAAATCATGAGACTTATGTCCCATATTACCACATCGGTAGCACTTTCCAGAATTTAGAAGACATTCCCCAGCATGCCTTTTGCCACATTTATCACAAACTGGAAACTTAGATTTCTTACCATCAGACTTTTTTGAAGAATTCTTCCCTTTCTCCTGCCACCTCGGTCTCTTCTTCTGCTGGTTGTTATAGAACACTTGATCATCGGAAAACTCCATTTCCACCTTCTCAGCACATCAAACAAGATTTTCATAACTTTTAAACTCACGAGAAGCTAATGCCCTTAGATATCTTGGCTTTAATCTTGAGTAAAAATGATTGATTTTACTATCAATGTCTTGGATAAAATTTGGAGCATACCATGCCAATCGAGTGAACCTTTCTTCATAGGTAGCCACTGAGTCTTCCTCTTGCCTCAATTCCATTAATTGCTTTTCCATCTTAAGTCGAACAGCCTTAGGAAAATACTTCTCAAGAAACATACCTTTGTATTCATCCCGGTCAAGAGAATCAATCTCATCGGCATCCCTGATATTTTTAACCATAGACCACCACTGATCTGCCTCACCCTCCAAACGGTAAATAGCAAGACTAACCTTTTGATTGTTTGAACACCCCATGACATCGAAAATCTTCTCTAGTGCTTTAATCCACCCTTCAGCTAACACAGGGTCAGATGATCCTCTAAATGATGGGGGATGTTGCCTCATGAAATGTTCCACCACTGACATGTTCCTCTGCGGTTGATCTGGATGATCTCGTGCATGGATACCACCACCATTTACCGCTTGAGTCAACTGCGCCATTACTGCAACAAACTGTTCAGTTCCAATTCTGACCATCTCAGGATGCTGATTCGGAAGGTTATTTTCTTCTGCATGCCTTCCTAGCACTGCTTCCCTGTTTCCTCTGCAGAAAACCATTCTAAACAAACATGTCTTAGATGAAGCAACATGGTAATCTTCAAATGCTATACCACTTCAATTTGACCATAAAAATAATATTTTTGGATAATCATTTAATAGAATTCTAACTCCTAAAGTTATCTAAACCGACCTTTGATACCAACTATAAGGCCCTAGCCTTAAACCTTACTTAATATTGAGTTATTACAAGATTACACATTGAGGATCTTTTCGGGTTTAGTGTTTTAGAGAATTAGATCATAAAACTTGCATTACATTCCACATATAAACAAAGTGGTTACATAAAGATAGTATTCTTCTTTCCCATCAATGGAAACGTATTTAAAATAAAACATGGATTCTTTCTTGACACTTCCTTGACACTATCATCATATCATGTACCTTTCCCTTGACCTGTGAAAAACATTTCAAAAAAACTTGGGATGAGCATAAAAAGCTCAGTAAGGGATATAAAAATATGGAAAGGAAACATGGGTACATATATACATAAGAATGAAATCATAATTTACCCATAAAACATAAGCACTTTAACATACCTCATTAAATCATGAATAAATCATAGAAATCATAATAAATAAAGGTAACTTGAGGCATTCATAACATTCTTACGTAGGGAGTAACCCTCTTAGTTACGTTTGGAATACCCATAACAGTATATTCCCTAAATCTCTTCGGAGAAACCTTAACGTTTCAATCCTTTATGTTACCCAATGTATTGGAGAGCTACATCGGGCTCACCCACCCATAGTTTATCACAAAACCACCCGTCTTCATAATAATTCCCAAGAACCTCAACATAAACGTATCACATAAAACATGCATAAAGGAAACATAACATTTCCACCTTTCAATCACAAGATATAAATACAACTCATTGATATAAAAACATTATGAAAACCATTTTCAATACCAAAACAAAATAAAAGTAAAACATGGTATTTATTTTTCTTAAAAAAAGGTATGGCTTGTAGAGGAAGCCGAAACTCAAATAATGGTCACGGCGGCGGAGAAGTTGTTTTCACCGCATATGTACGACAAAAACATTTCCTTTTGTCATTTAGTAAATTCTTCGTATAAAAAAGATTCCTTTTGAATAAACATAAAATTCAAAGGGGTTTATACACCATATAAAAGAATGTTGTGTATAAAACAAAATATGCCTCAATGAAATGAGATTGAGACGAAGTCCCATACCTCGGGTCCGACTTGACTCGGTCATTATTTAATCTCCTAAATAATAAACTTGAGTTAATTTCTACTTGTTTAAGAACCTTTTTCAAGTTAATTATTCCTTTTATATCACTTATTTCCATGTCATGAACACTATGTAATTATTTAAGTTAATAACGGTCGTTTTAACGATCATTGGTACTTGAGTCAAAAATAAGCCCTTTATAATTACAAGTTGTTCATGTATCCATTATATCCAGAATTTTATTCATGATGTAGATATCATATATGTCATATATATCCAGTACATGCATGTATTTATAATATTACATAATCATTTAGAGGTAAGAAATGAAATGCACCGTTCATGGAGACGGTAAGCCGTACGTACGCATGAATGCTACTTTCATTTCTATTTAGTATTTTATAGAATGGAATCATAATGATATAAAGGTATATTATAATTCCAGTATAATATCATATAAAATATCATAGTTCCATCCTTTATACGTCCCACATATGGTATTTAACGAATCAAATCACTTTGAGGGGGCGGTAGTCCGCACTTCCTTAAATGAAGATATCGCGTTTACCCATAATGAAAACCATAAAGGTATGCCCAAAATAAAAAAAACAGAAGATTAAGGAAAACATAAACATATTATATATCACATATAAATATAGTGACATCTTAATGGCCACCTTTGAATGTGTTAATAGAATGTTGAACAGTCATCGTTTTGGGAGGCATAAATTCACCATCCACGGAAATAGTATGTCCTTTAACCATTAGATGTAGGTGTGTGTAAGTGTAGCTCGAATCATTATTATAACAACATAATAGTATATTGAATATACTGGAGTTGTTACAAAATAAATGAATAAAAAGAGTTTAGGGGGTTGGAGAAGCAAAATAAAACAAAAGGACTCAAGTGAAGACATTACCTTAAAATCGGGTAACTCCCTTTGGTTTGAGCTCAAAGGCTTCCTTGGGAAGACTTGTGCCCAAAGTGTGGCTTCAAGGAGTAAGAGAGGGATGTGGAGAGACTAAATGGGTAGGGTTTGGCCGAGACAAATTCTTTGTAAGTGTGGGTAAGGAGGTAGATGTGGGGGCCTTTTATAAGAGGAGAGGAGGGGCACTCTTGGAAAGTAAAGACATGTTACTTTATTTTAAAATGAGTTTCGGATTCAAAAGGTCCCAAATTGATATAATTAGAGGGTAAAGTGATAAGGGTTCTAAATCCACCCATAAAATAGGTTTTGGACTTGTGTAGTTGATAGATTTTACATTATCATTTCATTTTATTTTAATCCTTTATTAATGAGGTAATCACTGCATCATCATGATGTCATAAATAATTTAATTTATTTAAAGTCTAAAAATTATAAAAAAAATACTATGATGTAGGAAATATCTTTAGCTTTCCAATGACTATTTATAAAAAAATCTTACTTGTATAACCCCATGTAAAAATTGTTTTAGTAAAACATCTCATGTTTGTGTCATTTTTACTTTAACATTAAATAAAAAGTTATTTATGTCATTTCCCAACGAAAGTGGCTCTATGGGGTCCCCAAGTTGACCCATGGGTTGTCTTGGTCGGCCATGATACATCCAATGAGGGTAGGACATGTTTCAAGCTCATCACATATTATTAAAACATTATTTTTACCTTAAACTACACTAATTACCACTAATTGCGATTAAGAACTTAAAAGTTACTATTCACCAAAAAAATTATTTTAATCTCATTGAACCACATTTTACTTCTTAATGACAACCATGTATGTCAGATTTTTGAAAATCAAATCACAGAAGTGGCAAAGTTTCATTTAAACGAAAAATCAGTTTCTTTAACTACCACTTAGTGGTTTCACTATTCATAAAAAATTGAAGTTTTTCAGAAAGATACCAAAACATCACCCTAAGAAATATTTGATATTCCCAATTAAAAAATGATGTCTATTTTACAAAATTCAAAACATGTAAGTTTCATTAATTAATTTAATAACTAATTCCCGCTGTCATGACAAATAGCGTGTTTTTATGAAACAATAAGTATCAAAAGATTGACACTAGTTTAAGTCCAATTTCAAAGTGAAATTGATTCCAATGACTACCATTGGATAAAATGGTAAAAATATATTCTAATTTCACTTCAAAAACAATTCAAAAGATAATCTAATCATATAAATAAATTAGATTAAAAAGAGGTTTTGAATTAAAATATAACATTTTTCACTATTCATTAAAAAATGAACTTTATCGGAAAAATACAAAAAATTCACACAAAGTAAATTTTGATGTCCCAATCATAAATAATAAGTTTATTTTGAAAAACATAGATTATAAAATTGTGAAAAGATATATTTAAAAAGGGTTTGCCATCAAAAGGCAGTAAAACAATCTTTTAAGAATATTAGTGTATTCCATGCATAAGATTGTATTTATTTTCATTTTAAGCCTCTAAAACACTATCTTAATCATTAATAGAAATAGCTAAAAATATCTATTATTCATTACTTACTTGGGATGTTACATTACATGTTTTGAATTTTGTAAAATAGACATCATTTTTGAATTCGGAATATCAAATATAGCTTAGGGTGAAGTTTTGGTATCTTTCTGAAAAACATCAATTTTTGATGAATAGTGAAACCACTAAGTGGTAGTTAAAGAAACTGCTTTTTCGTTTAAATGAAACTTTACCACTTCTGTGATTTTATTTTCAAAAATCTGACATAAATGGTTGTCATTAAGAAGTAAAATGTGGTTCAATGAGATTAAAATAATTTTTTGGTGAATAGTTACTTTTAAGTTCTTAATCGCGATTAGTGGTAATTAGTGTAGTTTAAGGTAAAAATAATTTTTTAATAGTATGATATGAGCTTGACACATTTCCTACTCTCATTGTATGTGTCATGGCCGACCAAGACAATCCATGGGTCAACTTGGGGACCCCATGGAGCCACTTTGGTTGTGAAATGACATAAATAACTTTTTATTTAATGTTAAAGTAAAAATGACACAAACAAGAGAGGTTTTACTAAAACAATTTTTACATGGGGTTATACAAGTCATATTTTTGATTATAACTAGTCATTGGAAAGATAAGAATATTCCATACATCATAGTATTTTTTTTATAATTTTTAGACTTTAAATAAATTAAATTATTTATGACATCACGATGATGCAACGATTACCTCATTAAAAAAGGATTTAAATAAAATGGAAAGATAATGTAAAATATAAGACCTACACATGTAAAAACCAATTGGATGGGTGTATTTAGAACCCTTATCACCTTAACCTAGAATTATATCAATGTGGGACCTTTTGAATCTGAAAATAATTTTAAAATAAAGTAACATTTCTTTACTTTCCAAGAGTGCCCCTCCTCTCCTCTTATAAAAGGCCCCCACCTCTACCTCCTTACCCACACTTCCAAAGCCTTTGGATCGGAAAAACCCTGCCCATTTTGTCTCTACACATCCCTCTCTTACTCATTGAAGCCTAAATTTGGGCAGAAGTCTTCCCAAGGAAGCCTTTGAGCTCAAACCAAACGGAGTTACCTGATTTTAAGGTAATGTCTTCACTTGAGTCCTTTTGTTTTATTTTGCTTCTCCAACCCCCTAAACTCTTTTTATTCATTTCTTTTGTAACAACTCCAGTATCTTAAATATACTAGGATGTTTTTATAAGAATTATTAGAGCTACACTTACAAACACCTACATCTAATGGTTAAAGGACATACTGTTTCCATGGATGGTGAATTTATGCCTCCCGAAACGATGATTGTTCAACATTCTTTCAACACCTTCAAAGGTGGCCATTAAGATGTAACTATATATATATATGATATATAATATGTTTATGTTTTCCTTAAGCTTATGTATTTTTCATTTTGGGAATACCTTTATGGTTTCCATTATGGGTAAACGCGATATCTTCATTTAAGGAAGTGCGGACTACCGCCCCCTCAAAGTGATTTGATTCGTTAAATACCATATGTGGGACGTATAAAGGATGGAACTATGATATTATATATGATATTATACTGGAATTATAATATATCTTTATATCATTATTATTCCATTCTATAAAATACGAAATAGAAATGAAAGTAGCGTTCATGCGTACGTACGGCTTACCGTCTCCATTAACGGTGCATTTCATTTCTTACCTCTAAATGATTATGCAATATTATAAATGCATGAATGTACGGGATATATATGACATATATGATATCTACATCATGAATACCATTCTGGATATAATGGGTACATGAACAACTTGTAATTATAAAGGGCTTATTTTTGACTCAAGTACCAATGATTGTTAAAACGACCATTATTAACTTAAATAATTACATAGTGTTCATGACATGGAAATAAGTGATATAAAAGGATTAATGAACATAAAAAAGGTTCTTAAAGAAGTATAAATTAACTCAAGTTTATTATTCAGGAGATTAAAGAATGACCGAGTCAAGTCGGACCCGAGGTATGGGACTTCGTCTCAATCTCCTTTCATTGAGGCATATTTTGTTTTATACACAACCTTCTTTTATACGGTGTATAAACCCCTTTGACTTTTACGTTTATTCAAAAGGAATATTTTTTATATGAAGCGTTTACTAAACGATAAAATGGAATGTTTTTGTCATACGTATGCGGCGACAACGACTTCTCCACTGCCGTGACCATTATTTGAGTTTCGGCTTCCTCTACAAGCCATACCTTCTTTTAAAAAGAAAAATAAATACCATGTTTTACTTCTCTTTTATTTTGGTATTGAAAATTGTTTTATAATGTTTTTATATCAATGTTTTGTATTGATATCTTGTGATTGAAAGGTGGAAATTTTATGTTTCCTTTATGCATGTTTTATGTGATACGATTATGTTGAGGTTCTTGGGCATTATTATGAAGACGGGTGGTTCCGTGATAGACTAAGGGTGGGTGAGCCCGATATAGCTCTCCAATGCATTGGGTAACGCGAAGGAGTGAAACGTTAAGGTTTTTCCGAAGAGATTTAGGGAATATACTGTGATGGGTATTCCAAACGTAACCAAGAGGGTTACTCCCTACGTAAGAAAGTTATGAATTCCTCAAGTTACCTTTATGTCTTATGATTTCGATGATTTATTCATGATTTGATGAGGTATGTTAAAGTGATTATGTTTTATGGGTAATGTATGATTTCATTATTATGTATATATGTACCCATGTTTCCTTTCCGTATTTTTATATCCCTTACTGAAATTTTTATGCTCATCCCAAGTTTTTTTGAAATGTTTTTCACAGGTCAAGGGAAAGGTACATGATATGATGATAGTGTCAAGGAAGTGTCAAGAAAGAATCCATGTTTTATTTTAAATATGTTTCCATTGATGGGAAAAAAGAATACTATGTTTATGTAACCACTTTTTTTATATGTGGAATGTAATGCAAGTTTTATGATCTAATTCTCTAAAACTCTAAACCCGAAAAGATCCTTAATGTGTAATCTTGTAATAACTCAAGATTAAGTAAGGTTTAAGGCTGGGGCCTTATAAATAAAGATTTGAAGTGAGTTATAATAAAAGGTTTGGTTCATCATGAACAACTAAATTCCTCTACCTAAGGATAACTAGAAAGTACCCCTCTCCCCATTCGTTTAAATGTTTTTTAATTTTTTATTGGAAGTGATTTAGAATTTGGGGGGGGGAGGGTGGATTTTATCGATGAGGTGTATGTGTTGAATGGAAATATATGTTATAAATTTAGATATATGATAAATTTGTTCAATTGTAAGAAACATTGATTTAAAATCATAATATTAAATAAAATGTGGACTTCAAATTAATTCCAAGTTGAACCGGACCTCAATCTGGAAAACTAAAGTGGTGACCTGTGAAGTTGCAATTGCAAGATGGATTGCATTTCTTAATTGTTATGAACAGTGAATGAAATTAAAATGGTATTAATTATAATCTAGTTATTAACAAGTGATATTATTTTATAATCAATGTTTTATCAACACACTAAGAAGAAGAAGAAATATTAATGGATAAGTATCAATATTCATGGATGAACTCATGTTTTATTTATGTTTGAACTAACAATATTGTATCCTCAAATTATTATTCCGTATAATAAAATATTTTTGAAAGTTGAATCCCAAGTTGTATTTCAAAAATAATTACTATAGGTGAAAATTGGTTTCAAAGTTTAGGTAATTTAGATAGTGATTGATTCTGGGAATATAAATATTGATTAGTCTTATCTGAGAAGGAAGGAGAAGCTTGCAATGAAGAAAGATCATGGATATCAAGTAGTATCATGAATTTATCATAACAAGTTGTACGAATTGGTTCAACATGTTGTATTATTTACACACCATGTGGGTTATTTCATAGTTACTGGCATTCTTGTGTAAGTGTGATTGAGATCACATGGTGCTTTATTGAAGTAAAAGATCAAGTTGCATGGTATTTATGGATGCGAGTAAGTGATATGGATAAAATTTATGTTTTTAGCACTGTTTTTTTGGTACATTAGTTTTTTAATAAATAGGATTATAGGATATTTTTATGACACATCTACAAGTGGTAAATTATCCCAGTGAAATCTTTTAGAATGCAGATACTGTTGGAAGTGGTTTGGAGCTTGAATAGAAAATCTCGAAATGGTGTTTAACATATGAAAAATTACTATGAAAAACTAGGTAATTTTAATAATAAATAAATCTTACGATTTATAATTATTCATTTTATGGATTCATATTCATCATATTTTCATAAATAAATTTATATGATTTTTAAATTGGAAAAGGAACAGTTTTATATAACTATATTGTTTTTTCATGCATTACATATTTTTATTTCAAAGTTAAATTTCACGACTTTATAAATTTAATTTTATAAAATGGACTTCATTTTTTATATCATCATATCAAATTTATCTTAGGGTGATTTTTTAATATTTTTACTAAAAGATTGTTTTTTTGGGAGAATAGTGAAAAATACATTTTTTATTAAAAATTTCATATATTTTCAAGTATTTAAAAAGTACCACTATACACTGTTTTGGTAAAAAATATTTACCACGGTAAGAGGTAAAATTGGTTAATTAAAGTAAAAACTAAGTTATAAGGCCATAAAATCTCATCTTAATTCTTATTGGATGATGGTATTTATAAAATTATCACCTTATATTATAAATTTTATAGTTTTATAGTCACTCTCCCTTGAATAATACATTATATTTTTTAAAAGCTCTGAATAATTACTAGTCTGGCACTCCCCTCACTTATAAAAGGCCGCATCCTCTCCTCACCTATTCATATACTTTGATCCTTTTATTCTTACAATGATATTAAAAAATATCTTCCCAAAATTAAAAAAAATGCCTTATAGGTCCTGGTATCACCAAAATACCAATCTAATAAGGCTTAATGTGTAAGCGACGAGAGGTTTTTCAAATAATAAGAATAATTTTTAACTTAGTGTTTCATGTTTATTTCTTCTTCTACCTTTTTTAAATATTATTTTAAAATTATTAAATTATAACATATTTCTATAAAATATACTAAAATGTAATTTCTTTAACCCATTTTCATCTCCTTTTCCATCCCATGGGTAATGAAAACATTGTTTCTACATACCTGTGGACTACCACCTCTATAAAGAAATGTGTTCTGTTTTTCATCACCAGATCATATGGAAAGCTAAAATTATGTATTAAATGACTATATATAATATTTATAACATAATTATGATTCTTTAAAAATAACATACTACTTAACTTCTTACTCTAATATCCTTTGGAAAATGATAACGTCACTCATGCATACGTGTGGACTACCACCTCCACGAAGCGATGAGATTCATTTTTTTATCACCTTATAAATAGGGTCTTAAAGATGAAAATGATGAATAAATATGAAATTTATAAAATAATTAATATTTTTTAAAATTAAAATACTATCTACTTTATTTATTTTCCACTCAGTATAAAAATGAAAATGCCATTCATGTGTACAAAATGAACTATAGTTTCTATGAAATGATGTGAGTCATTTCTTATGACCACCTTACATAGTTTATTTTAAAAAGTATATTTAATACATAAATATGATAATTATAACATTTTTATGATTCTTGAGGAAATATAACAATAACCCCTTTGACCAAAGTCAATTAACCAATCTTTTTTTGAGGTTATTAATCGAATTACCACAAAACTACGAACAAGAACTTAACAATTTTAGTAACTAAATTAGTCATGGTAATAAATAAAATTAAAGGAATAATAATAATAATTAATTAGACATATAAAATTATATTAATAATGTATAAAACAAATATCATTTTATTATTCCATACTTAGAGAATGTACGAATCTAGACAGACCTTAAGGTAAGGAATTTTCCATTAAAACATTGTTCAAATTATTTGAAACCTTTCTTCTTCATATCCACGTTATTTTAAATGTTTTAATAATTTTATAAGTTAATATTAAAATATTGATAAAGTTAATTTTTTAATATATTTGAAATTATTTATAAAGGTTTAAAGAGGAAAATTTTCAACATTTTCCATATGGTTTAAAATCAACTTCTTACAAAAGTGTAAAAAAATATTTTTTAACATATACGACTTGGCCACCTTTTATCATCATAATAGATGTTATTAATTATCAATATCCATTTATAAGTTAACATGGTTTTTAAAATTATATCATATTCCCTCTTTTTTGGAGATTTTTTATTTTTATGTTTTTAACAGAAATAAGATATTTCTCCTTTTTATTATCTGGAAATGGAATGTGTTTTTCTTATAGGTTTAAATGATTTATTCAAGGTTTTTATGATGAAAAGTGATATATTACCATTTTTTCATGACATGGTAATTGAGAATTATATATTATTATGGGAGATCTTGATATATTTTATGACAATAGTTGAGCCTGATATATCTCTCCAATGCATTAGTTAAAGATGAAATCTTTGAAGGTGAAAATGAGGGAGATAATAGAGTTGGTTAATCCTATAAAATTAACTAGGATTTAGTTATTATGAAATTGGTTAACCATGAGTGAACAAAGGTTATGAGTATGATTCTCCAAGACACCTATATTATTATTTAAAAATAGGTTTTTATGGAAATATTTTGATTTAATGAGGTAAGGAAAGTTTATGAACTTTTAAAGATGTAACATTTTTTTTAAATATTTTTTCTCATGAGTTCTCATGTGTCTTAGGATGCCTTCATGGGTTTTAATATTAAATCTAATGGGTTTAGAATGTGTTCTTTGAGAAAATACATATTTTCACATCTATACATTTTTATTTATTTTTTCAACGTTTTATTGTGAAAATGGTAAATGTATTTATTGGTTTTCATGTTTTTCATCAGACTAACATGATTCCAGTATTTTTATATCCATTATTGAGATTTTTATTTCTCATACCAAATTTTCAAATTTTTTCACATGATCTAAGGATGATTAAAAATTTTAGAATTTTAAAGACTTCTATTATAGTGGATCGTCTTAAAAAAGTTAAACTGTATTGAATGAAATAAGGGTGTTAAATTAAAGCCCAATTTTTGTGGTAAAAATTTACACTATTTAGAATTGTAAACTTTTTATATAATTTTTTCCTAATTATCTAAAATTAAAAACCTAAAATATCACGTGAATATAAAAAATTAAAATCTTTGATATTAAACTCATAATTTTGGGTTTTCAAAGTAACGAGTCATTATAGTTGGAATAAAGGGAAGGTTTAGACACCTTTAGAGGTTAGGAAAATGTTAAAATATACATTAAATAGAATATAATTTATAATTATAGTATGATGATATATCTATTAAATATTTTAAAATTTACTTATCTAAATTCATTTCTATTTAGAAAGGGTTTTGTAGAAGAAAAAATGTAGCTGACATAGGAATCCATCAAGAGGATAAAATCCTTCCAAATCAGTATCTTATAATGATTGGAATAGAAAAGTTTGTGGTAGTGTTAACTCAGTTGACACGATCTATTCATGGTGGAACCCATGAAATAGAATTACTAAAATTATCTATAAATTAACATTTATATAGTAGATAATTTCATTAAACATTCACCCTATGACTTTTGGTGGACCTTTAGACCTAATGAAAGTTGAAGGATGGATAAATTCATTGTAGAAGATATTCCAATTTTTAGATATACAAATCATTAAAAGATTACACTTTTTATTTATAATTTTAAAGGTGAAGCTGATCAATGGTGGATCCTAATTAAGTATATTAATTAAAAGTATGAGATTGATTCTATGGAGTGGATGATATTTTAAGATATTTTTTCATTAGAATAATTTTCCTAATGTTCTTTGACATAGAATGGAAATGAAAAATATAGAATTGAAGAAAAATGAATAAGAATTAGTGGTTACTTAAAAAGAAAATTTTACTAGATTGGCAAGGTATACAAAAAAATTAATTATGGATCATAAATGTAAAATTAATAGATTTTACGAAGGTATAAAACCAAGTTTAAAAATAGTTATGTACTTTATTTAATTTAAAATTTATGAAGAGGTTGTTCATTGGGATGAAAAAGTTGAGATATATTTTACTAGAATTTATTTACTTTGTGACAACAAGGATAATAAGTAATCATTATATAAATGAATAGAGAAGAAATCAACTAATAAATATGAAGATAAGCCCCCAAATGTTATAAATGTTGTAAAATTAATATTGTAGAATGTTTTATAGGATTAGAGAAGTGTTACCAATGTGTTTAGCTCGTTCATTTGTCTTGTGATTATACTAAAAGGAGTTTTGATTATAGAATTAATGAAAAAACATATAATCAATCAACTATAAGATGTTTTAATTGTACTAACTTTGGATGTTCTGCTAATGCATGTACGAGTTTAGTTACTCATGGTGGGAATAATCAAGATTATAAATATAAATGTTGGAAAAAGTGTTTTTCTACTACTATAGTAAATACAAGACCCTAAAATAAATTAGTGACAAGAATATTACATGTTTATCTAGATTATTATGATGTATTGATTGATTTTGGATCTACAAATTTGTTTATATCTATTAAATTTTCAATAAAAATAAAAATATGATATCAAGAAATATAGTCATAAGTATTATTAAAAACTCTTAGGGTATTATAAAAGAAATAAGAATTTAATGAAATTTTCCTATTATCATCTATGGAATGGTTTCTTCTATAAAACATGTTATATTTCCAATTATATTTTTCTGTCGAACCCAGTGACTACCAGATCATCCTCTAAGAGGGAGAGTTTGTCAAGGACTATCACTGGTTCGAAAAAGGGATTGGAATCTTCTAAGGAGTTTCTCTCATTGGAGAAGTTGAATCTGAGAAGGAATTATGCTAAGATCTTGAGGCACTAAGAAAGCTCAGAGTGGGAATCAACTACTACGGATGAAACTTTAGATCAGGACTATAGTGATGGGGATGATTTTTATGATATGTAGTTGTCTTCTTTGGTGTGATTTTCTTGCTTTCCGTACTTTTCTTTTATGCTAATAAATGGTTAGAGGTTTTCATCTGACTGAGCTTTCCTGGTATATATTAGCTTTCATTTTATCATACTAAGATATATTACAGATCTAAAGAAGTTATTTTTTAGAATGATTATTAGTTTGTATAAGATAATGAATTCATACTTTTTATAACATATCAAGAAGATAAGAAATTGATAAAAGATAGAAGTGAAAGTTATCTTGCACATGCTGTTGAAAAAAAGTGACTATTAAAATTAGTGATGTGATGGTAGTAAATTAATATCTTGATGTATTTCCTAATTATTTTGAAGGTTTTATTCCTAAACAAGAGGTTGAATTTACTAATTAATTAGTTTTGGATGATAATCGAATTTAAAAACCCCTTAAAAAATGGATCCAGTACAACTTTTGGAATTTTAAATCTAGTTATAAGAGTTTATCATTAAGTGTTTCATCTACCCTAGCACTTATCCTTTGGGTTCTCTTATTTTGTTTGTTAAAAATAAGGATGTGAGAATTTTTATTGATTATGGAGAACTCAATAACATCACTTTTAAGTGAAATTATCCATCACCTCATATATTTTAATTTTTTTCAAATCTATGGTGCTAATTATTTTTTAAATATTAATATCAGGTCTAGGTATCACCAGATGAAGGTGAAGGCGAAATAAATTCTGAGGATAATGTTTCATACTAGGTATGAGCATTCTGATTTTTTTGTTATGCCATTCAGGTTGATAAATAAACCTATTATATTTATGGATATTTATAATATAGTTTCCATGATTATTTGGATAAATTTTTGATAGCTTTAATTTATTATATTCTAGTTTACTATGAAATTTATTAGGAACATGAGAATTATCTTAGGATTATTATCTACACTTTAAAATAAAAAAAATATTTGAAAAATTATGTAAATATGAATTTTTAGATAAGTTTTCATTCTTTGGGCATATTATTTGTAAATATAGCATAAATATGGATTATGCTAAGACTAAAGTGGTGGGTGTGTTGCCATGACCTACAAATATCACTAATATTTGAGGTTTTATTTTATTATAGTGTTACTAAAAATAGTTTATTGAAAACATTTTTCTTTTATCTATCCTAATAATGAATTCAACTCGAAAATGGGTAAAATTTATCTAGAATAAGAACATTATGAACGTTTCCAAAAATTAAAAATAATATTGGTTAATTATTATATACTATCCTTTGGAAAAATAAATGGTGAATTTTTTATATATAGTGATTCTTATTTGAAGTGACTTGGTTGTGTCTTGATGGAGGATAATCTGGTAAATTTATTCTCTTCACATCAATTAAAACTCAATGAGCAGAATTACCCTACACATGATCTTGAGGATGTAGTGGTAGATTTTTATTTAAAAAATTAGAGTAATATTTTATATGGGGAAAAATGTAAAATATATACGAACCATAAAAGTTTAAAATATATATTCACTCAAAAAGAGTATAAAATGAGGCAATAGATATGGTTGGAATTGATTTACAATTTTTATTGAACAATTACCAATCATTTATAATAATAAAGCAAGGTACCTAATGACTTGAGTTGAAAATATAATAAATTACTAACCGCGTTACATTTGTAATATCATCCTTTGGTTTTTTAGTTGATAAATGTAGGTCTAGAAATTGTGTATTTATGAACTCCCTCCCTTTTGGTTTTGATGTCAGTGAAACACACTTTTTCAAACAGAATTAATCATGTGTATAATAGAGATTGTGATTTGATAGAAATGTTGGATTGGGTCAATAAGGGTAAGTTACCTAAATTTATCATTTAAAAAGAAGGTGTTGTGATATTTTGAAAGTGGTTGCGTGTGCAAGTGATTCCTAATTAAAGAAGGAATTATTGAGTTAATCTCATAGGTATCCATTTTTTGTTTATCATGGAAACACTATGATATATAAATACCTTTAAAAATATTATTGGTGGTGTGTAATAAAGAAAGATATTGATGATTATACTATGATGTTATGAATTTTCAATATGTTAAATTTGAAATAAAACTACTTAAGAAGATTATTTACCCTTCTCCAGTTCCTAAATAGAAATGGGAGAATATATCCATGGATTTCATAAAAGGATTACCAAATACATATCAATTTTACAATGTAATTTTTGTTATTTTTTATTGTTTGATTAAATCTATGCATTTTATTCTTATTTGAGATAATATGTATTTGATTCAACATTGTATAATATATCTTAAATAGGTATTTATATTACATAGTGTCCCTCTATCTATTTTATCTAATACTGAGTTATATTTAACTCAAATTTTTAAAAAGGGATTCAGAAATTTTTGGGTACTCAATTAAATTTTAGTAAAGCTTTTTATCCTCAATCTAATGGAAAGTCATAGAAAAAAAATTAGACATTTTTAGATATACTTTGATATTTCTCATTTTAATACTAGGGAATTTGGGATCAATATATTTCATTTGTTGAATTTTTTAAAAATAACAATTTTCATTCCAGTATATAGGTGGAACCTTTTGTGGCATTATATGGAAAACAATATTGAACTACATCATGTTGGGATAAAATAGGTGAAAGGAAATTTTTTGGGACCATAGTTAGTAGAAGATATGGTTGAGAAGGTAAATAATATTCAATAGAATATGAGTAAATATCAAAGTCAATTGAAAAGTTATGAAATAACTAGAGGAAATACCATTTATTTGAGGTAGATGGTTATATTTTTCTTAAAGTATCACCTTGGAAAAGTGTTATGCATTCTGCTAAAAAGGGAAATTTATTTCATAATTTATTAGACCATACAAAATTATATAAAATTTGGATCAATTTCTTATTTATTATACTTACCTTCATGTTTATGTTAGGTATATG
Organism: Viscum album; assembly: GCA_963277665.1. Taxonomy (NCBI): domain Eukaryota; kingdom Viridiplantae; phylum Streptophyta; class Magnoliopsida; order Santalales; family Viscaceae; genus Viscum; species Viscum album. The sequence continues at coordinate 431,746,634 of OY728133.1, read as the reverse complement.
ATCTGTTAAATGTTTCATTGTTAAGGAAATAGGTACCTGACGAATCTCATGTTTCGAGACTTGAAGTGTTACAATTAGAGGAGAATATCTATTATAAAGTAAAGAATGTGCAGATTTTAGATTCAAAAGAGAGGATATTCAAAAAATAAGGTGATTTAATAGGTTAAGGTTTTATGGAAGAATCACTTTATTGAAGAAGAAACATGGGAGTTCAAAAAAGGTATGAGAAAAAAATACCCTCACTTGTTTAAATAATGAATAAAATTGTGAAGAAACAATTTATTAAATAGGAAAGAATATGAAAACCAAGGTAATTCTAATAATAAATCAATATTATTATTTATAAGTATTCATTTTTATGGATTATAATTCATCAATGTTTTATAAATAATTCTACATGATGTTTCAATTGAAAAATGAATAGTTTTATTTAAATAAAACTTTTGCCATGTATTACATGATTTTATTTAAAAATAAAATTTACTGATTTTATAAATTTAATTTAATAAAATGGATATATTTTTCAATATAATTATATAAAATTTACCTTAGGGATATTTTTTGGGTTTTTTTTGAAATTATTTATTTTTATAGTGAATAGTGAAAATACTGATTTTTATTAGAACTGCCATTTATTTTCAAGTATCTAAAAATTTAAATTTTATATTTAATTGATTTTAAATTTACATTTTTTCCATTTGAATAAAAAAATACAATTAATTCTATATTGATCAGAATTATACTTGAATTTGGTATAAAATCATTTTTTTGCTTAAAAGGGATTTCTTCTAAAAACTATTTCATTTGTGTTTTCTTAATTATATTAAAACTAATTTTAAACACTTCTAAATATTGAATCTTGAAAATTTTATTTAATATTTTCAATTATTATATTAAAATTTTATAATAATATCAATTTAAATTTTGGTCATTATCAATAGTAACCTTGGTAAAAATTAGTTACCATGGTAAAAGGTAAAAAAAGTTAATTAAGGTAAAAACTAAGTTACAAGGACATAAAATATAATATAAATTATTAATGTATTAATATATTTAAAAATTTATCACCTTATATTCTAAATTTTATATTTTTAATGCCAATTTATCATGATTAAGATTTTATATTATTTTTAAATGTTGAATAATTACATGTGCGCCCCTCCCCTCACTTATAAAAGTGAACATTATCTCCACACTTATTCACACACTTTGAGACTTATAGATCAAAAAATTCCTACACAAATACCTTCCCAAAATCCTATTAACATTATATATGTACTGTTATCAGAAAAATACCAAACTAATAAGGCTTGAGGTGTAATCCAAGGGAGGTTTTCCCAGAAGAGGTATAATTTTTTAACTAGGTGTTTCATGTTTATTTCTTCTTCTACCTCCTAAAGATATTCTGTAACCATGATGAAATAATAACATGATAGTATTATATATAATAAAATATTATTATTATTATGCTTCAATCATTTTTAATCTCTTTTCTATCCAATGAGAAATGAAAATATTGTTTGTGTGTAGGTGTAGAATACCACCACCACGAAGCGATGTGTTTGGTTTTCAATTGTCACATCATATGGATGGTTAAAATTATAGATAAAATGAAGATATATGATATTTATAACATAATTATGATTCTTTAAATATAATATAATACTTAAATTCATACCTTACCATCCTATGGAAAATGATAACATCACTCATGCGTACGTGGGACTACCACCTCTTGGAAGTGGTGTGACTCATTTTTTATTTACAGCTTACAAATATGGTCTTAAGTATAAAAATAATTAGTAAATATTAAATTTATATAATATTTATTATTCTTTAAAATAAAATTTTATCTTATTTATTTCTTTTCCACTCAGTAGAAAAATGAAAACAACGTTCATACGTACATACACACTACTATCTCCATGAAATGATGTGATTCATTTTTTATAAATTCATTAAATAGTTGATTTTAAAAGTATATTTAATATATAAATATGATAATTATAACATGTTTAATATTTTTTGGTAATTTAACCACAACCCCTTTGAACAAGGTTAATGCACCAATGTTGTTTTGAGGTTACAAGTCGAACAACCCAAAAATGACTAATGTAAAATTAACCATTTTAGTAACTAAATTAGTCCTCATAAAAAATAAAATAAAAGGAATAATAATTATGATATGAATATGTCAAATGTTATTAATAAAGTATAAAACTTATATAATTTTATTATTTTGGATTCAGAGAATGTATGAAGCTAGATGAAACCAAAGGTAAGATATTTTTCCTTAAAATGTTGTTTTAAATGTTTTAAACTCTTTCTCCCCCATATCAATGTTCTTTTAAATGTTTAAATAATTTTATTATTTATGATTAAAAGGTATATAAAGGTAATTTTATAAAATATTTTAATTTATTTTCAAATTTATAGAATCTAATATTTTCAACGTTTTCTATGTGGTTTATTTTTGACATGAAAGTGAAAAAGAATTTTTTTAATGTATACAACTTGAACAACTTTTCCCACCATCATAGACTTTATTATTTTTCATGATTACCCTATAATTTGAAATTTTTTTAATATTATAAAATATTTCCACTCTTCTGGGGATTTTTCCTTTTTAATTTTTTTAAATAAAAAGGATGTTTTTCCTTATGATTTTGTAAAAATAGAAAGTGTTTTGCTTATGGGTTTAAATTTGTTTTTAATGAGTTTAATGATTACAATATTTTTTCTCATTATATGGTACTTTATCATTAAATTTTACAATAGGTGATACTGATATAGCTCATGATGATGCGTTATCTTGATATAGATCTCCAATCCATTAGATAATGATGTAGTCTTCGAAGTCAAAAACGAGAGAGATAATTGAGTTGGTTACTCTTATGGAATTAACTCAGCTCCAATTATTATGATAGGATTTAAACATGAGTGAATATGGGTTATGTATATGATTATATATTATACCTATATTATTCTTTCAAAAAATGGTTTTTATGTAAATCTCTTTATTTTATGAGGTAAGAAAAGTTTATCATATTTTAAAGGCAAAATGTTTGTTTTTCAAAGAAATTTTTTCATTTGTTCCTAAACATATTAGGATGTCTTTAGGGTTTTTACTATGATTTATAATGGTTTTAAAAGGTTTTATTTGAGAAAGTATTTATTTTCACATGTGGATATTTTTCATTTATGTGCTTAATGTTTTATTGTGAAAAAGGTAAATGTATTCAGGGATTTTCATGTTTTCCAATGGACTAATAGGGTTCCTTTATTTTTATATACATTACTGATATTTTTTTTCTCATCCCTCATTTTCAAATTTATTACATAGGATCTAAGGATGAGTTGAAATTTTAGGATAATCAATATTTCCACCATGGTGATTCATCTTAAATGAAGATAGATGGTCTTGAATGAAATAGGGGTGTGAAATTAAATACTTTTTTATGGGAAAATGTACATTGTGGGAAAGTGGCCTCTTTGTTATGTACATTTTTTTTAATTCACTAAAATTATAATCCTAAAATGTCATGGGAATGTAAAAATGTGAAATAATTTCAATTAAACTCATATTTACCAGTTGTTAAAGTAACAAGTTGTTATATTTACTATAGAGATGAAGCACCACAAGTGGTAAATTGAAAAAAAATATTTTCCTAACAAGTAATATCATTAAGATAGTAAAAAACGTATTTGTTGAGAATTTATAGATCATGAGAAAAACCAAAAGGTTATGAAGATATCCTACAATTGGATGATATATCCTAGAGCTTTGGATGTTAACAAGAGGTATCAAAATAGACTGTGAAGGTGTTTTGTAACAAAGAGAGAGTTATATCACTCTAAATCTAAATCTATGGCCAAATGGATATAATATCTTAGGGTTTATTTATTTTTAACAAATGGGAGAGATACATATAATAATAAATATGATCTATATTTTTTTATATTAATGAAGTATAAGTAAAAGGGGGTGTTTAGTCTCTCAAACTTCAATGGAATTTTTTCATTAATAAAGTGGGATGGAATAAATAGGATAATCTAGTGAAAATAACGTTTGAAATTTATTATAAAAGGGATAAGAAAGTAATAAACAATAAAACTAAGATTTATTTGAAATGTATCATAAATTTTAATTTATGGATGTATTGGAAACAACATAAAAAAGGTAGAGTATTTAAATAATGTTATTTGTTGGTTTTTTATAATAAAGGTTGATAATTATTTGGTTGGATTTGTTGACAATCATTGATGGAGTATGTTGAAAGAGGATATATAAAACATTGATATTCATAAATTATAGATATCATTGACATATATAGAATTGGATTTTGAGGATGATCATGATAGAAGTGAAATATTTGGAGTCACCATAGTAGAAAGTTGATGTCAATAAATGTGGTTAAGATTTTAAAGGCTATGAAATATTTGAGGAGATGAATATTTCTTTAAGAATAATGGGGTGATTTGGACTTTATGTATTTTATAGTGGGATCTTACTATTTTGTTTTGGTTTGATATCTATTTGGATTATGTTTTAATAAATTTGGATAAGGTTAGAGGAAAAATTTAAATAATATGAAATTTCATAAGATTAAATAGATTTTCATAAAGGCTGTATAAGATTAAATTGGGAAATGTACACACTTTGTAATATTTACTCAGCTGGTATATAACATTAAAATTAATTTTCTAAAGGCTATGTATAAATAATTTGGGAAATATATAGGTTTCATAAGACTAAATAAAAAAGTTACATAAGTGTAGTTCTTCTTTTATAAAGTTGGGTATGAATAATTTTTAGAATACTTTAGCCGAGTAAGATTAAATAAAAGTTTTAGTAAGTTTAATTAGAAGTTATGATGGATTAATATAATTAAACAAGATTCTTCATAATATTTATCTAGGAAGTTTAAATATTAATGTGGGATTAAAATAAATCTTATATAAGATAAAATTGTTAAGTATGAATGAAGTGATTGAATAATCTAGGGAATCAAATAGCCAGATATGAATAAAACAATTGTGTAAGTGTAAAATGGTAGATTAACAGTCCATGTGAGAATAATATGAGAGTTAGAAGAGTTATGTATGTGTAATACAAAAAATGTGTCTGTGTTATTTCAAGAATTTGAGAGCTGATTATGTACAACACCCCAAGATTTTAGAATATATTTCTCTTTAATAAATTAGATGCGTTCAATAGCTTATGATTCACACAAAAAATAACTTAAGTGAATAATTTCTTATAAAAAATATAAAATTAAATTCATTAATAGATAGTTAAATTAAATTTATAAAATAAATGATTTTGTAAAATGGTTTAAATTCACTGAAGAAAATACAATTGATTCTAAAGATACTTTTCCGAATTGTTTTTGTTAAATTAAAAAAATTCATTAAAAAAATACTTTTGAGGAATGATATCAACATAATATATTGATAAAACTGATGTAATGATTAAAAAAATAAATTAATGTCATCAATGAAATTCTTAAGTAATGATATAGAATATTAGTATAATAATTCTTGGCTAAACAATAATATTTTTTTTACAAAAAATATTTTATTATATATATTTTATTTAAAAGTTAATTTATATTATTTTGGGTATTAAAATTATAAGAAATTATTTTTTATACATGTATGAAAATTAATATTCATTCTTACATAGATTATCCAATGGTTAAAAATAAAGATAAAATTATTTTAATTTAAAATGATTTATTCTTTAAAAACTTATTATTATGTATACAATGTATATTATATTAATAAATTAAATATATCACTATTTATCAATGATTTAGTAAATTTTTTATATAATATATTAAATAAAATAAATTAACATTTAGTTATGTTTTACTAGTAAATGAATGAGAATAAAATCATTTCAATAATTAAAAATATATCTTTTCTAAAAATGGTTTTTACATGTTTTGTGTGCAGATATTAGAATTATTTTTTTTTCAAAATCTTGGAATTTAATATAGTCAAAGGGATTTAATAATTGTATTCATCATAATAAATATTAGGTAATAAGGCCAATATAAGTTTTATCCAAAATGAATAGTTTCTAGAATACAAATCATGTCACCACAGTAAGGGTTAAAAAGTGTAAGGATGGGGTTAAACTAAGAGATAAGGCTTAAAATATCTAAATAATTTCTTTAAGTTTAACTTTTTTGAGTTTATTAAGGCCTAAATTATGATATTTTAAAATTTTAACAAAATTAGAATCACTTTCCCTAAAAAAAATATTCTATTTTAAAGATCTTAATATTTATAAGGGTTCCACTCCTGTCACTTATAAAAGAGAACCTTCTATTATCACTTATTCAAAAAATTTCATGATAAAATCCTTATTTAGATATCTTCTCAAATTTCCTCCATATTTCTTAGAGGATATGTTCTCACCAAAATATCATTCTAATAAATCTTAAGGTGTAATCAAAAAGAATATACTCAAAGAAGAGGAAATCATCTTAACCAAGTTTTATAAAGTTTTTTTCTTCTTCCACATCGTTATAATATATTGTATATATCCTAATATAATTGAATAAGTATAATAAATATAATTAAATTAATTCATTCTTATGTAACCACCATTATCTATTTCTCATCCATTTAATGGAAAATGATAGCATCACGCATGTATATATACAAACCACTATCTCCATGAAACAACGTGTTTAATTTTTGATCACCACCTAACATGGATTGTTATATATATTGATTTAATGAATATATATGATATTTATTATATAATAATGATTCTTTAAAGATAAATTATTTTATTACCATCATTGTATTCCATTTATTGAAAAATGAGAGCATCACCCATGCGTATGTGCAGACCACCGCCTCTATAAAGTGATGTAATTTATTTTTCATCCCAATCATACATGATTTTTTATAAAAATTTATATAATAAATATATATTATATTTAGGAAATGATTAATATTTTGGAAGTATGATCGTTGTTCAAGGACCAAAATCAGCAAACTGAAACATATGTGGAAAACAGAACAGTTGACACTCAAATATTGATTTTAATGAATAATTTTTAATAAATGAGAAATAAAAAATTATAAGGTAATTAAATATAGTAAGTTAAGTGTGAATATGATTCTATTATTAATTCATAATAAGTTTAATTTTATTATACAAGACTTTAGATCACATGCAATGAAGGTTAGGACTTGTGGTAATGGTTTATGTTATAATCTCATTTTTAATTTGGATCATTCATGTTTAAATCTTCATTGGGAAAATTAACTCTCTATATATTTTAAAATTTATATATTTTATTATAATCTAGTTATTTTTTTGGTTTTTAAAGTATTCTTTCTCATCTGTGGTACTTAAAATTCCAAAATAATGTTTTTAAGAAAACTTGGTCTTATTTATTCATTAGGTCGAGAACATTCTTCTTTTATGTCCATATTCTTTAAAACGTTTCAAGAATGTTCTTATTTATACTCAAATGATTGTTAAATATCATTTTAAACTATTTTTTTGTCTCTATTTAAAAGGGTTAATAATTTTTTTTTAATTTTTTTTGTACAAGTCACTTTTGAATCTTTTTAAAAAAAATTAAATTGCTTTTTTAACATTTACCGCATGACTAAATTTTCTCACAATCATGATTGTTATTAATTATAAAGACTAATTTATAAGTTTATTTAGTTTAAAAAAGAGTATAATATTTTCATTTTTTTAGGAATTTTTAGTATCTTAAAATTTACCAAAATAAGGGGTTGTTTTCTATTTTTTTTCAAATAATATTTCAGATGATTTACAAAAGTATTTCTCATTTATGTTAACATACATTACAGAATATTATGTTTCACTGGGGATATGATCTAATTATACAATCCATGTGCTTTCTCAAGATGGATTATATTTATGTGATGAAGAAATATTTATGAAACCCGTTTCTTTTCCAAAAGTTATGCTAATATGAAATTATAAATGTTTTTATGATAAAGTAGAAGATATATATATATGGTTTTCATTATGTCAGAGGTGTTTGTTAGAACTAATATTTTTTCATTTTCAACTATGTCGTTAAATACCCGAGGGATGTGAAGACTATGCAAAACATTTATATAGTTTTCATGAAAGAACATGGGAATGGAATTCATGGAAGGATTGTGTTTGGTTTAAGGAGATACATTTTGGACCCTTAATTATAATTATAATTTTATTTTTAGTTGATATAGTTTTATTCCCATTTTCCAAAAAAAATAATGGGTATCCATCAGCCATACAGGACAATTTGACCACAGTACCATGTGGGACAAGAGGTCGACCATGACCAGTGGGAGTCAGCCTATGCCAGCCATCAGACTAGAAGAGGAGAATAGCTATTGAAAGAGTAAGTTTGACCCATGTATATGTCCTATGGTGTGAAATCTTGGAGACGCACATAGTGCTAGCCAAAGACTCAGTGGTCCAAAGATCATGGTGGAAGTGATGCATATGGTACGGGTTTCGAACTTGTTACTTCCTTGAGAAGTAGAAGTCATGAAGATTATCAAATACTGGAATGTAAGTGGTATGGGATTTTGATTTTGGAAGAAATTTTTCCATAGATATCTAAAACAGACCGTTTGATCATGCCTCTCGACAATTTGTGCTGTTCGATCATGCCTACTGCTAATCTCAACCATCAACTCTAATCCAGAACCTTGTGAACTCAAACTCAAACCATCTCATACATTGAGAATTCGAATTTTTACAGTCATGTGCAATGCACGATCTCAATATTCAACCTCTTGATGCCCTGGTTCGATGTCCCGATGAACACATGACACTCATGTGATTTCACTACCATCTCTCTGATACTTCACTGGTATCTGAGTGAGTATAAGATGAAAAGAGAAAACCATTGTGGGATACAAACCAAGAGCTCTAGTTTCCTTCCACAAGATCCCTCAACACCGATCCAAGTAGTCACATGATCATCCTTTGATTATGCAACCAAACTAAAGACAAACACCAAGGAAAGTTTTGAGAAGTTCTGTGACTGTGAACCCTTATGCCTCTAACATATTTTCCATTTAATTTAAATTGGATTTTCCAGGATCATGTGATTACAAAGAAGGAAAATAGAGGCATCTCATGATCAAATGAAATGATCATGATATGAAGTCTCCACCACCTCACTGGTAAAATACGTCATTCATTCCATGTATAGTTGGCCACCTTTAACCTCCCACAGTAAATATATAACCTACTCCCCTCATAAAAAAAATTCACAAATAGAGGAAGAAAAAGATCCCTAGAAATAAGGGGATGTCAACCAACACCTACCGAAGAATTCCTAGGGTAATCTCGGGGGTTGGCCGCATGATCTCTTGAAGATCAATTGGCCACATGATGAACCAAATTTCTTACGATGCCTAGTTCTTGCAGAGTGTTCACAGGATCGTGTGATACCTGTGAGGTTTGTGACTTCAATAAAGTAGGGTGTTCGACCATTCTTGTATTACTACCTTCAGTATCATAGTTCAAAGACCCCCTTTTCCTCATGATATTTTTATACGACCCTAAACATGACCTTCCCACCGAAGTTACAGATTTTATCACAAGACACCATAAATGTTATGTGATTTCATACATGTGATGTTCAGACCAGTGTTGCGAACTCTATGCAACAGTGGACATGTGCCTTTAAAGCAGTGTAGGTCATCGTCCATGAAGAAAACTATGGTGTTCACACCCTCTTTACTTGTTAACAAGACCTGTCAAAGAACCTTTTATTCGGTCATGTGATCACATGAGCTATGGAACCTCATGCGATGCATGGAGCACCCATACTGGTGCCCAAAGGTATGTGTTAGTGACCATGCCTACCCTTATCTTGCAAACAATATGAGAACCCTTATCTTGAGATTATGACATATATCCCCAGATGTGGTTTTGTTTTCCTAAAACCACCCCCACAGATCCTTATCATGTTGAAAGAAAACATTAAGGGACCCTTTCTGAGGACATGAAAATCACATGAATAGGGGAGCTTCAAGATCTCATGAATCCATGATCAAGCGGTATGACACCCTTGTATTTTGATAACCAAGATAGGTAGTCCTCAATATGGGCACTCCGCATATGTGATGCCTCTATGCATCCTAAAATAAAATACCACACTAGTCTCCTCTGTAATTTCGTTAAGAAGATATTTCATGACTCGTGATGCATGCACGTATCCCTCATGGATACCCCTCCATGTAAGGAAGGAAATAAGGATATGCAACCCAATGTATTTTTCACCTTATTAGTGCAAGATACACCCACACTCATACAGGTTGAACCAATAGACTGACCCGAAAATGGAGGCAGTACCCATCACAAGACCTCTTTGAGGTTATACATGTCATGGACCTTCATGTGGTGTCATCCCATTAGAAACTTTATGAAAACAATTTTCTATAGTCATGAATCCCTATACCTAGGAAAATATTTCCTATATATACTTAGGTAATACTACATTTAGATGTGTACTTGTGACATCCAAACAAATGTAAGACCCTAATCATATCTTCAAGACTCTACCATGTGAATGGTTCAAGGAAACATGATCACAAGAGTCCTCATAGGGATCATGGTGTCTTTAGGCAGTTTTGGGAATTTAACTTTGATCGTGAGACATGCCTCAGATGAGTAAGATTTATCTCACCAAATCCCATTGACATGTCACTAGCATCATGCAGTGATTCAAGGATAAGTCAAGTTGATCAGTTGAAAATACTTTGACATCTCTATGTTGTCACATGAAAATCTTGGTACAAAGTCTTGTCAATCATGTAAATCACCTCATATTTTTTCACCTTGATCATGAAAATACATCCTAGAAAATTCCCTTTGATTATAAGAAGGAGTTATTGAAATATCAGCATGATCATGCGATCACCCATTAACACGTTCACATTGACATGCGACAGTCTAAAGACAAGTCAGGTTGATCATGATATAGCTTATACACATGTCTACTTTTATCATGAAAAAATTAATCTAAGTAAAGTCAATTGATCTTGTGCAAGGCCCCAAACATGTCTTCTTTGGCTTTGCGAAGCATCTTTGACATGTTTTCTCTACCCATTCAAAGGAATACAAGGAATGCCAATTGATTAGGCATACACTCTTGGATGTGTCTGCCACGTTGGATTGGTTCCACAATATATCATGAAGAAAATAATGTAATGTCTAGAAGACATCCAAGACATGTCAGAAAAATCCTCCAGGACATTCAAACCTTGTCCATCATACCCACTTGGACTCATGCCATGTGGACCCCGACTAAAAATCTTCATCCACATTCCCAGTTGAAAAGGCATGTTTCATTAATGAGCTAGTGTCTTGAACTCATATAACCCTACCAATATTATTCTCTTGGATAGAACATCATGGCCATCACTAACTCTCTTTAATATATCAGAAGAAAAAGAATGAGTATACCAAACAAGAGGCCTTAGAGTGTAAGCCCCAGTCAATGACATGACATGAGTATATAAAAAAGAAACCTCAGAGTGTAAGCCCCGAACAATAGGGAAACCCCAAAGTGCAAGACCCGACCAATAGGGAAACCAAATAGTGTATCCCCAACCAATCAGGAAGCCTAAGTGCGTAATCCCCAACTATGATCATCATATAACATCTCCCCAATCAATAGGGCATCCACATTGGTATAATACCATAGCATTCCTAAAACCTTGGGGATGGCCATAATGTCTCTGAGTGTAATATTCCATCCTTTCACATCATTAGGTTTGGGATGAACTAAACTTCGAGAACTCTGATTCCCTCCATATTCGGGAAATGTAAGACACCTTCCTAAGGCCCAAGCTCTAACGAGCAACCACTTTAGTGTAAGTCCCTTCCAATCATAAGTATTACCTGAATTATGGGAATAATTCTCCAATAGGTATATCATTATTTCTCATCCATTGGTAGATGAGAAGTGGTGTCATACACAAGAAGAAATTTAAGTATAAGACCCGATCATGCCCTCAAGCACCTCAAACCCATCAACAGGTTGGGAATGAACTGAACTATGATGACTTTGATTCCTATTACAAAATAGGATATATAAGATTCCTTAACAAGACCCAAGATCCATAAAATATTCTCCATGAGATGGGAAATCATACCATTCAAAGGAAAACATTAATGAGTAATCCCCTCACATATATACTCTCATGTAATGTTCCCAATATAATTTTATCTCATGTTACTCACACCAAGAATGGATCACATGGCCTTAGATACTAGTGATAATTATATCAAAATCATGTTGATATTTCCCCTAGTGTGGTCCCATCATTGGGATGCAAGTATGATTACATTACATCTACACTCAAAGGTCCACATTCTTGAAGAAGCAATCTAGGGTAGTCTCATATGCATAAGTCCCACCTAGGACCTCTATTTTCATATCCCTCTTAATGCAGACAACCGTGATAAGAACTATGCGGACTCTGATTCCTGTATTAAATTGGATACACAGGGAACCTTTTTGAGGTCTGAGCCCAATATTCACATCCTTACCATATGATGTTAAATTACATGGATGGGTCCAGTCAAATGACCATACACTATATCAAACAAACTATATGGGTTTTGATTCCTATTTTCATAGGATATGTAGGATTCCTCAAAGAGGTTGAATCCTATATGCATGACACCATACATCTCCTTTGAAAAAAATAAAATTCATAGTTCTCAAACATGTCCATGGACTAAAGTATCATAATTATATAAGAGAGAAATAGAGAACCTGTTATATACACGTGATTGTCCCTATGGATACATGTTTATAATCAATCCATCATCACAGGGCTAACCATCCCCGTATCAGGGTTTGGGAAAGATTTGATGAACATATATTAAATCTATATGAGAGTTATAGATGTAGGATCGAAATATGAATGTAGATGCTCAATTACAAGAGGGGGGGGGGTGAGTTTTAAGTTTAATTTTTTTAACCTTATGGAAAACTATGTTTAACAAAGTCAAAAAAGATAAATTTACAAGGCCTATTTTGGTTTTATTAAACAAACTTACTGGGTTCTAGAAATATGGTTCCAAAGATAAAACTTAAGAAAGGTTTACAAGGAAAATATTCTACCATAAAGCATATATAATCATACTTATTTGAGTATACAAAATTTCAAGAAAGTATAATAAAGTTATACATTATTTATTTATCAAAATTTAGTAGAAATAAACTTGAAACAAAATAATTAACAAGTGTGAAATATTTTAACTCAAAGAGTATGGTATCCAACAACCTCAGATAAAGGTCCCTTGATTTATACTTTCAATCAAGTCTATCTTACCCACACCCGGGTATGCCCTTGATAAGAATATCATAATCTATCTTGATATCCCTGTAATCCCTCAATCTTTAAGGTATTCGACACCTCTGTCTTCCTATCCGTGGAAGTCCTCAAACTTTACGGTAGTCGACACCTCTCTCTTCATATCCTCTGAAGCCCTCAATTGTAATCAGCAACAATCAGAGTTTCACAAAGAAATATGAAAAGGCTATTCAGTATGCACAGGTCATGATAGTATTTCTCTATATAAATTACTTCAAATCATTCAATATCTAGAGTGATCAGTAGATTTTGTGCTCGTTAAAATGTGCTCTAATTTATAGGCACTTCTCTAACGGTTGGCTCCCTCCTCCAACTATAATATTTTTCCTTTAACCATGTAGGGACCTATACACGTGTCACTCAAAAAAATGTTAGTTAGAAATAGATTGTATGAAACTGTTTCATAACATGTATAAGGAAAATAAAATTTATTTACCAAATATATTGTTTAGAGTCTAGGGAAAATTTGATTCAGAATCTAACCAAATAATCATTCAAAGTCTATAAGACATGGATATTCATATTCTTATTTCACAGTGAATTTAGAATCTGATTTCAATAGATTTCGAAGTCTAAATTCCAAGGAATTTGGAATTTGAATTCTATGGAATTCGGAGTTTGAATTCGGAGGAATTCAGATTCCTAATTCTATGGAATTTAGAGTCAGAATTTTGTGGAATTCAGAGTTAGAATTTAGATAATTTGAACTCTAAATTCAGAGAATTTGAAGTCTTAATTCAGAGAATTTGAAGTTTGAATTTCAGAGAATTCAGAATCTGAATTTTAGAGAATTATTAATATGATCTTTAAAGAATTTAGAATCCGAATTTCAGAGAATACAGAGTCTGAATTTCAGATAATTCAGACTCTTAATTTTAGATAATTTAGATTATGAATTTCATAGAATTCATATCCTAAAAACAGAATACTCTATATCCAAGGATTTGAAGGATTCTAAGATTTTAGATGTGAAACTGATTTTTAGACTTAGGAATACAATGAGTTAGATTTAGAGAGATTATGAAATGAAAAAAGAAACAAAGATAAGGGTAAAATTTTCCTTTGGGAAGGGAAATTTTCCTTATAAAAACAATCCTTAGGGGAATTTTTTTCACTTAAGAAAAAGTGTTTGTGATTTTCAAAACATAGGGAATGGAAAAGTCCTAAGAAAAAATTTATTTTCTCAATAATCTCCCCATTTTTGGAAATCAAAAACATCCTTACGAAAAAGAATATAAGGACATAAAATTTTTCATAAAAGAAGAACTTAACTCCCATTACTTATGAATCATGGTTAATACAACTAAGTCCCCCTTAGATTTTGAAATACCTAAGGATAGTATTCTTGACTTTCTTAAAGTGATTTTTCTTTTTCTTATATAAGGAAATATTCTTTGATAAAACTCCCCCTTAGATAGACACTCCCTTTCTTAGGAAATTATCTTCTTTACTTAGTGTTCTTTTTATTGTTCCTTTCTCCCCATTTGTGACTTTCAAAAAGGAATTGAGAGAATGGAAAAAAATATGGTACCTGAAATATTAGTACTATACACCAAAACACATGAAGAACAACCTAAATTTTCATTCTGATTTGAATAATTTGTATAAGAAAGGTAATACAACAAAATATCAAAGTTAAAGAAAAAAATCATTCTTCTTTTTTTCCTTCGGAATATGCTTATTGACAATGGTATTCAATCTTTTAAGCTCTTTATTATCATCTTCAAAACATTTTAGAAGTTCATCCCGATCTTCATTTTTCTTCTCCAAATCTTTGATCTTTTCTTTCTAGGCCTTAACAATTTCTTCCGGAGTCTTCAAAAGCTATACATGCTTAATGAAATTTTCTTTCAACTCAATTATGATATCTCTTTACCTTTTCAGATACAAATAAATTGAATTATGTTTTCCATTTAGATCCTTGTCTTCCTGCTTTCGAGCTGATTGTTCAAGATTTAGATTCTCATCAAAACTTTTAGTAAGATATTTTATCTTGATATCTTTAGTATCATAAGAATCTTTCGCATTATCTTGAATGTCATCAAAGATTCATAGCTCTTAAATTTTCATACTAGAACCACTTAGTGATTTAATTTCACGACCTCTTAGGAGAATTATACCCATTGTAGAAGGATTTAAAATTGTCCTGAAGCCTGAATTTTTTTCCATAAGAATGGAAACAGAATCCAATTTCCGATTAAATGAATTCTCAAGCATATGACAGATGAAATCAATACATGGAAGAAGAGTAATTGTATTAACCAATTTATTAAGAGACTAGACTAAAAAATCATGACCTATAGAAGATGATTCAGAATCAGATTCTCTTATTGGTGATGATTCTTTATCAATATCATCATTTTTTCTTTTAAAAGATCCACCAAAATCTTTCTTAGACACCACTTTTTTCTTAGGTGTATCAGCTAACACCTGTTTTCCTTTATCAGATCTCAGTATAATCTCAACACCCTTTGGTGATTCATGTTCACTATCTGATAGTTGGACTATCTTATCTTCCTCATCCTTTTTCTTTTCATCATCTACCACTAGATCCTCTGGTTGAACCAATTCATGGTTGCTTCTCTTTTCTTCTGATGGTTTGTTTACTTCTTCCTGACCCTATTATTCTTTTCCTGGGGAATAAAGTTAGGAAGATTCATCTAGGGAAGTCCGGATTGAAAATTTATCATAATGAATCTTATTTTCATGACATTCTTCAACTTTCATTATCATATCATCAGTATCATCACTTCATCTCTCTTCTTCTACTTCTACTTCCTCTTCCTGCACAATCTCTTCCTCTTCATCAGTTTCCAGAATGACCATTTTTTTTCTCAGAGTCACTGGAAGTGATTATTGTAGAAAGGATTCTGGTACCTAGAATTTTTCAGAAGCTTTCTCAGTATCTTTGAGAAGATATTGATCTATTTTAGCCTCGATCATCTTCTTATTTTTCTTCTTTTTATTTTTTTCTTCTCATATTCCTTAGCAGCCTTAATATTAAAGGATTTTTCCTCAGCAGGGTCTAAGCCAAAGCTAGTTTCTCATTCCTTATTATACTATTTATCCTCTCTCTAATTGGGAAAAAATTCATCCTAATAATTCTTTTGCTTCTTAGATTGTGGAGGTGATGATTGAGTTTCTTGAACTACAAGAGTTTTTTCTTTAGCTTCCAGTTCGTTCCAATTTCTCTTCCTCTGATATTTCTTGGAAGTCTTAGCTACTTCCAACTTCATGGATAAGGCTTCAACTTCTATTTCAGACAAGTCATAAAATTCTCCAAGCTTGCTATTAAAGTGAACCTTCATCCTTCTGAGTGTATCATCACTCAAGAACATAAACTTGAAATTCGTTGGCATAGAACTGCATGAGATTTTGAACGATTCTAGACAAAGAACTATGATCTTGGAAAGAATATCCAGATACATAATTATTGGAAATTTGAGGGTCCCATTCTGGATATTCATAATTTTAAGAAAGAAACACTTCACCAGATTAATCTTCCTATGGTTCACTAGAAAATTGAGAATGTTGATATCACTTTTCTTCAAGGTATCCTTATCACCCTTTCTTGGAATGAGAAGTCCTTGAACCCATAACTCAAGAATACAGAAATTTGTAGAGATATGCATAATCTTCAGTGTCTTTACCCATGATAAACCAAGGAACTCTATGGAATTATCCTTTTCAAAACTTCCTGATATATTCGGTAGCCTGTGGGTGTAGAAATCAACTTCCCCCTCATAAGGAATTCCAATTATGTTGGCTACCATTCTGTATGAAAGGGAATAGGTTTTCCCATAACTCTTAAAAGAAAACTTATCTCTCCCTCTTTAATTAAAGGAACTTACAGTCTCATAAAATTCTACCAGTAACTCTGGATAAACTGAATTATGTGCCTTTGGTTTTGATACACAGAAACTCTCCGAACCATTCAACATGATATGCTTAAAAATAAGTGAATCATACTTAGAATTTTTTTTTGATCTACTAATATCTCTATATAGATCTGCCATTTGGAAATTTCCTTAACTGATGACATTTTATTCTAAGGGGATGCTTCCAAAGAAATTTATATTTGAGCAAACTAGAAAATTTGAAATGACCCTTATGTAGAGCAGAAGAGATTCATCATGCAAGAACATGAAAACCGATGTGGGGAAACCATTAGAGGGGCCTTTATATAGGCGTTGAGGTAACGATTCATATTCCCAAAATGATCCAATTATTTAAAGATGCTCAATATGACTTAGCTGTTGAGATGAAAGCTGAATAAGGATTTTGGTATGTTCTGATCTTATTAGGTTTTTAAGGTAAAAATTCAGATTTAATAAAATGAATCTGAAAAACAATTAAATCAAGATAAAAATACCAACAAGTAAAATATTGATTAAAAAAACATAAGAAAAGAAATTTACCTTCCATATTACATGAAAAATTATCAGTAATTAAGAACATTAGATTCTGGAAAAAAAATTAATGAAGGAAAATTTTAGATTCCAAAAAATTTTCCTAAAGAAAGAAAATTTTATATTTTGAAAAATTTTCATAAATAAGGAAAAATTTGATTTTAAAAAATTGATTATGAAAATTTAATTATGAAAAAGTTTGATTACGAAAATTTTTATTACGAAAAAATTTTGATTATAGAAAAAATATTTATTAACAAGAAATTGTACTCCCCCTATGAAAATGAGTTTCTTAATGAAAGGAGATAGATTTCAAAAAAAAAGTTAATAGGAAATATTAAATTATTATGATCATTCCAAACATTTTTTTTAATATATTAAAATCTATAAAAAGGTAAATATTTTGTAAAAATATCAACAAGTTGATCTTGCATTTCGATAAACTGAAGAATTATATCTCATGTTAAGTGTGTGATCCCTAAGAAAGTGATGCCTAATATCTATGTGTTTTGCCTGAGAGTGACGTGAAAGGTTTTTAAATAGGGATATAGCACTAGTTTTATCACATAATTTCTATGTTTCGGTGAAACTCATAACATAGTCTTTGAGTATGTGTTTCATCCACAACACTTGAGCACAACAACTTCTAACAGCTAAATATTCAGCTTCTGCAGTGTAAAGTGCTACTAATTGTTTCTTTTTTCAGGACTAAGAAACTAATTAATCTCCTAATAAATGAAAATATATAGATTTACTTTTCCTATCCATTTTACATCCACCAAAATCATCATATGAAAAACTTTTTAAAACAAAATCATTTCTAGAAGTACAAAAGAGTCATAAATCAGTGGTTCCCTTTAAATAGAGAAAAATTGTTTTCACTGCTTTTAAATGAGATTCCTTAGGATTGGATTGATATGTTTCACATAAGCATAATGAAACAATTATGTCTAGATTAATATATGTCCTGTATATTAAACTTCCTATCATACCTATAAATGATGTTAGGTCTACTGGTTTCCCAGCTTCATCAATATCAATAGAATATGAGGTACCGATTGGAGTAGTTATACTTTTAGTGTTGTCATATCCATACTTTTTAAGAAGATCTTTAATATAATTATATTGAGATATGTAAGTTCTTTATGGTTGTTTAGAAATTTGAAAACATAGGAAAAATGTTAACTCACCCATCAAACTCATTTCAAACTCATATATCATTAGATTCACAAATGAATTAGTTAATGATTGCTGAGTTGAACCAAATATAATGTCATCAACATAAATTTTAACAATCAAAACATTTTTCTCATATTTTTTTATAAAAATATTTGGATAAGCATTTCCCTTAACATAATTTTTTTATAAAAAAACATGTAAGTCTATCATACCAGGCTCTAAGGGCTTGTTTAAGTCTATATAAATCTTTGGTAAGTTTGAAAACAAGTTCAGGATGTTTTGTGTCTTCAAAAATAGGAGGTTATTCAACAAAAAATTCCTTTTGAACATATCCATTAAGGAAATCACATTTTACATCCATTTGAAAAAGTTTGAAATTAAAGAATTCTACAAAGGCATGTAAAATACAAATGGATTCAATTATAGATACTAGATCATAGGTTTCTTTATAGTCTATTCATTTTTGTTGATTATAACATTTAACCACTTGTATAGATTTATTTATACAATGATTCCATTTTCATCACTCTTATTTTTGAGGACCCAATAACAGAAGTTTCCTTAAGTCTTTCACCCGAGGTCCATACATTGTTCCTTTCAAATTCATTTAGCTCATATTACATGTCTTTTATCCAATCATCATCACCTAAAGCGTCATTAGTGATTTTTAGTTCTAATTGGTAAAGGAATTATATATGTTATACTTCATTTATTATGGATATTATAGTCTTTATAGGTTGATTTACATAACCAATTATACTATCAGTGGTATGATTCTTCAGAAACAATTTATTTGGGTTTTTTAAAATTTGTTCGTCAGCATATGGTAGGAAATCTTCGGGGGTAAATGATTCAGAATTATTTTCTCAAACATTTTCCTTATAATAAGGATGTTCTATGAAGGGTTGAAAATAATTTTTTGAAAACACATCTGAAGATGTAGGCTGGGGTTGTTTAAAAACAAAAGGATCTGTTTCCTCATATTTAACATGTACTATTTCTTCAACAGTACCGGTATTTTTATTAAAAAATCTATAAGTCTTAGAAGTTTGAAGTATCCTAGGAAAATTCCATCATCAGATTTGGGTGCAAATTTATGTAAATTATATTTATTATTCAGAATGAATACTTTGAAACAAATACCTATAAGTAATAAAGTATAGGTTTTCTACCATTCCACAATTTGTAAGGGGGTTTGTTAAGAAAAGTTCTAATCAAAACTTGATTTATAGTATAACAAGAAGTACTTATAGATTCATCCTAAAAGTGTTTAGATATATAATATTCACTCAAAATGGTTCTAGTTATCTCTTGAAGAATCTGATTTTTTCTTTCAACAACACCATTTTTTGAGGAGTTCTTGGAGGTGAGAAGTTATGAGTAATGCCTTTTTTACTAAAAAAAGTTTCAAAATAATAATTTTGAAATTCTCCTCCATGATCACTATGAATAGTTATCAAAGTATGGTTTTCTCATTTTTAATATGGTATCTAAAAATTTTGAAATAATAAAATGATTCAGACTTCTTTGCAAGAAAATAGACTCATGTAAATCTAGTGTAATCATCAACTAAGACCAATAGATAATATTTTACTCCAATACTTCCAGTTTGTGTTGGACTAAAAAGATCTATATCCACTAACTGTAATGAATAAGATGTTCTGACTTCAATGATTGATTTAAAACTTGATTTATGTTGCCTTCCATATTGACAAGGATCAAAAAATTTTAAAGAATCAAATCTATGATCTGGTATATCCTTAACAAGATTTTTCTTCGAGTGTTTTCATAGGTTCCTATGGTTATAGTGTCCTAACCTTCTATTCTATAACCAAGATTTATCTTCCATTGCACTAAGGCACAATAGATCATGGCTCCTAAGTTCTTGTATGTTTAGTGTGTATACATTAACTTGCCTATGTGAAGAATGTATAAACTCTCCCTTGGAATTGTGTACTTAGAATTTATCATTCCTAAAATTCACAAGGTAACATTAATCACATAATTGACTTATACTAATGAGTTTGTGCTTAAGATCCTGTACAAATAAAACATTTGAAATTAATGTTTTTCCAAGAAGAATAATGTTACCTATATCAATAAATTCCCTTTGATAATTATCTCCAAAAGTTACTTTTCCTCCTTCCATTTTGATAATATTTTGAAAGATTTTTTTGTTACCAATCACATGTCGGTAACATCCACTATCCATGTACCATGTATTGATGTTGGTATTATCTTTATTTTTGTAAAAATAAAAGAGTTAGACTTTCATAAAACAAACTTTATTTCTTCCAAAAATTTTAGAATGAAAAATTTTAGGAATCCACATTTTCTAGAAAGATAATCATTATGGAAACCTAAAAATTGGGTTTTATTTAAAGAACAATTTTTCAACCAATTTCCACCACACTGACATTTAGTACAAAATGGAACACTTTGGGGAACAAAATAGTTATTACTAAAAATTAGTTTAGAATAGGTATAACAAAAACCAGAATGATTCTATAAAGAATGAATTTGGGAATACATCATGTCAAAATGTTCCTTACCCGAGGTAAATTTTGACAGACACTTTCATAAGGAAAATATTTCTGACTTTAGTTTAATAACCAAATTTTTATCCTAAAAAACATTAGTTTTAGAACTTGAGTTAGAATCTAAAAATATTTTTCGTAGAAATTTAATTTTCAATATCCTTAGAAAGATTATCCTTATTAGAATTAACTTCCTTATGGTTTTTAGAAACAATCTAAAAATTAAAAAAATTCTTATCAAGATATTTAGAAAGATTTGATACTTCTCTAGTTAAAATAGATATTCTAGAATTTTATTTTTCTAACTTTTTCTTTATTTTTCAATTTTCATTCTCAAGAAGTTTGAAAAAACTAGACACGTCTTCAAAAGAAGTTAAAGTATTCTATTATGATGGTGAAGATTCATCATCTAAAGATTCATAATATTTATCATCAGTATAATGTTCCTTCAAAGATATATTTGTAATAGATTCGGCATTTTGTACCTTGTCCATTAAACAACGATTTTAAATGGGTAGTTTGGCTAGTAGACCAATATTCTTCTGACCAAAAGATTCATACTCTTAAGATTCATCTGTATAGTCACCACCACTGAAACTCCAAGTATTATTATCTGTAAAAAATTTATTAGCCTTAGTCTTGTAATAATTCTTTCTATTTCTCTCAGAATGATTTTCCTTCCGGTATTTTCTTTTATGCATTAGATTATTTAAATTTAGATTCCCTTATCTTTTTCATTCATAGCAAGTGACTTTTTAGTATTTCTTGTCTTTTATTTCTTTCTTCATATATCTATACTAATCTTATTTCTTTCTAACTATATTTTTTATCCTTCGAGCAAGATTAGCTAGATCATTCTCAGAATGTTCACTTTCACTAGATTCAGATAAAACCGTGACTTTCTTAGACTTAGATCTTGAAACCCTTTCCGAAGTATTGAATTTAGTAGTAGTAAAGGCTACACATCCATTTCCATTCTTATTCTTATTAATATTATCATCTCTTTTCATTCTTGTCTCATGTTGAAGAAGAGTTCCAAAAAGCTCATCAAGAGTAATTTGATACACTTTTATATTCTCATAAATTGCTGTTCTTTTGTATTCCCACTCATTAGGCATAATATCAATAATCTTGCCTATAACAGCTTTATCATCTAAACATTTCTCTCTCATATATTCTAAAATATTTATGATAGTCATAAATATTTGTTTAACAATACATACCAATTCTCCATAAGGAAATAAGAATCCATGATATTCTTCTCTTAACATAGCTATTCTAGTTTCTATCACCTTGGAAGTACCAAAATGAGTAACCTCATGTTTCTTCCAGATAAAATTTTATGCTCCAAATGAAGAAATCTAACTATATATATTCATGGTTAGGGAACACAACATAGTATTTTGTACCTTGTATTTTAGTTGATATTCTAATTTTTCTTAATTGGTGAAGGTTTTGACTTCCTTGTCAGGAATTTTGTAATCTCCAATAAGCATGACAAAATTGTCTACTCCAGTGTTAATAACAAATGTCTTCATTCGATCTCTTTATTACTCATAATCATTACAACACAAAATAGGTGGTCCAGTAGGATTTAGATTTTCAATTGAACCGACATTCATTCTTTCCATTCTATAAGAAGAATACTTTTCCACAAAAACTTTTTAATATAAAAGGTTTGTAAACAAAGATAAAAATATCAAACAAAACATAAGAAAGAAAAGTTATGAAAGAAAATTTAGAACAAGGAAAACTTAACAAAGAAAATATATATGTGAATATAAGTATTTTAGAGACCTTCCTCTGATATCAATTTTAGGATCGAAATATGAATGTAGACACTCAATTACAAGAGGGGGTGAATTTTAAGATTAAAAACAATATTTTTTTTAACCTAAAGGAAAACTATTTTTAACAATGTTAAACAACATAGATTCACAAGACCTATTTTAGTTCTATTAAACAAACTTACTGAGTTCTAGAAAGATGGTTCTAGAAATAAAACTTATTGAAATTTTACAAGGAAAATATTCTACATTAAAGCGTATAGAATCTTACTTATAAGAGTATACAAAAGTTCAATAAAGTATAAGAAAGTTATAATTTCTTTCTCTATCAATATGGAATAAAAATAAACTTGAAACAAAATAAGTAAAAAGTACGAAAACTTTCAACACAAAGAGTAGGGCATCCAAAAACCTTGGATAAAGGTCCCTTGATTTATACATTCAATAAAGTCTATCTTACCCACACCAGGGTAAGCCCTCGATAAAAATATTGGAATTTGTATTTCTATCCTAGTAATCACTTGATCATTAAGGTAGTCATCACCTATGTCTATCTATCCCCAGAATTCCTAGAACTTTAAGTTAGTTAGAACACTTGTATTCATATCCCCAGAAGACCTCCATTGTAATCAACAACAATCGGAGTAACACGAAGCATGCTGAACAAGATTTTTAGTATGCACAAGGAATGAGAGTATCTCTCTCTAGAGATAAATTAACAACATTAAAAATATAGATTTATCAATAGATTTTGAGTTCGTTAAAATGAGATCCTATTTATAGGCACTTCTCCAATGGTCAACTCCCTCCTCCAATGATCATATTTATTCTTGAAACTCGGAGGGACCTATACATGTGTCACTCAAATAATGGTTAGTTAGAAATAGATTGTATGATATCATTTGATAACAAGTATAAAGAAAATAGAATTTCTTAACCAAATCTATTGTTTGGAGTCTAGGGAAAAATGGAATTCAGAATCTAACCAAATAATCATTCGGATTCTATAAGACAAGGATATTTGAATTGTTGTTTTACAAAGAATATAGAATCTGGATTCAATAGACTTCGGAGTCTGAATTCCAAGGAATTCAGAATCGTAATTATGAGGAATTCATAGTATCAATTCTAGGGAATTCAGAGTCTGAATTCTAAATCATAATTCTGAAGAATTTGGGAGTCTGAATTATGAGGAATTCGGAGTCTAAATTCGGAGGAATTCAGAATCTGAATTCTGAGGAATTCGGATTTTGAATTTCAGAGAATTCACAGACTAAATTTAAAATAATTTGGAATCTGAATTTATGAGAATTAAGAATCAAAATTTTAGAGAATTTGGAATCTGAATTTCAAATAATTTGAAGTCTTAATTTCATAGAATTCGGAATATGAATTACAGAGAATTTGGTTTCTGAATTTCAGAGAATTCAGAACATGAAAATAGAATACTCTATATCCAAGGATTTATAGGATCTTGAGATTTTAGATGTGAAACCAATTTTTAGACTTAGTAATAAAATAAGTTAGATTTAGAGAGATCCTGAAATGAACAAAGAAAACAAAGACAATGATAGAATTTTCCTTAGATAAGGGAAATTTTCCTTATGAAAAAAATACATAGGGAAAAACAATTTTCCTTAAGATAAAGTGTTTGTAATTTTTAAAACATATAGGAATGGAAAATTCATAAGGAAACCTTATTGAATCAACACTGTAGTAGAAAATAATTCCCCCCAAAAGGGTTCGATGAGTCTGACCTCCCATCCTCTCAACCAATGGATGTCCCTAAGAGTTGTTGGGCCGAAAAACCCAGATGACTACCGACCATTGGAAAGAAGGTCCATACCTAGATATGGATGAGGGAACCATGGCGAGTTTATAAGAAATATGGAAAAAATATCAAACCTGATGTAAGTGATTGACTGAGTCCCTAAAACTCCCCCCTTAACCAAACCATCAAGAATAACCCATTCCATGGTTCAAATCCCAACGAAACAAAATAGTGAACCTGATGTGAATTCCTTTAACTATGTCATCCCTTTAATGGGTAAAAAGGATTGATTTACTAGTATATGTTAGGCCTATTTTCTATTTTCATTTCATAATAAAATGATGAACCTGACATGTTTCTTTAAACCGCAATGAACCTTGTGTAAAAATAAAAGACTGCCTCTTTACCTTTTAACTGTGGAAGTTATTGATCAAACATGTACTCTTATATACTATGCTGCATTAATAAGGTGTATTGTTTCATTACCAAAGACTTTTCAAGATTCCTTTCAATTGAAATGACATTATTGAATGTGAAAATAGATCCCAATATCACTGGACAAGCTGCTTTGATCCTAAGGACCCAACATACATTTTTCCCAATACACCACTCCCATGATCGGTTGGTGAATGTATTAGGATGGGAATACCAAATCAACATCAAAATTGTGGCTCTATAATTATCTCATGAAATACTTTAGAGGACGAGTTCCTTCTAGTCATCTTTCTTATGAAAATCCACAGGATAGGAAGTGACCTTTATAACCACATTCAACCGATATGGGAACCTATTGATGGAATGAAGAAAATTACACCTTCCCTATATTGGGGAGGTGGAAGAGGATATTAAACATGACAAATCCATAACTTAGGATCTTCCAAGGAGGGATCCCATCAATTCTAATCAACATCATTGATATGCAACCATGATTCCATAAGGAGCTATATAGAAGGTTGTGCCTATACTAACTATCTAAGACAAGGCACCCAGTAGGAGAACCCACCTGGGGTATCCAAAAAATAATGATTTAGAGTATGTTCATATCCTTAATACTTCTAATCTATGTGAGGTCCACCAATGTATACTAATAGTGCTCTAGAATCAATCCCACATCACTGCAATCTAGGAGCCTCTGACATCATCAAAATTAGCCTCATTGATTTTGGAATCCTAGGGAACAGCCTAGCCCACATGATTGGTGGAATATTTACCATATTCTACCCTGGGATTATCTTCATCATGTGAAATGACCCCTATTATGGTATTATCATCACTAACCCCTCAAATGATATCATAGGCACTGAACCCTCAAATGGTATCATGGGTAACGGCCCCTCAAACGACATCATGGGAATCGACCCTCCAAACAGTATCATGGGAACTCACATCTCAAATGGTATCATCGACATAGACCCTTTAAATGGTATAATGGGCACCGAGCCCTCAAACAGTACCATGGGAGCTAACCCCACAGATGGTATCATGGGCACCAACCATCCAAACGGTATCACGGTTATTGACCCCACAAACGATATCATGGGAACCCCTCCTATGGTCATCTGAGTCACAGTGGTTTAGCCTACCTTCTACCACTGGAACAAGAGAATAAATGATTAGTTGTATCCACTAGGAATCTATAGAAGTTTCTACCAACCATGTTTTCATTTCATAGGATAATAAAAAATGGATCACATGGATAGTTGAAGTAGTCAATTTAGTCTCTAGGGTCTACGTTGGAACTCTTTCCATCATCCACTCACCCTAACACTGATAAAAGAAAGGGTGTTTTATGAATCCTACTTGCCAGTGCCTTGAGTATGATAAAGAAATTTCTACAGAATAATATATTTCTCAACACCAATAATCGAATAGATATCTTTGAGAGATATTTGTGGGAATACTCTTGAGATATATACCTCGAGATGATGTACCTATTTTTTCTTATGGAAGCTCGCCTTGTAGTGAAGTTCCCCAACCCACAGAGATAGGTAAAGTTTCATATTTTTCATCCCATAATTAGGTAAATACATATATTTTTCAACATAAACTTATCCCATAGGTCTAAAAGAATTTCAATTTCTTCCACCACCTCATTGATAATATTCAGAAAACCATATGACCTGAGGAGTCACCAAAAAACCTTCAGGAGAGTCAGGATCATTTTATCAATGGAAAGAATCTCCATCATTAAAGACCCACACTGCTTCAACACCTACCCCTAGATCAATAGAGACCAGGACCCTTCAACCTAGACTCTAGACTCATACATACACCTGCACCAATGGTGGCACATATGACATATAGGAGAAGTGGTCTAGTCGCCCATATCTTATAGACAGACGGTGAAGTGTATATTCTTTCCAATAAAGAAATTTTCCATGGTATTTCATCTATTCCATGGAAAATGGTTTTATAAAACTTCTAAAAATGAGTTTTCTACATGAAGCATAGTTGATAGGCCATGACAACTAATTCCCCTACCATCAAAATCTCAGTCAGACAATAGAAAGCTGATTTTCATTCAAAAATTGGTTGGAGGAATAGGTATCTACATGCTTGATATTGTTGAAAGATCCCAAAAATAATGAAATATGCATAAAATTTGTCCAATCTACTTCATATGAGTTACTCTCCTGATAGGTTATTCACCATTATCCTTACTGCAAGACATTAAACTTCACAACTGATGTCCTTACCGTAAGACATTAAACTACACAGTAATTTTCCTTACCTCATGACATTAAACTGCATAAGAAAACTCCTTACTACAAGACTTTAAACTGCATAGATCTCATCATTACTATCAGCACTACTAAACTATTTTCCGCATGATGTTAAAATTTATAGTTATTATAAATCTATGAATGAATTTATTCTCATTTAAAATGAGATGCGTAGGGATTCCTTGATCCTATATCTTGGTCGAACCACCACGCAACATAAAATACTCCTATAATATCCTCCATTACCTATGAATGGTGAAATAATCCCTTGTATTTCCTTATTTCTCGCATCGAGCATAGCTCACATGAGCTTTGGAATTTCGGTAAGGGTTTACCCACACAAAACAAGGCATCAAGGCTTGAGATAAGATCATTATATTCTAGAATGTAATATGATAAAAGTCATACCATGAATCCTTTCTACATAATGTTAAACAACACAGTTGATATTTCTTACACAACATAAAATTGTATGTTCCTATGGATCTTTCCTGAGAGGACCACTGTTGCTGGTATTAGCATCCTAAAACACCTGCATTCTAGAACTATATATGGATTGATTCTAATACTGATGGGATATATAGGGATTATTGGATTATGTATCCCAAACCAGTCACATATATTTATGCCCTTACCACATGATGAAAAATTACACGGATCACATCCTGGCCATAGGACAACAAATCATTCGACATCTCAATCTAGAGGATAAATTGCAAGCATTAGATATGAAGGTCAGTATAATACATGGTGGAAAATACCCATTTGAGAATTGCATAGCCACATGTGCTAAAGAATTTTTTTTACAACAAGGGATGTAAGAAACCAATGGTAGATGATGTTATATTGGTTGAAACTCCCAATGGATTGGGGACCACCATTATGAATCCCTAGAGTATGCTCAAAAGTTATTATGTGCTCCCCATAAGTCTGGTCAAGGTAGTAGATCTAAGCCTAGAGACCCAATCCCCTCTTTTCCTTAACAAAAATATAAAAGAGAATCACCTATATAATCTCTCTATGGTGACTCAGATAGTTATGGATGATAATGTCTCTTCAAATATCCCCCCTTTCCCTGATAGTGATAAATAATCCACCATATCTACAGTTCATCTAAAAATGCCTCCATAGAATTGTAATTGGAGGAATATGAGGATAACCTCAAAATTCCCCTCATGCATTCAAGGAAGATGTCTCCACTATAGATAAATCTGGAAATAAGAGAATACACGCGGCCTACTCTAATTAGCACTATCATTCCCCTAGAGGATCAAGAGATTTACATTGAATTTATAAAGAAAAAATTAATATTTGTCACCTAGAATTATAAATAAATGATCAGACTAAGTCCCGATGTAGCTACACACAATCTAGGAATACTGATGAATATCGAGGCTACAAACAAGCAGTTGGGAGGATTCACCATTCTCCTATCAAAAAATACTCTGAAAGTCTTAAGAAGTACATGATGCACTCACTAGCTTTGATGTATCTAGTGGAAGAGAGTCCACTCATCTTATATGTGGTAGTCATGGTATGCTTATTGGGTTCCCTCCTCACACTAAAATATGATTCAAGAAGTGATAATAGTCTCTAATACCTCATTTAGACGATGTTATCACCATGAATTCCATATGGCCTCTCATATTTATCCACTCAGAAGTAGGTGAATGGAAAATCCCTAGTCAGTTTTATCACAACACATCCAACCCAAGAAAATACACCAGAATACACTGATCTCTTAGATGAAGAGGTCTTATATACCCATAACACTCCCAAAACATGGTAAATGTACTTTGATGTGGCCTCTCAGATTCCTGTCAGCACAATGATAGAAAACATGAAGCTCAACTAGGTCAGTCTAGGGATTGTATTTTTCTCTCCATACAGAGTAGTTTTTCTCTACTCTTTTTCACTATCCAAAGGCTGTACAAATAATAAGTCAAAATACTAATCCCTCATTACTGGATTAGAACTAGACCTGTAGCTTTACATAGCTTACTTGAACATCAAAGGGGACTCAAAATTGGTGATAAAACATATAAAAGGTGAATATTCCATTAAAAAGGAAGAACTAGACACCATCACTAGATATTCCAGGGGACTTAGGATAGATTTACCTTTTGATCCCACGTTGCATCATGTTCACACTAACGCATTGGCTAATGAATCCACCATCCTAACTATTCCTAATCAAGAGAAAGCAATATTATGTATAACACATCAAATAATGGTAAGGAAATCCACATCAAAGTAAGCCTTCTAATTAATCCTATGTACATAATGTTAAACTATACAAATCTGTCATGACCACTTGATGTTAAACTGTACGGAGATCAACCTCAATGTATAATGTTAAACTACATAGTTTCTTGAGAACTACATATGGATTGATTTATTATCACACATGATACATATTGAAACTCTAATATATATTATTGGGCCTAGCCATATGATTAATTTCTTTTCATGTTGGTTGATCCAATGTCATTAATGCATGATGTAAATCTGCACAGATCCAGAACTTCCCCCATCAAGATGGGTGACCTAATGTCAATACCATATGATATAAAACTACATGGATCCATAATATCTATATTCATTCATGATGATTCACCCACATCCTTACCACATGACGTTAAACTGTATTGTTATCTTGAACTACATATGGATTGATTATTAATTCCATTGAGATATGTAAGGATGACTTGATGCTATATCTTTCCCTAGAAACCACATGATACAAAATCCTCCTATCCTTATCTTAAATTCCTCTACACGGGGTCCTTTTAGTTCTTCATTTCTCATAAAAAACATAGCTCATGTGGTCTTAGGAACTTTGGGAAGGGGTTTCCCTCCCAAACAAGGCATATCAACTTCGAACGTCTTGTATTGGTCCTAAATATGAGACCTTAAAAGGAATACCACCAGTCCTCACCGCAAGATGTTAAACTACACGGCTCCTCAGAACTACATTTGGTTTGATTATCATTATCATTAGATATGTAGTGATGCCTAGAATTATAACCTTGGTCCCAAATACAATATTCCCATAAATTCACATTATTTCTCCTCCATCCTCACCGCATGACGTTAAAATACAAGGGATTTCATGAACTACAAATGGACTGATTTTCATTTTTATGAGATACGTAGATATTCAAAAACATCCATACTTGGGCCCAACCACAATATTAAAAATTTTCACATTGTTCTATATTCATCCTTACTACATGGCACTAAAATGAATGGTCCCTTAAAGAACTATGCATGTCTTGATTCCTATCATTATAGGATATATAGTGATGCCTAGACCTCTAATCCTGGGCCTATTTGTAACAATCAATAGAAATAATTCCCATATCTCTATACGGTCCAGAGTAGTGAAGAGAGAGTTTCCCATTTAATAAATACATATGGCTTTATTCCCATCACCATGGGATACTTATTGAAACCCTTAATTTTATTCATGGTCCTAGCCACAATTCCACAATTTCACATCGGGGGATAGACATCCTTACCGCATGACAATAAACTACATGGGAATATATCCTTACCAAATGAAATTAAAAAATAAGGAAATTTTTTTGGTCATATGACATTAAAACTGCATAAAAAATTTCCCCACTACATGGTGATAAAATGTGCAGACCATCTCCCATTTTTTATTCTTATTGAAGGACCACAAGAGACATACCTCGGTTAACCAGAGTATAGGGTGCTTCCGTCATCTTTTTAAATCACCTAAATCCATGTGCCACACTTACCATCTTGTATACCTTAGGTTGTCATAATCCTTTCATTTCACTTGAAAAGGAAAAAATATATCTCTTGGTTGGCCATAATATGGATACAAAAGGGATTTAGACCCACCATTCGATGACTTATTGGTCAAATATAAAGGGAATACTGATTATCATGAGCTCCATATCACCGAGGTGGATCCGAACATCTTAGGATGTTACATGACATAAATGTTATGATTTTCTCATATCATTTCTCATGATATAAGGAACTCAAGCTGTGATTTATAAAATTTACACCTCCCTGTCGGAAGGATGTTGGAGTAATATTGATGCTAGGTATCCTAATTAGTCTCTTGTGTAATATCTCTCATATTATGTTCATGTGGGTTAGGGCCTTAAACTACCCATGCTTTGGTCAAATCTTTATAACCACAAACTCTAGCCTATAATGGTCCAAATCAGAAGACATAAAACTACAAATGAAAGAGACACAATATTTTTCTGGTTTAAAACATATAAAGGGAGGATTTAGAAAAATTCAAGTCTTTTCTTGATATACTCTTCATCCCTAGAGTTTAGGAAAAAATTAGGGTGCAAATAAAAGGTGTAAAGAACATAGGGTCTACTCTATAATCCTAGTAAAATACAAGCTTCTTGTTGGACCTTCTGGTCTAGGAAATTGTTAGAGTAATGAATTTTCAAATTTCCTCACTACAAGAATATGTTCTATAGGTGGTGGCATAAATTTTAGGGTGATTTAACCCTTATTTGATCTTACATTTTCCATAAATCACACTTCATGATTTAAAGCATCTTGGGTAATCGCAAACCTTTCATTTCCTCAAAATAAGAAAAGAGATCTCTATGCTTGACCATTTTGTCAATGTAGAGGGATTAGAACCACCAACCAAAGATATCAAGGTCTGATATAAAGTGATATCTGATTCTTGTGTTCCTGGCATTATTACTGCAGAATTGAGAACCCAATAGTGTTTTAAGATATGCCCAGTGTGACAACCCCATACCTTCATCATGACCTGAGCACTTTGGAATATGATTTTCAATATCCATACTAGAATATTCAAGTGGTTCTTTCATCCTCTAAATTATATCACCATGTTTTTTTTCCATTTCTCAATGATAGAATGCGACACTTTGTTCCCAAACTTTTGATGTCCAAAACCTTGTGATTCGAAACCATAGGGTGTAGGGCCGGAGCCTTGTAACATAAGAGTTAGATTTCCCTAGGGTTCCAGATCCCTTCTTGGATAGCTTTACTACCATACCCAACTCCATCATCTAGATGTTTGAGTCTTTTCAAATCTTTCATGGACCTTGGAAAGAAGTAGAGATCATATTTCTTGTCTATGATATTAATGAGTAATGGATTGAAACCTCCAACTAAAGGAATCTCCTCCTTATAAGAGAAGATATTTTAATCATTGTGAGACCCAACAACACTAAGGCATAACCGAAAATCTCAAAATGTTACTGGGCATACTTGACATGTCTTACCCATACCATATTCATAGAATCATGATTTAGGGTTATGATATATATCACCCTCACTCCTATTATACAGAAGGGTATAGTATCCCTAGTATTTCACCCAAGACCCTATTTCCTTCAATAAATCTTACACATCCCTTCGAAAAGAGTTGAGATCAACTTTTCTTGGTCATGCTATCGATGCATAAGGGATTCAACCTGCCAATAAATGGAATCTTCTACTTATAAGAAACGAAATCCTATACTAACGATCCCTAGCCTCACTATGGCAGAACTTAAAATTCCATATTATTTTGATTCATCACTGGTCTGCCAACCCCATATTCCATGAAAGTCCTGGTAGTAAGACTTTAAACTATATATCATCAAAGGTAAAACCTATAAGACCCTAAAATAAATTAATTAAATGTCAAATATATTTGAACCAAAACTACAATTCATCAATGGTATGATCTAAAGGACCCTAATCTACAACACAATGATGGTATAGTTTTCAATACCATGAAACAACTAACTGAAAGAGACATAATGATCACCATGATGAGAACCTAATAAGGGAATCTTGGGAAAATTTTTATTACTTGATCATTGTACACACACTTTATGTGATCCAATAAATATTGATCATTTATAAAATGAAATAGGCACATAAACTTGTCAGGTCAAAAACCTTCAAGAAGGTGGCATGAGAAAAATCCAAGTTCATGTCCACTAAGTCTTAATCCATAAGAATATTAGGAAAAAGTTAGGGAAAAACAAATAAATATGTAAAAATATTAAGAGTCCCATCATATGAAATTATAAAAAATCAAGATATTCTCAATAAAACCCTTAACATAGGAAAAAGTTAGAGCATTTCACCTTCCGAAAGGATACCTTGCCTGAACTGAACTTGTAAATCAAGCCATCTCAAGACTGCTCGAGTAGGTGAACCAATGAAAATTTCATGTTTGTGGTAATTCATGAACATTTATCAAAATGAAACCTATTAAAAGTTGATCACTCAAATCTAGTAAATCAGATATGTTTGGTATCACACACAAAGGATTGGCATCATGGATGATCAGATCAAAATCTCCTCCGAAACATGTATCTTTAACTGATATTTTATCATAAAAATTAGTGATATTTATGCTCCTACATAATATCCTGATATATATTGGTAAATTTATCAAATAGTTCTATTTTTAGAAACCTATGTCTCTTATGAATGAGTTTGATCTGCAGAGTGGTATATTCCAAAACTATGTATAGCTTGATTCCTATCCTTATGAGATACCTAACGATATCCAAGTATCTTACTTTAGATACAACCATAAGTTACTTTCAGCCCAATCCCTGTTCTATTTTGAAATGCATATACATTCCAATTTCAGGGTATCTATGCCCCACATCAAATCTATTTCCTATATTGGATTTAGTTGAGCATTTGTGCCTAGATGTACCATCTTCATAACACTTGAGAGTTCCTTAGAAACACTCGAGAAAAATCCTCTCATAAATTTCAGTATCACAAATCATAAAACATTTGGATATATAGAAAATTGATTTGTTTTTATCTGAGAATTAGATTATTTTTGTTCTAAAGAATCTCATATTAAGCGGGGCATTTTTTAGCACCAATATTCATGAATTTTTAACATTTTTATTGAAGACTAGAGGGATGTGATATCCATGAAAAATATTGATATAGGTTTTGTGAAATAAATTGTGAATGGAATGCATGGAAGGCTTGGGTTTGGTTTAAGGAGATACATTTTGGACCCTTAGTTATACTAAGAATTTTATTCTTAATAGATAGAGTTTTATTACACTTTACCAAAAAATAATGGGCAGCCACAAGCCATCCATGCCAATTCGACCACTGGCCCATGTGGGACTAGAGGTTGAACAAACCCAGTGAGAGTCATCCTAGGACATCTAATGGAACAAAAAAGAAGAATATCACTAATAATAGGAATTAGGGCCCATGTATAGGGCCCATGGTGCACAAGCCCTGAGGCACACATAGACCGAGCCAAAGACTCAGTGAGCCAAAGCCCAGGGGTGGAAGTGATGCATCTGGTATGGGTGTCGACCATGTTAATAGATTAAGAAGTGAAAGTCATGAAGTTTACTATTTACCATAATGGAATAGGTGATGGATTTTTATATGGGAATCTATTTTTTCATGGAGATAAAATCTAGACCATCCGATCATGCCTCCCAAGGATCTTCATCATCCAATCAAACCTCCCACTAATCCCACCATCTGATCTGATCATACATATCCTGAAATCAAACTCAAACCCTCTCATGCATCTCAAATTCAGTATTGGACAATCCCACATATCATGGGATGTCAATATTCAACCTCTCTACACCTTGGTTCAACATACCAAGACACAACCAATACCTTCTTGATTTCACTACCATATCCATGGTACTTTACTGATATATGAGCGAGTGTGAGATGAATAGAGAAATTCATCATAAGATTCAAATCGTGATCTCCAATGGCCTTCCATGATATCCCACAATAGCAATTGAAGTTTTCACATTCCCATCCTACGATCATGCAACCAAATCGAAGAGAAGCACCAATGAACATTGCAATAAGTTCAACAACTGAAAACCCTTCCACCTATGATGTATTTTCTATCCAATTTAAATATGATTTTCTAAGATCATGCAACACCATAGAATAAAAAAAGAGGCATCAAATGATTAGATGAAATAATCATGTGATGAATCCTCCACTGCCTCACTGGTGAAACACTTCATTCATCCCATGTAAAGAGGAACCACCTTCATCCTCCCACAGTATATATATACTATGACCCTTTTACAAAAAATAGATGTAAAGAGGTCAGAAAGAAGAGATTTGAAAAAGAGGGAAATTCAACCAAAACCTTCAAGAGAAATACTTAAGTAATCATGAGGGTCACCTTCATGATCTCTTGAATATCAGGTGGTCACATGACGAACCAAATATCATGTGATTCATGGTTCTTTCACTCTATTCAATTGATATCGTGATACCCACAAGGTTCGTGACTTCACCAAATAAGGGCGTTCAGCCTTGCTTGTAGTCCTACTTTCAGTCTCATAGTGCCAAGACCCCCTTGCCTCATGATATTTAGAGAGAACCCATGACATGACGACCCCGAGGAAGTTATAGGGATTATCACAAGACCCCATTAAGGTCATACGATTTCAAAAAATCAATTTACATAACGGTGTCACAAACTCTCTGCACTCATGGACATCTTCCTTGAAAGCAGTGTAAATAATTTTTCATAAAAAAAATCTTGGCATGAATACCCTCTGCACTCACCAACAAGACCTCCCGAAGAACCATTGTCTAGGTCTTATGATCACATGAGCTATGGAACCTCATGTGATGCACAGAATGCTCATACTAGTGCCTGTAAGTATGCGCCAGTGAACATGCCATTCCCAATCTAACAAACATCGTGATCATCCTTGTCTTGTGGTGATCCCATGAATCCTCAAACTTGGTTTCCCTATCCTACAAGAACACCCCACAGATCCTTAGCATGATTGAAGAAACCAACGTGAGACCCTTTGTCGAGGACATGCAAATCACATGAACAGGTGTGATTCATGATCTCGAAAATCCATGATCATGTGGGATGCTACCCTTGGATTTTGATAACCAAGACTCGTAGTATCTAATATGGGAACTTTGTATATGTGATGACTTCATGCATCCTCGAATAGGTGACCACATTAATCTTCTTCATTCTTGTGGAAATAAGAGCTTTCTTGACTTGCAATGCCTGCATGTATCCCCCATGGATACCACCTCCACACAGGGAAAGTAATATGGAAGTGTGAACCAATGTGTTTTTAGCCTTATTAATGAAAGTTAAACCCCCATTCATGTAGGAGGAACCAATAAACATACTTGAAAATGGTGGTAGTACCCATATCAAGGCTTCATTAAGGTCATGGGAGTTGTGGACCTTTATATGGTTTCAACCCATTGGAAACTTCATGGGAATAATTTTATATAGTCATGAAACCATCTACCTAAGAAAATATTGCCTATATGGACTTAGGGAATAATCTATTTAGATGTGTACTTGTGACACCCAATAAAATGCACGACCCTAAACATATCCGCAAGACTCAGCCGCATGAATGGTTCAAGGACAGGTAATCACGAGAGTCCTCATGGGACTTGTTACGTCTTTAGGTAGTTTGGACATTACAATATTATCATGAGACATTCATAAGATGAGTCATATTGATATTGAGGTAGATCATTGACATGTCACCATCATCATGTGATTATCTAAGGACAATTCACGTTGATTAGGAGACAATCCCTTGACATGTGTGCATTTTCATGTGACAAGCTTGGGACAAAGTAATATCCATCATGAAAAGAACCTTGGAGTTTTATTCCTTGATCATGTGAATACATCCTAGAAAATTCACTTTGATCATGTGAAGGATTTATTGACATGTCATCATGATCCTGCGATTGTCCATGAACATGTACATATTCACATGTGACGGTCCGAAGACAATTCATATAGATCATGTGATAGTATATATTCATGTCTAATTTGATCATGTACGAATCCATATGATACAAGTAATTCGATCATGTCTAAGGCCCCAGACATGTCTATTTGGTTATACAAAGCATCTTGTACATGTTTTCTTTGCCCATTTGAAGGCATCCAAGGCATGCCAATTGATTAGGTAGGCACCCTCATATGTTTCAGCCATGTCACATTGGTGACCCAAAATATTGGGTGGACAGTAAATACCTATCTAGTAGACATCCAAGACATGTTAGACAAATTTCCTAGGAAATAACAACCTTGTCCGATATACCTACTTGGACTGATGCCATGTGGATCCCGATTAAGAATCTTTAGCCGCATTCCCCTTTTACAAGGGAAGTTTCCTTGATGATCTAGGGTCATGAAATCATATGGACCTACCAATATCATGCTCTCGGAAAGACCTTCATTGTCATCACTATATCTATTTAATTTTTTGAAGATAAATAATGAGTATTCCTAATGGGTGGCCTCAGAGGTAATCCCCGATCAACAACATGATATGAGTATTTCGAAGGTAAACCTCGGACTATAAGCCCCCAGTAATAGGGAAAACTTAGATTTTAATTCCCGTCCAATAGGGAGACCTTAGAGTTAAATCCTTGACCAATCGGGCAGCCTCAGTGCCTAAGGCCCAACTTCCAGAATCATATAACATATCTCCGGTCAATAGGACATCCAACTTGGGATAATCTCCTAACATTCCTAAAACCTTGGGGATAGACATAAATTCTCCATGTGTGATTATACATATTAGCCCATCAGATGGTTTAGGATGAATTAAACTATGAGAACTCTGATACCCTCCATATTCAGAATACATAGGATTCCTTCCTAAGGACCGAGCTCCAATAGGCATCCACTTTGTTACACTACTAGAAAAACAGGTATTTGCGACAGGCTATTTGCGACGGGGGCCCGTCGCAAATAGCCCGTTGCTGAAAAAGCCGTCGCAACTACACTTATTTGCGACGGGCCCGTCGCTAAAGCCTTTTTTTGCGACGGGCATTCTCCCCGTCGCAAATAGTATTCCATATTTTTGTAAAAAACTTTTAAAATAGTTTTTGCGACGGGTCCCTTCGCAAATAACTTTTGCGACGGTACGGTTGCAAATACTATTTGCGACGGGACCCGTCGCAAAAACGTTTTAAAAAAAAATAAAAAAATATTAATAATACTAGTATTTGTGACGGGCATCGTATCCCGTCGCAAATAATATTTTTTAAAAAAAATAAAAAACTATTAATAATACTAGTATTTGCGACGGGTATAGTATCCCGTCGCAAATACTATAAAAAAAATAAATTTTTAATAAATTATTTTAATGAATATAATAATAGAATTATAATTTACAAATGAAAATAATAAATTATTTTAATTACTATAATAATAGTAGAATTATAATTCAAAAATAAAAAATAATAGAATATTAATATATGATTTAATTAATATAATAATATTACAATTATAATTCATAAATAAAAAAAATATTAATAAGTTATTTTAATTAATATAAAAATAATAGAATTATTTTACATTCAAATATTAAAATAATTCAGTATTACAAAAAATATAATTAAATTATAATATTATAAAATTTTAATATATATATAAAATTTTAATATATATATAAAATTTAATATTATAAAATATAAATAATATTATTATTCATATTATTATTGTTTTTTAAAAATATAATATTATTAATATTTTATAATGAGACAGAAACTACGAATAGAAAAAAAATATTTTGATTTCACAAATTTTATAACAGAAATACAAACTCTAATCTGAAGGAGGGGGGGAGGTGGGGGATCTGCAGATGGTGGTGGAGGAAACTCCATCCCTAAAGCATGATTGAGTCGGCGCATGTACTCCATCTTCTCCTGATGCTGCTGCTGCCACCGACTCGCCTGCTCCTCGTACAGCTGCTGCTGGCGTCGACGCTCCTCCTCATGCTGCTGACGCATCTGCTCCTGCTCCTGTCGGAGACTCTCTATCTGTGCAGTCTGAGATCGCAACTGATCCTCATACTGTGTAGAAGAAGATGCACGAGCTCCTCTCAAGCTGGACGCCGACATCGCAGCACTGCCATAATAATCTCCGGGAGTCAGTCGAGAGCCGATACCAACTACCCGGCCCTTCTCGAAGGCATACTGGGTGGCCTGCATCCATGCCGCCTCATCAAACTGACGGGCAGTGGTCTGATCTGATGACTCGGCCTGACTCTCAGGCCGGGCCTGTGACGCTGCGGCCTCATATGACTCCTATAGTTGCAATTTAAAATTAAAATTGTGAATATATTATATGCAGTTAATTTTTAAACTTGAAAACAAATAATACTGACCACGATGTGATGCTGACGATCACCTCTGAGCTCCCCAGTAGCAGGATCACTATACATCCTCCGATATACGTCGTACTCTGTAATATCGGGGTGCTCGACAGCCTATAAGAATAAAAAATAAACTGTTAATATTTATAGTTATATAAAATATTTATAAATAATGTACGTACCAGATGCTGTCTATGAGTACTGAAAGAACGACTCCCAGCTCGATGAGTCACCTCCTGTCTCCCCCGATTCTGCCTCCCCACCGATGATCTCCTCTGAAAGGCACCACTCAACCAGTGCGCACATAATCCATCCCATACATGGGATGAAATATACTCTGGTCGGTGTGCTCTACATGACTCCTCAAAATCTGACACTCCTGCTTTCTTCATCGCAGCTTTTCTTAAATTGTGCAAAAACTGACGAAGGCGATCACGCATGGCCACCTCCTATGCCTCGTGGATGGCGTCACGCATGGTATCCTCGATCAGATACCATAAACCCTACAAATAAATCAAAATATTAAGTTAGAAATGAAATAATTTTCAAAATAAAAATTATTTATTTATGTACGTACCAACCAATGGCCGAACATGGCCTGCTGCACATCAATGGGAATCTGCTC
This sequence comes from Viscum album, assembly GCA_963277665.1. Taxonomy (NCBI): domain Eukaryota; kingdom Viridiplantae; phylum Streptophyta; class Magnoliopsida; order Santalales; family Viscaceae; genus Viscum; species Viscum album. The sequence continues at coordinate 431,706,038 of OY728133.1, read as the reverse complement.
CCATGTGGTCCACGGCTGAGAGAAATAGTTGCGCAAAATAGCGCTTCCCTGTCCGACTGCTATATGCGGAAAACTGAAAAAAAAATAATAAACATTTATTATGTGAATACATTAATGAAATCTTAGTCAAATCCACAGGTTATCACACAGGTTATCACACCTCCGGGTGCGCGGATCAAACCCAAGACGTGGACGTCGCTCGGGGACGGGGTCAGGAATCATCAATCGTGCAAGACCGCGCCCCCTCCGCATACTCCCTGGAGCGCCTGCAGGCTGAGGGTCATCTGCCAGCAACTCATCCGCATCGAAAGGCAGGTCAGCATCCGCCAACTCACGAAATGTGGCCTCGTCCATCTGAAACAGAAAATGTTAATGTTAGCAAATAATTGATAATTACTATTATATATACATATATACATATTATGATTGTATATAAATACCATGGAATTCTATAAGTGTTCATCTTCATCATCATCTTCATATATGTCAATGTCATCTTCATATTCCTCCTCAACATCATCGATATCCATTCGAGTTGCATTTGCTTCATCTCTTACCATTTCAAATTCATGTGTGACATCATTAAAATTATCGTCATCACCGACTCTTAAATGTGGGGTGTCATCATCGATACTCACGTCTCTTTGTAAAAATGATTGATTTTGAGTACTCTCTTGAAAAACTTCAATTCTTTGCACATCAGTGAAAGCACATTCACTTTGACTAAACTGATTGTCTCGAATTTTGATTTTTATTACACTCCACCAATCAGTCAAGTCTCTTGATGTTGCACAGTACTTTGCATAATAAACTTGATATGCCTGTTGAGCCAATAAGAATGGTTCATTTACTGCGAGAACACTTTTACATTTAATATCGATGATTCCATGAGTCGGATGAACACGCACGCCTCTCTCTGTATCCAACCAACGACATTTGAACATGGTTATGTAATGTTGTCCAAGATAACAGAGTTCAATGATTTCATCAAGTATGCCATAAAAGTCAACTTCATTTTCTCGATGATGAGATCCTCTCAAGCTAACTCCACTGTTCATTGTTTTTTTCGATTCCCCATATGCATCGAAATCCATTCACCACATATGCATTATATGTTTTAACAAGTTTGGAAGGTGGGTTACTCAATACACACAGCCGTTTGTCAATTTTATCAGCATGTCGAGACACCTGAAAATTTGTGAAATAATTATCAATATAGTAAACTATACATTGAATGAGTTGCTAAAAGATAAAGAATTTATGTTACCAGTTTTTGAAACCACTGAGAGAAATTTTTCAGTCGACGTTCTTCGAGAGCAGCTACTGTAATTTGTGGAATTTGTTTCTTGATATGATTATCATACAACCTATAAAAACCAAAGTTATTTACTATAACATAAATGATAGAATAAGTGATATAAACACTTACAGTACAACTGATGTCATCTCTTCACAGTTGAGCAGAACATACGTATGAGCTCTATGATGTTCATCATCTGAAAGCCAGCGTTCAGAAACTCCACCAAAACCAAGCTCTGACTGGTTGAAAACAGATAATTGATTGTCGATTTCATCAATATTCCTCTCATTCCGTCCCATTCGGTTGTGTTTTGAAGGATACTCAGATTCAAAATAATGGGAGCAGAAAAAAGATATTTCCTCTTGCAAATAAGCGTCTGCAATAGATCCTTAAACAGATGCTTTGTTGCGTACTTTTCTTTTCAATTTTTGCATGCATCTTTCAAATGGGTACATCCATCGAAACTGTACCGGACCTCCACATTTGGCTTCATATGGCAAATGTAACATCAAATGTTCCATTGAGTCGAAGAAAGACGGCGGAAATATTTTTTCCAGTTTACATATAATTACAACAACATCTTTTTCAAGTTTTCCTAGAGCATCATAATCTGCCGTAGCCGCACAAATTTCCCGAAAAAAATGAGACATGTCTGTTATGGAATCCCAAATCACAGAATTCAACAGACCTCTTAATCCAATGGGTAGAAGTCTCTCCATTATAACATGACAATCATGACTTTTTAATCTAGTAATATGACCATTCTTTACACATCTACCCAAATTGGAAGCACAACCATCTGGAAGTCTCAAATCTGCAATCCACTGACAAAATAATAAACGGTTTTCTTTAGACAGTGTATAAGCTGCTTTCGGTTTCAGTAACCTTTCTGTTCTGACATTCTCAAATAGTTCCAATTCTGGACGCCTGCAAATTTGGGCAAGATCTAAACGTGCATTTACATTGTCTTTGCTCTTTCCTGGCGTATCCAAAACTGTATGAAACAAATTATCAAAACAGTTCTTCTCAATATGCATGACATCTAACATGTGTCGGACCAACAAATCAGACCAATATGGCAAATCCCAAAATATGCTACGTTTAATCCAATTGTGTTCTTTCCCAAAACCAGATATTTTCTGTTGGTTTATTGTGGGACCAAAAGTGATGGGAGGTAATGAAAATACAACCGTTTTTAACTCCGAACCTGATAGCATTTTTGGAGGTCCATCCCTTTCAGCTGTTCCTTTTCTGAAATGAGATCTGTTTTTGCGAAAAGGATGATCAGCTGGAAGAAATCTGCGATGACAGTCAAAATAACAAGGTTTCTTTCCATGAATGAGCATAAATGCTTTGTTCTCTCCCAGACAGTAAGGACATGATTTCTGACCATGTGTACTCCATCCAGATAACATCCCACAAGCCGGGAAGTCACTTATTGTCCACATCAATGCTGCTCTCAGTATGAAATTCTGTTTCGTTGCAACATCATATGTACTGACACCAGTACTCCACAATAAATTTAATTCATCAATCAATGGCTTCAAATAAACATCAATATTTTTCTTCGGATGTCCTGGAATTAGTAAAGTCAAAAAGATATATGGCTCCTTCATCAACATCCATGGAGGTAAATTGTACGGAGTTAAAAAAACAGGCCAACATGAATATTGACTACCATAAGATCCAAACGGACATAAACCATCAGTGGAAAGGCCCAGTCGAACATTTCTAGCTTCTAAAGCAAAGGATGGATGCACTCTATCAAAATGTTTCCATGAATCACCATCAGCTGGATGATTCAAGCTTTTATCGGTTGAAATATTCTCTTTATGCCATGACATCATTGTCGTTGTATGCTTAGACATGAATAAACGCTGAAGTCTGGATGTAAGCGGAAAATATCTCAACTGTTTTACAGGAATCAAACCAGACTTCCCGTGTTGTCCTTCTTTATATCTCAGTTTCCCACATGTGGGACAACTATCCAACGACTCATTTTCCCCAGAATATAAAATGCAGTCATTTGAACATGCATGAATCTTCTGACAAGTAAGTCCCAAATTTCGAACCAACCTCTTACTTTCATAGTAATTTGCAGGTAAAACATTTCCTTCGGGTAACAGTGTTTTCAGCAAAGAAAATATCTGGTCAAAACAGGTGTTTGACATTCCGTTATCTGATTTGATAGCCATAAATTTTGCAACTGCTTCTAATTTGCTCATCTTGCAGCCAGGATATAATGCATCCTCAGCAGACTTCAACAACTCATAAAATTCAGACGGTCCCAACTTAGGATTTGAAGCTATATCAGCTGGAGTTTCTGTATGTTGAACAGATGAACCTGCAACATCATGTACTAAATCTTGAAACTGGGATGGATCCGGAATCAAGTTGGTATCACCTGCTCTGGAACTGCGTTCACCGTGTTGATACCAAAAAACATAATCTGCATGAAAACCAAAATGCAAGAGATGTTCCCCCACTTTGTCAAACGTGTCAAACGTTCTCAATGCACATTTTCTACAAGGGCATTTTATCTTTATTTCTGAAACAAATTCTGGATTTGATGCCGCAAATGATAAAAAAATCTCCACACCCTCTATATATACTGGATTTAAACCAGAACCATTTGGATTTCTATGTTGATTTATCCATATGCGGTCATCTAATAATGACTGTTGACAACCTCGTTGTTCCATATTTTTCTATAAAATATAAAAGCATTACTGGTTTTGAATAATTTGTTAGAAAAAACACTCAAGCAAGGATTGAATATATTGAGAATAAAGAAAAACCTGTTACAAATATTGATAATTTTAATATTATATTGATTTTTTATTTTTTTTAATAATACTAATATAATTTTTTTCATAAATATTAATTATATAATAATAACATCATTACATTATTAGTATATTTTATTATTAATATTAAAATAATATAATTTTCTATATTATATACAATTCTCCTTTCATCTGTGTGTTTCACATTCTGTCTCCACATGTAATATTGGCATTCACTTTCACCTCTCCATTGGCGAGTAGGTTGATAATTTTGAAAAAGAATGCCAATATTACATGTGAAGACAAAAAAAAAACACAAAAGAAAAAAGAATTGTATATAATATAGAAAATTATATTATTTTAATATTAATAATAAAATATACAAATAATGTAATAAGGTAATTATTCCTAATTATTGGTAATTATTTCAAATTATTGGTAATTATTCCAAATTATTGGTAATTATTCCAAATTATTGGTAGTTATTCCAAATTATTGGTAGTTATTCCTAATTATTGGTAGTTATTCCTAATTATTGGTAAATATTGGTAATTATTGGTAAATATTGGTAATTATTGGTAAATATTGGTAATTATTGTTAAATATTGGTAATTATTCGAAAATATTGGTAATTATTGGAAAATATTGGTGATTATTGGTAATTATTGGTGATTATTGGTAATTATTGGTGATTATTGGTAATTATTACTCATTATTGGTAATTAACACTAATTATTGGTAATTAATACTAATTATTGGTAATTAATACTAATTATTGGTAATTAATACTAATTATTGGTAATTAATAATAATTATTGGTAATTAATAATAATTATTACTAATTATTCCTAATTATTCCTAATTATTACTAATTATTACTAATTATTGGTAATTATTACTAATTATTGCTAATTATTCCTAATTATTGCTAATTATTCCTAATTATTGCTAATTATTACTAATTATTGCTAATTCTTACTAATTATTGCTAATTATTACTAATTATTACTAATTATTACTAATTATTGCTAATTATTACTAATTATTGCTAATTATTGCTAATTATTACTAATTATTGCTAATTATTACTAATTATTGCTAATTATTACTAATTATTGCTAATTATTACTAATTATTGCTAATTATTAGTAATTATTGATAATTATTGGTAATTATTACTAATTATTGGTAATTATTACTAATTATTGGTAATTATTACTAATTATTGGTAATTATTACTAATTATTACTAATTATTCGTAATTATTACTAATTATTCGTAATTATTACTAATTATTCGTAATTATTACTAATTATTCGTAATTATTCGTAATTATTCATAATTATTACTAATTATTGGTAATTATTGGCAATTATTGGTAAATATTGGCAATTATTGGTAATTATTGGCAATTATTGTTAATTATTACTAAATATTGGTAATTATTGGTAGTTATTACTAATTATTGTTAATTATTACTAATTAATGTTAATTATTACTAATTATTGTTAATTATTGGTAATTATTACTAATTATTGGTAATTATTCCTAATTATTACTAATTATTGGTAATTATTACTAATTATTGGTAATTATTACTAATTATTGAGAATTTTTCCTAATTTTTCCTAATTTTTCTTAATTTTTTCTAATTTTTCCTAATTTTAGGTATTTATTACTAATTATTACTAATTATTGCAAATTATTGGTAATTATAGGTAATTATTGGTAATTATTGTTAATTATTGCTAATTATTGGTAATTATTGGTAATTATTGGTAATTATTGGTAATTATTGGTAATTATTGGTAATTATAAATAATTATAAATAATTATAAATAATTATTACATATTATTACTAATTATTACTAATTATTACTAATTATTCCTAATTATTACTAATTATTACTAATTATTACTAATTATTACTAATTATTACTAATTATTACGAATTATTCCTAATTATTCCTAATTATTGGCAATTATTGGCAATTATTATTAATTATTACTAATTATTGGTAATTATTGGTAATTATTGCAAATTATTACAAATTATTGGTAATTATTACTAATTATACATAATTATACATAATTATTCCTAATTATTCCTAATTATTCCTAATTATTCCTAATTATTCCTAATTATTCCTAATTATTGATAATTATTCCTAATTATTACTAATTATTACTAATTATTACTAATTATTCCTAATTATTACTAATTATTCCTAATTATTACTAATTAATCCTAATTATTACTAATTATTCCTAATTATTACTAATTATTCCTAATTATTACTAATTATTCCTAATTATTCCTAATTATTACTAATTATTACTAATTATTACTAATTATTCCTAATTATTACTAATTATTCCTAATTATTCCTAATTATTCCTAATTATTTGTAATTATTGGTAATTATTCCTAATTATTCCTAATTATTCCTAATTATTCCTAATTATTTGTAATTATTGGTAATTATTGGTAATTATTGGCAATTATTGGTAATTATTACTAATTATTGTTAATTATTGGTAATTATTCCAAATTATACATAATTATTACTACTTATTGGTAATTATTACTACTTATTGGTAATTATTACTAATTATTAATCTTTATTGGTAATTATTACTAATTATTACTAATTATTGATAATTATTACTAATTATTACTAATTATTGGTAATTATTACTAATTATTACTAAATATTCTTAATTATTGATAATTATTGATAATTGTTCCTAATTATTAGTAATTAAATGAATAATTACCAATAATTAGGAATAATTACCAATAATTACAAATAATAACATTATTATTATATTTTATTATTAATATTAAAATAATATAATTTTCTGATTTATATACAATTCTCGTTTCATCTGTGCGTTTTCTATCTCCACATACAAATAATACATGTGAAGACAGTAAACACACAGATGAAAAGAGAATTGTATATATATAAAAAATTATATTATTTTAATATTAATAATAAAATATACTAATAATGTAATAATGTTGTTATTCCTAATTATTAGTATTTATTACTATTTATTAATATTTATTCTTAATTATTAAAAATTATTACTAATTATTCCTAATTACCATTAACTATGAACAATACTAATAATTTAAATTTATTAAGTAAGAAAACAATATAAACATAATTAAATTACAACTAATTAAGAATAATTGAAACTAATAAAAAATAAAAAATAAATATTAAATTAAAATGAACATAAATACCTTGAAAATTGATCTGCTCTGATCGTTCTTCAAAACTTTAATATCAGCTCCGAAAAAAAAATTAAACTGAGAAAAACACAACTTTAGAAACTCAAGTTTGAGAGCAGGAGAAGATAGAGAATGAGAATGATTTGAAAAAAACGGATGGGGGTATTTATAGGTTAGATTAGTTGCGACGGGCCCATTTGCGACGGGTATCCCGTCGCAAATACCTTAGCCCGCATTTATTACGGTCAACGGGTAAATAGTTATTTGCGACGGGACCCGTCGCAAATAACATACTATTAGCGACGGGAAAATATTCCCGTCGCAAATACCTTTTACCGCCGCCGGTTATTTGCGACGGGAATATTTTCCCGTCGCTAATAGTTTTCCCGCGATTTGCGCATCGCGGAAAAACTATTTGCGACGGGGAAAGCAATCCCGTCGCAAAAGCCTATTTATTTGCGACGGGTAACTACCCCCGCCGCAAATAAGTTTTTAACGGGACTATTTGCGACGAGATTGATTCCCGTCGCAAATAACCCGTCGCAAATACCCATTTTTCCGCCGGTTATTTGCGACGGGAATATTTTCCCGTCGCTAATAGTTTTCCCGCGATTTGGCGCGCATCACGGGAAAACTATTTGCGACGGGGAAAGCAATCCCGTCGCAAAAGCCTATTTATTTGCGATGGGTAACTACCCCCGTCGCAAATAAGTTTTTAACGGGACTATTTGCGACGGGATTTTTTCCCGTCGCAAATAACCCGTCGCAAATACCCATTTTTCCCGTAGTGTTATAAGTCCCTTCCTATCCCAAATATTATATAACTTATAGGATTAAATTTTTACATAAGTATTTCATTCTTCCTCATCCATCAGTAGATGAGAAGTGGGGTAATAAAAGGTCATCATTTTAAGTATAATCATTGATCATTCCTCAAGAACTTCAAACCCATCAGTGGGTTGGAGGATGAACTGAACTACGATGAATATAATTCTTTTTAAAAAATAGGATATGTTGGAGTCCTTACCAAGGAACTAGTTCCATAACATATCCTCCATGGGATTGGAAATCATACCCCCTAAAAGAGAAACTTTAATGAGTAATGCCTATACATATATACTCTCATGTAATGTGCCTAGTCTTCTGCTATCTCTTATTTCTCACACCGAGCATGGATCATGTGGGCTTAGAGACTAGTGATGGTTGTATGAAATGCATGTTGATATTTCCCATAGTGTGGTCCCATAATTGGGATGTAAGTTTGATTACATCTCATCTCCTCTTAAAGGGACACATTCCTGAAGAAGTAATCCAGGGAAGTCTCATATGCATAAGTATTTCCTAGGGCCTCTATTGTCATATCCCTAATGACACAGACACCTGTCACATGAACTACATGGAATCTGATTCCTATATGAAATAGGATACATATGGTGCCTCTTTGAGGTCTAATCCTGATATTCACATCCTTACAAAATAACATTAAACTGCATGGATGGGTCCAGTCATACGACTTTAAACTATGTCAAATGAACTATATGGACTTTTATTCTTATTTTTACTTGTTATGTAGGATTCCTCGTAGAGGTTTAATCCCTTCTGTAAGAAGCTATCCATCTCTTTGGACTGCAATAAACTCTAGAGTTCTCAAACATGGCCATAGCCTAAAGAATCATAATTATATAAGATATCGATAAGGAACCCTTGATATACATGTGATTTTCCCTATCGATACATGTTCGTAATCAATCCATTGACACAAAGGGTAACCAGTCCTATGTAGGGTTCTAAGAAGGATTTCAAAAACGTTTCTTAAATATATAAGAGATTCCTGAAGTATCAAATAATTCCCCCAAAAGGTTGTGATGAGCCTGACCTCCCATCCACTCGACCAGTGCAAATACCCAAGAGTTATTAGGCCTAAAAACCTAGATAACTGCCAGCCTTTGGAAAGTAGGTATCTATCCAATTATGGATGAGGGAACCAATGGGGTTTTTGGGGAAAGACAAAAAAATGGAAAACCCGATGTAAGCGATTGAGTGGGGCCCTAAACCCCAACCAAACCATCAAGAGAAACTCATTCCACACTTCGAATACTAATGAAATAGTGTTTATAGAATTATATATACCTCCAATGAATTAGGTAAATATTGATATCTAATGAGATAATATGAAATGGAATGGGGAGTGAACCCGATCCAATATGGGACCTTTTCTACTATGTTTATGGGAATAAGGATTGAACCCAATACCATATAGAACTAAGTCCACTATGATATTCATGGTAGTGAATATTGAATAAGGAAATGATTTATATGAATATGTTTTTGAAAAAAACTTATTTCTTCTTCTCATCATGTGATCTCATGGATCATGAGTGATTATTTATGATTCTACTCTCTTATGACTCCTATCTTTTGTTATAATAAGGCATTATTCCATGACTCATTTTTATGGTCCATGAATTATTGTGTATGATCTTTTAAGTTATTATCACATTCCCACACCCTTAATCTTATCTTATGTTATCTTATGATCATTGATCTATATCTCCCATGTTTAAAATTATTTAACATCTAAGAAAACCCTTTTTAAGAAAGGTATTAAGTGACAATAACTTTGTGTGATACATTAAAGATATTTCATGAAATTAGTTTACTATGTTTGCAGTCTCCAAATTCAATTAAAATTTATCTTTCTATAGAATGTATTATTGTTAGATATATTGAATATTCATCTAAAATTATATAATATTTATGTAAGTGATACTCGGGATGTTATAGTATGTGTACATTAAAGGGTTTTATAGAAAATTGAATTTACTTAATTCATATTCTTAAATATGAATTAACAATGAAGGATTTCTAGATGAAGGAGGTTATGGGAGCCTCATATAAGAGTAAAATGAAGGATTAGTTGGTATTTAAGAATAAATAGTTTATTTGAAAAAATTGGAAGTGGGATTTAGAAGTGTTGGTCCATGTGTTGAAGGAGATATCATAAGAATTAATTAAAATATTTCATATTGTTATTTATAAGAATTAATTTGAAGATTCTATGCTATATTTTTTTGATTTTAATGGAAAAAATTATGGAATTATTTGAGGGACATTGACTCGTGATTTCAAGAGGAATAAATAAAGGGATTTTATTCCATGTTTGAAGATTGAAAGTGTGATTTTTTTGAAGTTATTCAATCTAAAAATATAAGTAAATTTTATAGAAATAATATTTCTATAGCCTTGGATACATTCAAGTTTAGTAAAATGATGGATGTTTTTAAGGAAAAAAGAAGACATGAATATCTCACATATAATCTAACAAAAGACATGTAAAGAAAAGGAGGGAGCTTGACTAGAGATATTTGATGGAATCAATGGATTGTTCTGTTTCCATTATTGAAGATTGGATATATAGTTTTTTATAATCTGAATTAAAATGAAAAAATATATATTATTTTAGAGATATTATTTCTATATTTTATGCAATATTCAAATGGGAAGAAGATAATTTTTTCAAAGTATATAAATTCATTAATAACAAAAATGTTTATAAATATCAGATAGGAAAGAAAAAGAGGAAAATTAAATAATATATTAACATTTACATATAAATTTTTGAAGAGAATAAATCAATATTACATATATAGTTTTCATAGAGGAGATGAAAAACATATTTACATATCTGATTTTGAGTAAAGAAGAAAAAATTAGTGTTAAGAATAACAAAAAATCATTATTACAGATGATTCATTAGAAGAAGAAGAATATGGAGAATATAAAATATAGCCTTAATAAGAAGTTATTTTTATTTGGAGAAGTTATTACTTCTATGATTATTTGGAAGATAAAGACTTAACTAGATTTATGAGGAGTGGATCTCATATGGTTATAGAAAAGAAAGAGTGCAATGAATTTGTACTACAATAGAGAATCAAATATTGGGTTTTGATGAAAATTGATATAGAACTATATATTGATCATGGAGAGACCCTCATGTATATAAACCATTTAATACCACCGAAAAATTAATGTATGGAGTGTAAGAATAGAGAGTTACCCTTGGGTGAGGAGTGACAAAGTCATAAACTTTTTAAAAGCATTTATCAATGAAATGAAGTGATTGTGATTGAACTTGTATCCACCGAACAAGTATATAATAGATTTTTTTCATCAAAACACTACCATTAAATGCTTATTGGACATATAAAATTATGGGGGGAAAAGTAAAATCTCTATTTATTATGTACCTTAATATTTCATTTTTGGTTACTTATGATGATATTAATAATGAGAGGAAGATAGATTGAGTGGTGATCTTTTCACTGAGTGAACATGATCTAATGAGAGAGGAGTTTTGAAAATAGAATATTTATTAGAGAAACACCTTGATTCGTCCCCCTCTCAAGGTGTATTCGTTCAGATTGGTCCGAACAATAATATAATTATTTTTCTGAATTTTATTTATAATGATACATTAAATGTTAAATTACTCTCCAATAAATATATTTATACAATCAACACTAGTCACTAGTCTGTAGTGATAATATATAATATTTTAGGACATGTGATATTTCACTTTGGTGACAAGGTCATGTTGGGGTGGGATATAACATTTAGAGTTCACCCTCATTCCCTCATTTTCCTCTTGGTTTTTATTTCCATGTGTAAGAGATATTTTATATCTAAAATAGAGGTATATTAATACTATATCATGGTTGAGTCCATCAATAAACTGTTACATGGAGTAATATTACTATTTATACATTATAGCTTGAATCATGATGATATTTATAACTTTTTTTCACTTATCAACAATCATGGATCCTTCTTTTAAACCTTATAACTTAATAGAAAATAAATATAATAATATATATTACCATTTCCAAATCCTATAAAATTTTTATTAGTATATTTCAAATTATCAATTTGGTTTATTTTAATTAGTATCATATTCCTAAATAATTATCAAATTACACCATGGGAAAACTAAATTTGTTTTATTATGAATAATTATTACATTTAAATAAAATTACACCCTCTTCTCTTACTTTAAAAAGGTGTTGAAATTATTGTTACTTGGAAAATTAAATACTAAAAGTTATATCACTAAGATAATTATTTTTATTGATAAATCATAATTTATTTGAATGAATGACTTATGAAATTTATATAAGTACCCATAAAAACAAATTCCCCAAATCATTATTACTATATAAATTAAAAAATATTTCAATTCATTCATTATAACATTAAACCACTAAAATGGATCATAAAAAACACTCATGAATATCCCAGTTCCGATTTTTTTAATGTTTCTCCAATATAAAATTAATATTTCAAGTAAAAAAATTAAGTAAAAAAATTTTGTTCTTCACACCCACTCTCAAATGTTTATACCCGAACAAATGGAAGTTTAAATCATCATTAACATAATTTAAGTTTATTATATGAAAAATTTACTCTCTTTACCTTCAACACTTCACTTGAATTTAGTGACGTTCTTTTCCATTCCAAAAATTATAAAATATTGATCTATTTGGATAACCACTAGTAAATTTTACTGGTAAAATTATCCAAGGATTCATTGAAAAATAAATACAAAACATGAATGAAAAATAATTTAAGAATAAGATAATGGATATATAAATTCAACATGTTGAATTAAATTTCATGGATATTTTTTATAATAACTTTTTCTGTATTTATTAATTTTTAACACTTTTTTTAGTAAAGGAAAAAAATAAATAAATTTTTAGTATGAATATGTATTAGAAACAACAACTTGTGATTAAAACAAAATAAAATATTGAGATAAAAAAGTTTTCTACTCAAATGTTTTGTGATTTGAATATGATATATACCACGATTTTTAAATTTACTTTGATTATTACAAATCTAAAAAGAATATAAACATGTAAACTAAAATGATAAATATTTTTTTATTAGAATATTAAATAAATTTCAACTAAAAAATGATTACATAGGGGAAAATTGACGATGACCGTATTTAAAGAAAAATATACATGAAACATAAAATAGAAAATATTGAACATAATTTCTTATAAGTGGGATATAATACTAGATTATATGCTAAACAAGGATAGTTAAAAAATTCTTCTAAACATTTTCCAGTGATTATGTCTTTTTTTCTTAGATTTCAATAAGAAAATAAAATAAGAGTATTAGGAATATGATAATAAATAATAAAAATATATGTGGTCAAAATAGAACTGAAATATATTTCCTCTCTCTAATAAATATAGTCACAATATTCCATAAAGGATAGAAAATCACTTGATAAGTAAATGGATCAATCCAAAACAAGATACTATATGAAAATATAATAATAATAACCATATTTTTTATTTATGTTAAAAATATAATAAGAGAGGATATTTACATCCAAAATTTTTGTACAATAATCTAACACATAGTTCTCTCAATTCTGAAATCTCAGGGCAAGATTTTTGAAAAACTTTTACATTCCCATGAAATATATAATTCCACCATATTTTAATTTATTTCACCTATCAATGAATTCATGTATTACTATCCGACCATATTTAAATTTCATTACTCCAACCATGGATTTAAAGATTATTTAGTATAGTTGTATTTTAAATTTTATAGTACCACTTGAGAATGACTTTTAAGATCATGTTTTTTCTTCAATAAGAGTAATTATATATTTATTTAATCTTTCTAAATTCACTTTCATTTTTTTCACCCTCAATATTTTCATTTAAAATCCAATTATATATAATTATACTTATGAATATGTGGGAATTTTTCCTTAAAATTTTTCACAGTAAGATTTAATCTATCATCTCTTTGATGTGTTTATGTGACATGAATCTAATTAAAGGATATGAATATATATGGTGTATGTATATCTATAAATAATTAATTATCTTGATCCTAAAACAAGTGGTTATTTTAAAACATATTTTTTAAAATATTCATTTCAATGAATAAATATTAAAACAATAATAAGGGTAAAAGAAAAAATTAATGATATTGCATGTAATGGGCACTTTTTATTATTTAAAAACCCTATTATAAGATATTTTAAGGTTAAAGAGATTTTATAATTATAATATTTTAAAATTTAATTACTAAATATATCCATTGGCATAAAGGGTGTGATTACATCACACATGCTAATTGTTAAGGAAAAAATTATAATTAATTCCTAAAAGATAAAATTAAATAATGATATTATAAATATATCAAAAACATTATATAATCATGGAGTAAATTTTGGTAATAAATATAGAAAATATTAGAAAAAAGTGAGTATATATAATTGATTATATAAATTTAAAGGAACATGCTCTAAAAGAAACATGGAATTTAAATATGCCTAGAGAAAAAAATAACACAAATAAGTGACCTAAAATAACATTTAAAAACTTTAGATTTATTAAAAAATGAGATATATTAATCATTTATACAACTAAATAATTATGAAATATAAATAAATTATAAAATAAAAAAAATATTGTTATACTCGGTGGCATGAGATTTTTTCAATGAGAATGAGGATCCAAAATAAATGTTTGTTATTGAATATAAAAATAGACATAATGGGAGTAGATGTAAAGAAACTGTGTAGACTGAATTAAATTCACTTACCAAACATAAGGATTTTAGAATCATTATGCTTACACATGAAGCTATGAAACCTATTAATTATAAGTGAGTGTCTATGTTTAAAAGAAATAATAAAAATGATATTGTGTGATAAAACATCTTCTTATTAAATAAGTTTTTTTTATTAATGACAAGAAATGGATTTTAATGAAATATATTATCCCATTATAGATGTAGTTACCTTTAAATATTTTCTCTGTATTACTCTAAGATGAATTTTTCTAGTCAAGAAACCTCTTTATATTATAAATAAGTACGAGAGTTCCAACTTCAACGCACCTTTAATAGGACAAGAGCTGATGAATTGCATCCAGGGTATACAACATAAAAATAAAATACATTAACATATAAAATAATAGAAAAATATAGGAAATGAAAAAATATAATACAAATGAAAACCATGAAAAAAATTAATATCCTCAAAAAATAATTAATACATTTTAGGAAACATCTCAAATGAAAGACAAAGTTACTTCATGATGAAAAAATTGTTAAACCCTAAAAAAACCAAAGTAAAAAAATTTAAACCACAATGGTACACAAAAATAACCTGCATAATCCAATATCTATTAAATACCCTATTTTTTTGAGAAAACACTACCCAAAACCTACATGAACTCGAATATTAATTTCAAAAATAATGTATATAAAGTATGAGTGAGTATTAAAGATCCCAATGTTTTATGATGATTTTATTTATTGTCAATGAGTAAGCTAGTTGTCAATATGTGTTGGGTGATAATGTAGAGACCAATGTATTCTGAGATTGAAGTATTATATGATTGATGATTTTTTTATGAAAAGTATATATTGATGATTTCATTGGTAATGGGATGTAACTTGGAGTTCTACTAGATTATATGCTACAATATGGGAATTTTACTTAAGAGTTATGATAAGAAGTTATAAATTCCTTAAGTCTTTTTTGGTGGTTTCAGATGAGTTTGAGTGGTTGGATGTTGAATGTGATGGTTTGAATAGATTTATAGGTGATACTAATAAGTCTATATTTTATATGTAGTATAGCTATGTTTTACTCATTATAAAAGAAATGGAAAAGTGTTGGAAGTAGCCTGGATATGTAAGTGTAACTCCAAGATTCAAAAGCACATGTGAGAGTGAACTTTGTTTTATATTGATGCATAAAGGTTGGTTAGACCTTGAAGTCTAGAAATTAAAAAATTCTCAAGTCACATTATAATAAATCAAATTAAGTTTCTCTATATGTATAGGTTATCACAATTATTTAAGGGTAGTGTAAAGGTACTCAATGGGAATAATGAAATTTAGATAAGTGTCCAGGTCAAACTGTGATATATCACGGTTAGTTTCTTGATAATTAAGGGTTATTATAGTCATCAAATAAAACATATAAAGCTACTAAGTGGTTAGAATATTTTATGAAGTACCAAATCAACATTTCAATACATAAGATTTCACCAAAAAATTCACATGATACACATGGGTTGATTTGGTCTTAAAAAGAGTATATAAGTGTTCCTTATAAGTTCCCAGAAATACATAAAATTTTCTAGATCATAAATAAATTTCAATTTAAATTCATAAGAGTTATCTACTCATGTGTATGGTTAAGACTATATTTATGAAGAATAAATAAGGGTACTTAGAATGGGATACATAAGGGTGCATGGAACATATATAAGAGTTACTCTAATTTTCAAAGTAATACTTAAGGGTTATCTATTTGAGAAGTTGGATATATTAAAGTAGGTAAATCCAAAAGTTAATTCACAAGATTTTGTGTAGCACTTCAAATTTTGTATATCATGATGTTGTTAGAGAGCCATACATGATTCGTATTGGGAATAGTGAATAATTAAATGGTGAGTGATAAGAATATCTTCATATGATAATTTTGGGATTTCAAAAAAAATATTTTTAATTATTATTAAATATAAAAATTGGATCCTTTATCAAGATATCTTTCGAAGAAGTTTTAAATGGAGAATAAGGCGTCCATGATTTAAGATGAGTTTTCTATATTCAAATTATAAAAATAATATTCATGTGATTATATAAATAAAAAAGGAAGAATATGGAATTGTTTTAAAAAGTGAAGAGAGAATAAATTGAACTTATATTTCAATTGATGATCCCATGTATAAAAAATGTGAGAATTTGACTATATTTTTGAAATAATATATTATGCGTCATGGAACAAAAAAAGGTAGGGGATTAGTTTTTATCTATTATCTCCTTCTATAATATAAGAAAAAGAAAAATAAGATAAGGGGAAAGAGGATGATGAGGTACTTTTACAACATACCTAATCATTTTTGAAGAAAAATGAGAAGATATAAGGTGGAGAAGGGAAAAACAAAAAAGATATTTTTAGAAGGTTGATAATGATTCTTTTAATTCATGATATCTATATTGAGTTTTTGAAGAATAAGAAGAAGGAAATTGAGTGAGAAAGACCACAAATCCCTGTACTACATAAGTTTTAAACATTGAGGTTCTCGAGGAAGTGAATACTAGGTATACATGCATGCAACTATATAAAAATACACCTTTGTAATTGATGAAATATTATTGATGAAAATATCTTTTATTATTGACATAGTGATATCTTAAATTATATTGAAGACACTGTTCTGGAGAGGATGTTAGAGGAGTATTGAATAATAAAGTGATATAGTATAATCTTATCCAAACCAATCATGAGACTATAGAGTTATCAGGTGATAAATACTATCAGGTTATAGCTTCATGAGATTCAAGTATGTATTGTACCCTTTTCTTGAAATCATTTAGTTTGACACACCGGATTCAAGGATGAAGTATTCCCATCATGCGGACTTTATAAGAGTCAAGGAATAAATGTACCATTCTCTTGTATTCAGTAGATTAATATAGTTAATATCTATGTCATAGAATCAACCTAAACACAAAAAGGAGTAGATACCCACATTGGGATTGAAAATTTTAAAATTGAAAATGTTGATGTATTTATTCGTTTTTTATCTTCCATGTGATGTATCATAGAAGTAGATAATAACTAGATACATTCATATTAATGGAAGTAGATAATATAATATTAAGAGGGGAAAATCAAAGGGAAAATATTTTAGTAAAATTTGGTCACATTGATTCACCCCCTCTCAAAGTGACCACATAATATTGGTGGGAAATTTCAAGTATAAAAACATACACAATAGGCTCCTTTTATAAAACATTAAAGTAAATATTCCCTAAAATTTATATAACATGGTGTGATATAAGTTTATCACTTATAAATAAATAGATATTTGACATTTAGAGTGATTATATGAAATGACATGTGATTTGAGATACCACAGACTACCACATAAATTTCTGACTTAAGTTATCATAAATTTGGTATAAAAATCATTAGATAATGTTTGAAGGAGTTATATTACATCGTAATAAGTGCTTGAAGTTTAAATATTTATGATTGGTTTGATTTGATTGAAACCATATACATTACAAAATTTGTAATGAGGGAAAAGTTTATATAACTCTTAGGGATTTTAATCAACCCTTGTAATTTCCCAAAGGTTTGTATATAAAGAAGATAATATTTAGGGTAATGGAATTTGATTCATGTTTAATTATTGGTGAGTTTTATTCTTTTAATATCTAAGATATTTTCTTCTCTTTCACCTTTAATCTAAGATTCTACCATATTTTAGATATGTAAGTGATCCTTTAAAAATTGTTTGTGGATATAAATTATTGCTGGATACCTATAGAGTAATGAGTCATTTAGCTCATATTTAAGATATATTTATAAATAACTGGTTAAAGGAGAAGAATTTTAGTATCTAATTTTTTTATGTGTATTATTTTTGGATATTATATAGATTGATTTTGAGACAAGGAACTGAGACAGCGTGTGATTTTGAGTCCCGGTGTTCCTGAAACAAATGGTTGAAAAATATTAAAATATTTAATATCATGTGGGAGTGGTGTTCATGAAAAATTGTAATAACACCCAAATGGGTTCCCAAATCAGAAATATGAGGGTACCGTTGAATTAAAAAAAATGTCTTCACACTGGTGTGACCTTACTTTTGTTATTACCAATCATCTATTGAAAAAGTCACCAATGACGTAACTGTAAATAAAATTATTAAATAAAATTATTTTATTTTTAGATCCTAATAATGCATGAATGGGGACATGGATTGGAAATATGAGACCATCATTGAGTTTGTAATGTGGTGTTTTCCCTTTGAGTGACCTAACATTGGTTGGCTCAGGTCATTTGTGGAAACGTTTTTAGGGTCGTGAAAGAGGTAAAAAAAATACTTTATTTATCTTCAGCACAGTGGCCGTTTTCCACTATAATTTTATGGATAGAGAATTTGTCTCAGTGTTGGATGCAAACCCTAGAGACCTAAACGAAATTAGAGGAGAACGTTTTTGGTGGATGACAATAGACCACGATGGGATCATGGATCATCATGCCAGTAAAGTTGGAGGATCTTATCAACAGAGACAATGGAACTATTCCTCATCAATGATCGATCCAAACTCTAGGTAGGGAATGCGTTTCAATTTCTTGATTCCCCATTCTTAATTATTCTAATGATGAAAAATAAATCAACAGGCAGATTTGTTTGTGGATTGATCACCTTGTGGGTTGGGTTTATTATGGGTTAAATTGGGAGAATTATTTATAAATCTCTTCATTGATTATCTTATAGAGGAAAATTGAGATATACAAGAACATTGATTAAGGTTTTTTCCTCTGATTTTTTATGTTCTTTTCTCCCTCGATTCATTGTTTGTCGTGAGTGTTCTTCGTGTTTTCCATGAATCAACTATTCTCGATCAATCAATCATTGCATAATCATTTCATAGGGAAATAATCCGATATCATAGATATAGGATCGTTATGGAATGATGGAGGTGAGATGATAGATACATAGCGATTTAGTTGATGGATGATTCTCAATTTTCCATTTTTCAGTGTTCTTCAGTGTAAAAAAAAGAACTTTGGTTTGATCCAATTCCAGAGTAGATCTAGAGATGAAACACATTGTTTAGAAATGAAGAGGTGTGAACAACCTTGGATCTTTGATTTTTTGGTGAATCGATCATTAGATCAATGGAAGATCATCAGACTAGATGCATGATGAAGAAAAATGGTTCTAAAAAATCTTGAAGTATACGATGTGTAATCTAAGATTACATGGTGTGTGGTTCTCCTAGGATATAGTGTTAGGGTTTGTTTAGATTTAAGGACCACACAACATGTGACCCCTATCACACGATGTGAGAACCTCCCCAAATGACTCAACATATACTCTATAGAGTACACCAACATGGGTAACGGTACAAAACCAGATGGCACATTGTTTAAATAGACACAAATAGGGCTTGGCATACATAGACTGGTACATAGACACTACTTTGGTACAAGAACATGGCCAGGTGACACTGGAATAGAACCATGTGTCACAACACACCATGTACTCATCCTATACACCATGTATATGGAGACTACATTTCATGTGAGGTTCTTCAACATAGGAAAGACTTGGGATAGAACAACATGTTGTGTACCCCCAGGGACACACCGTGTACTCCTATCAAGAGTGCTTGCGGTTGTTTATTTTACTAGTTTGAACCAGTATAGGTTGAGAGAATTCCCTTGGTCCTTTACTTAAGGGTTCAGTATGGTATTACATTCACATCACTGGATTGCAATCCCCTCTAGAGGCTGAGTCTTAGATAGAGTATGGTATCCCTCCCCAAGTCTGGAGTGTAATGCTCTATCACCCCTAGTGGAGTCTGTGTAATCTCACAACCTCCTTGAGTAGGGTGCTGATTCTAAATCTAGATAGACGCATTGGTAGGGTCAGTGGTATACCCTAGTGTTTCTGGGAATGATCCTCTATGTAGCAGGTTAATCAATATTGGGTACATGGTATCCCCCAGTTATTTATGGGTGCGATTTGTGGTGTCCCCCGATCAGTTCTGGGTGTGACCCCCTCTTTATGTTTCAGATTCTTCCTTGACCAATGTGTTTTATTTTGGAAAGGATAAAATGAGCTAGACCTCTTCATCGAGTGTCTCTGATGATATAATGGATTGAGGTGAAAGTTATCCCAGAACAAGCATTCTTTTAGTAAAATCGTGTGGATGGTAGTTGGTTGTAACTACCTGATGGTGTGGTGTCTCTCTTGAGTAAATCTGGATATTATTCGTATATGTGCTATAGAAATATACCTATGAATATTTGACTTTACTTTCCTTCGTGGTATTACTTTGTGGTTTCGGGTTGTTCTACTGAGTATTGTTATACTCAACTATGCACGGGATTTGCCCGCACATGTTATTTTGTGTGAAAATGATAGTCCATTTGATGGAGTCCTAGGAAGACTAGGACCAGGTGGAGGTTAGTGAGTCTAGACAAACTGAGGTGTTTTCTTGTGGATTTTAGATAGAAGTCCCAGTATCTTTACTTTTAGGTTGGACTTGGGTAACATACTCTATGAGGGAGGATTACATTTGGCCATGTTTACTTACCTGTACTTTTATTTTCATACACTGGTTGTGGGATATAGTGGTTTTCATGCATGTTTTACTTAGTGTTTTTACATTTTATCATTTTTTTCCTGAAGATGTGTGTGTGTGGATACTGATATTTAAGTTTAATACCTCCAATTTGTGGTATATGTATACTTTGTGCTAGTCACCAACCCCAAACATATTGGAGGCAAGATTGGGGTAGTCACAACACATGCCCCTCTAGGATTGGTCATGATATAGTGGTATTTGAGGAGATCGTGTCACACCTTGACCTGCCACTTTTCAATTATTTTATTCATCTTTGAGTTTATATTTAATTTTATTCATTTTTGACTTTTTTAAAAAAAATAAATCAATTGAATTGAATCTAAAATAAAAATAAAATGAAAAAAACCTAATATGTATTCCCCCTCCCCTTACCTTGCAATGTGTATATCCACCCTTGCCTCATGACACAGCCAACCCCCCTCCCCTTCCTCTTATCGCGCGACACCAACCCCCCTCTCGGTCCTCCAACCTTTCTCACTCCTCCCAGCGAAACTCCCTCTCCACAGCCTTTCCCTCCAGTGGCCTCGTCTCCCTTGAATCACCTCACCAATGCCTCCTTTAGTAGGTATATTCTTTAGTTTTTGGTTTGGACAATCCCCTAGATGAGGGTTTGATTTGGTTTTCTTGATTCTTTTGATTTTAGGGTATGAAATGGGTATCTCAGGACCCATTAGTCCATGTTTTGACAACCTCCACTGAAGGTGAGTTGGTTTAGGTTGATTTTCTATACTGTCGTCATTTCTGGGAAAGCTTCTAAACCCATTGTTGGTTTCCCACCATCTATTTGAGGATCTTATGGTGTTTATGAGTTCCAGGGAATTTTTGTAGGATATTGTAATATTCTATCAAGGGTGCACACACTTATTCCCAATTATGGATATGTATATATATATATATATATATATTATGTGTGCATGTTCCCTCATGGCATGAGTAACAAATGTATTGGTTTAAGGAAATATATATATATATATATATATATATATATATATATATGGAAGTGCGTGTATATGAGTGGGCCACTACAAGTGTTTGAAAATCTGTATTGGCTACCCTTTGAGGTAGGTATCCCTATGAATTTACCTTTAAATTTAAATAATTATTGATTTATTATTTTTCTCACTTAGTCTCCATGATAATTTATGATGTGTAGTTTTTATAATAATTTTTTGTCTTTAAATGAAGTGGTTTTTCCCATGCACTTGGATTTTGAATTTAATAAACATTAGTTTCATGCTTTTCAAACCTTCGTTAATTTATAAATATTAATGTATGATCCTTGGTTTAGTCATTTGGTGTATAATGTGGTATTTTTTACATTAATTTATGATAAATATAATTTTTGGGTCAGATAGCACACGCCGTGTATCCGATTAAATGCCTGATTGGATTTTGTGAGTAACATGTGATATAAAGTACTTAGTTTGGATTTGTAAACATGTTATTATTATATTAAATGATATCTTGGGTGGCCTTTATATGCTCCCAAGTGATTTTGGGTTTTATCAAGGAATGGGTATTGACATTTAAGGTGTTTTGATATGCATTTCCAATGAATGGAATATTTGGTGCTTTTGTAATAAATGATTTTTTTTCAAAGTGTAATGGTAATTTTTTAGGTAATTGGTATAAATTATTTTGAAATGTAAAATGGTGTGTTTGCACCTCTCTTTAAAATATGGATTGTCTGTTCGATAAATGTTGGTTTTGTGAAATTCTTAAATGCCCATTTGGATATTGTATGTTTTTGTGACATTAAAGGCATGGTTAGGCCTTGAAAACACATTATTGATATAAAAAAGGATGATTTGGTTATTTGAATAGTGTTTCAATTTAATTTAAAAATTTAAAATAATGTGTATTTGTTTTAAAATGTAGTTTGACTTGTGTTTTTGATTTGTAGCCGATTTGGAATTTTGATTAAAATTGGTTTTTTTATTTTACTTGGAATGTGAGTAATTTGAAGGCATGGTTTCTTAAATGGTTCTGAAATGGAAAAAGGATGTTTCCCCCTTTTTTATGTAATGTACTTGGTTCTTTTGATGTGATGGTTTTATGGAAAATAATTAAAGGCTCGTTTGGAAATTTTTTAAAAATGGGGAAAATAATTATTATGAAAACTCTATTTGGATACTCTATTTCCTTTTTAATATTAAATGGTTGGGATGTCCTCATTGTGGAATCCTCGAGACCCATTTAATTTTTTGGGTTAAAGGTAAGGGGTTGATCCTCAGGGTGACTCAGGTGATGCATATTGTGGATTATTATTATATATGTGTATGTGATTGGATGCTCAGTTGGCATTGATTGGATCACCCTATTTATACATATTGACCTGGGAACCAAGCATAATGATTGAATTTTTGATGAACGATTATTATACTATTTTAGATTACGCATTGGCTAGTGTCCCATAGGAGGGGGGTTATATTTTGTTATTATTTCTATGGGATTGGGCCCCTCGGTCAGGTCAGGTAGGGAAACAATCGAGCGTTTGGGAATTATGATGTCATCAGGTAGGGTGTGCCTTAAAGACGAGTCACATGTGTATTATGTTCTAGAATAGTCATGATCTCTTGGGTTTTACCCATGAATAATTGTATGAATATTTGGATGCATTGTTGGATAGATACTCTTGTGTGTAATTTACCATTTACCTTATTGTGTGTCTGTTGATATTTCATCTAGAATAATTTGAATTATATCTAAAACGTTAAAGTGTTTTAAAATGGTTATATAAAAAGGTTTTGAAAATGTTTTACACTTCCTTACTCCCTTTTTAGTGTAAACGTCACCTCCTTTAAAATGTCAATGTATGTTTCTTAAAAAGGGAATTTGGTTTTTAAATGAAAAAGGGAAATGGACTGTGATTTTCTTTAAAGGTAAAATGTGTGAAGAAATTACTTTTATATATTGTAGTGAAAACCTGAAATTGATGATTCTTTTGTTTAAAGGAAATGCATTTTGGAGTATATTACTTGGGTATGCCTACTAAGTTTTAATACTAATGACTATACTTCATTATTTTTTTTAATCTCAAGTAAAAGGTACAATTTGATCTCAATATCCGTGGTTGATGTTGATTCTTGGGATTAGAATTTGACTGTGGGGTCATGTAAAGTTTAATGGTCATCAGGTTTGGTTAGATTTATTTTTCAGTTCTTGCTTAATTATTCTCCCTTGTTTATTTATTTTGGGCTGCTCTTTTATTATTATGCTTCTTTATATTTATTTATAATAGGATAAATCATTTCCATCATCACTCTTTTGACTCCCTTGGAACTTTTATCCTACCCAGGAGGATCAGGAACACCTCTCAGGTCCTGTCATGGGCTGACTTGGGTGACCGGTTCAGGGTTGACCTGGTTTGGTTTATGAGAAAATGGTATCAGAGGATAGGTTCCTTCGAGAACCTAAATTTTAGAGTTCCCTTTTTTATTTTGGATTTTGAGTTTGAAGGAGTAGGATTTTCAGAGCTTGGGGTTTAGGTATGTGGGAGTATCTGGACAACACTTTCTAGATGAAACCTTGATATACCATGGTAATTCTGGCTTTCCTTGGTTTATTTGGTTCTTTTGGGTTGCTTGGTATATGGGGAAATGAAATGAGAAAGGCCAGTTTTCTCAGTGAGCTTGTAGGGCCTGACAAGCCATGTTGAACTAGGGACATGGTCCTGAAAGACTCTATGTGATGGTGGTTAGATTGGAATATGGCCGCCAACCATAAAACCAAGTCACCCATCGACACTAGTTTTCCCTGTTGAGTTGTTTTGGGTCGTTTTGGGATTTTAGGATTTTTGACCTGTTGAGTGGTAAGTTGTTTTCATTTGTACTTTAGGTTTTCCTGATATGGTTTTGGGGTGTTTTTTTTTTGGATTTTAAAATGAAGTTTCGTTTGACAAAATGATGATTGTTTAATAAAAAAAAATGAAATTTTCAAAACCAAAACTTTGAATCTTTTGGAGAGTGAAATGGTTTGTTTTGAAAATGGGGGTTATTTTAGAAAATATTTTGAGGGTTTTTAAAGGTTTTGTAAAATGCGAAATTGGTAAAATGTATGTGGAATTTGAAGATGTTTTTAGTTGACAATGATGTGTAGTATTAAAATTGGCTGGAGTGTTTTTAAAGTGGTTTAGAAAGTGATAATATTTCATTTATTTTCCCTTGGTATTCCTATGAGTTCTCACATATATGTATACTGATTTATGTAATTGGAAATTTGATGGTTATTGGTGTGTATGGATGGCTGATTAAGATAGTAAGGAAATGTATATATATGAGGATAAAAAGAATACCAATGGTGGGTGTTTGGTTTGTAAGGCTTGTTATGTTTTCTGAAAATGTTCTTCAAAAGGGAGATTTCTAGGTTTTAATAAGATGGAGTGTGTGATGCTTCATTTTTATGTTGGAGTTTTTCTTTTAGGATTTGGATTTGATGTGTTAGGGGTGTGGTTGAAATTATTTTTTGATTTTGGGTTATTGATTTAAAGATGAGGTGTGTAATTTTAATTTATGAAATGTTTTGATTTGGTTCTGTGCTCTCTCTATTCAGATTACATCTCCACTGAGTTATAAGGGATTTTGAGAAGAATCTATGGGTGGTTATTTCATCATGTGACTTTCAGTTAATCATGTTTTTCTTTAGACATTTGGTTTGTCAATTTTGGATATGGAGCTTGATGGTTATCAATATCAGGTGTTCATCTAGAGGTTTTAAGAGTCAAACCCTCCTTATTTCCTTGGGCATTTGGAACCAGATAAAGCATAGGAATGGCTACAAAATATCGAGGAGATATTTTTTTAGATTTAATCTCATGAACCTCTCAAGCTGAAGATTGTCACCTTTATGTTGGAAGGCCTAAGTCAGGAATGGCAGAAATATGTTCTTTAGGCCGAACTGCAGATTAATTTCTCATGGGAATGACTTAAATCCTTGTTCATCCAAAATTAATTCCCCGATAAAATGAAGATACATATGGTTTTAAGGTTATATGGTCTAGATAATGGATATTTAACAGTGTTTGAGTATGAAAATAACTTCTCCAAGCTGGTGTCGTATCTCCCCAACCTTGTCGGGGATGAGTTTTTTAAGGCTCGATTCTTTGAAAGGGGTATCTGATCAGAATTCCTTTAGTCTATTCCTTCTTTACCTATGATTATAAAGAATTTGTGAGGTAGGCTGCTCAGGTCAAAGCTAATTTATCTACGTCTGATAGGTTGAGAAGAGGTATAAAAGGGTTGTTGTTTTTTTCCTTTTTAGATTCACTTGATAGTAAGTACTGGCAGTGTTTTCAGTGTGGTATGTCATTGAATAATAAGATTTCATGTCATGAAGCACCTAATATCAGTCATACCTATGTCTGTTTAGGTCATTTGCAAAGGTTTTTCTAGAGTGGCACCAAGAAGTGACATGGGGCTAGATCCACTCCCTTGGAGAACCTTCCAACTCATTTGGATGAACATAGTGCTGACACAAGCTCAATTAGAAGCTTTTATTTTGTTGAAAAAGAAATTTTGTGGTAATTAATGTAATCTGTAGTGCTGTATTCTTTTGGGTATGGAGAATGATGATAAATTTTTTTGGAACTCCTTTTAATGAGGATGTCTTTGTAATTTTCTTAATGAGATTGATGTTCAATGTTGGTGTTTGCTGTCCCATTCTTGGTTTCTTTGGTTTTTTTTGGATTTTGTTAGTATTTGAGAGTTGTTCCAATTTACCAAATCAATGTTTGTCTAGAGTCCTAATATAATGGGGAGGACACCATGGGATGAGTTAATAATGAATCCAACTTTAAGGTTTTCTTGATAGAGCACTTTCTTGTTTCTACTCTGCATGACCCTGATCATAGTTATAGGTTGACTTGGATAATGGGTCATATAACATATGCTCATGGAGATTCCAAACAGACCATGACTCTTTTAATTGATGGTTTTTTGTTAGGGTTCAGTCTATTCCTTGTTAGTTTGTGTTTAGAAAAGATTATGTATCCTATTTGTAATCTCTTAGTTGTTTTTTATAGCTCTTTGGGATTCTTAGATGTTTCCTTTGGATGTTTGGATTTTTTGAGGATGGTCTTATAGTTTCTTTTGAGAATCTGTAGTTGAAAATTTTGAATATAATCTAGTGTTGGTTCTTTGGTATTTAAATTTTCATGTCTTTCCTTAGTTTTAAATCATCTTTTCTTGGGTTTTAATCAACTTAATCTATTGCGACTCTCGAGGGGAAGAAAGTGTCATGGTGGGGAGAATTGTCACATCCCGACTTGACACTTTGCAATTATTTTATTTATCGTTGAGTTTCTATTTAATTTTATTCATTTTTTATTTTTTTTAAATTTAAATTAATTGAATTAAAAATAAAATAAAATGAAAATGGAAAAATACCTAATTTGTATTCCCCCCTTACCTCGCAATGCGGCCCTCCCCCTTGCCTCACAATGTGGCTGACCCACCCTCCCCTTCCTCCCATCGCATGATACCGACCCCCCCCCCTCATGGAGCTCATGCCGTGCTCGCTCCTTTTGGAAAAACCCCTCTCCATGGCCATTCCCTCCGGCTACCTCCTCTCTCTTGCACGACCTTGCAGATGACTCCTTCGACATGTATCTTTTGTTTGTTTTGGTTCAGGCAAACCTCTATGTGAGGGTTTGATTTGGTTTTCTCGATTCTTTCGATTTTAGGATATGTACGGGGTATCTTGAGACCCATTGGTCCATGTTTTGGAAACCACTGCTGAAGGTGACGTGGCTTAGGTCGATTTTATCTACTGCTATCATTTGGGGGGTAATCTTCTTAACCCGTTGTTGGTTTCACACCATTTATTTTAAGATCTTATGTTTTTATGAGTCCCCAAAAAATTTTGTAGGATATTGTAATCTTCTTTCAAGAGCATGCAAACTTATTCCTATATATGGATATGTATATATATATATCTTTTGTGTACATGTTCCCTCATGGCGTGGGGAACATGTTCATTTATTTTAGGTTATACATATATATATATATGGAATTTCATGCGTGAAAGTGTGCTATTTCTAGTGTTAGAAATCTCTTTCTTGGTTGCCCTTTGAGGTAGGTCTCCCAATTAGGGGTGTCGTGACCCGACCCAACACAATGGGTTCGACCCGACCCGACCAGGTTGGGTCAGGTTGTGGAAAAAAATGGTTGGGTCAGGTTTGTATCAGGTTGACCCATGGATGGGTTTGGTCAGGTCTCAATTTGGCTACATATTGACCCAACCCAACCTGTTGACCCAATGGTGTATACCAAAAAAACCCTACCTGGCGTTGCGACCCCGCTTGGCCAACCTAATTCCTTCGCTCTCTCACGCTCACCCGCCTCTTCCTCCCTCATCTCCTCCTCCCCCTACCTGAACTTCCCTCATGCATGAATGGATGGCCTCCCTTCTCCTCCTCCTCACCTAGCTCACCTACTCCCCACCCTTGATAGATTCTCCCCCTCCTCTCCTCCTCCTCCCCCCTGACCCGGACCATCCCTCGTGTCTGGCCAAACCCTACTCCCCTTATTTAATCCTTCCCTTTCCACCATCAACTGGCTTCCTTACTCCTACTCTAATACCTTCCTCATCCTCTCCTCACTCTCCTCCTCCACAGACAGATATATTCCCTCGCAAGAAATCAGAATAAGTCCCTCCTACAAGATCACTCCTCCCTATCCTATCGTGCGTTCTATCTAGTGGCACTGGTGGTAAGTAGTTTTTTTAATCATGTTATTCAAATTATCTTCCTCAGGTAATTTATTCATGCACCTATGTTAGTCAGATTGGAGTGCATATGTACACATTTCAAGAAGGCAGTGAAAGTTTCTCATTTTAGTTGTATGAATAGTAGGTATAATTGGGTGATTTTTTTGATTTATATTTCCCCTAAAAGTGATTTGTAACTCCAGTTAAGGTAAACCTCCTAGTTAGTAGTTATTAACTCTAGAAAGGATATGTTCTTTTCTTAGTGCTTGTCCACCTATCTTCCATTTTCACATATCCATTTCTGTATACTGATTTTGTTAAACATTCAACCAATAATTCTAGTAATCCAAATTTATCCTTTTGGTTTGACTTTGTAACTCACCAAATTATTTGTTTTGGTGACACTTTCCACTTGTAGAGGAATGTTTATTTCACTACAACATGTTTACACAATGAAATTTAGTGACATTTACAAGGACATAGTTAGGAACGTTGGCTAGTTGGAGCCGTGTAAGGGGGTATTTACTATCAGGGGGAAGTATAGTAATTCTGCAGTTAGTCTATTCTAGCAAGATGTAGTAGATAGTAGTTATGTAGGTAGGGTAATAAATGGGGGATGGGTGGTGTAGTGGTGAAGGTTGGTGCAGCAGGGGAGGGGGAGGGGATGGTGCCATGCTGGGAAGGGGGTAAGGGGAGGGGCTGGTGAAAGGGAGGGGGGGGGGGTTGGAGGGGTTGGTGTAGTGCAAGGGGTGTGAGAGGGGTTGGTGCAAGGGTAGGGGGAGGGGGAGGGGTTGGTGAAATAGGGAGGAGGGGGAGGGGTTGGTGAAACAAGGAAAGTTGGAGGGGGAAGGGATGGTGCAGCAGAGGGTAGGGGCTGGTGGGGGTGCACTATAGGGGGAGGAGGAGGGGCTGGTTCAAGGGAAGGGGGAGGGGGAGGGGCTAGCTGTTGTAGGGCATGGGGTACATGGTGGGGCTAATGAAGTGCATAGGGAAGGGGGGGGGGGGTGGAATAGGGGGAGGGGAGGGGCTGGTGCAGCAGGGGGGTAGGCATTGGTGGTGGGGATGGTGCATTAGTGGGGTAAGGGGCTGTTGGGGGAGGTGGATGGGCTGGTGTTGCAGGGGGAGGGGGAGGGGCTGGTGCAGTAGGGGGTAGGGGCTGGTGCAGCAGGGGGGCTAGTTAAGGGGGGTGCTGTAGGGGGGAGGGGCTAGTGCAGGGTAGGGGGAGGGGCTAGTGCAATAAGGGAGAGGGGGGGGGGGGTTGTGCAGGCTAGGGGCTGGTGCAACCGGGTAGTGGGGGAAGGGGAGGGGCTGGTGCTGGGGATTGTGCAATAAGGGGGATAGGGGGAAGGTGGGGGTGCAGTGTAGGTGAGATGGAGAGGGGTTGGTGCAGGGGGCAGTGGGGTGGTGTAGAGGTTAGGGGGCTGGTGGGGGGGAAAGAGTAGTCTATGGGCAGGGGGCTGGTGTAGGGGGGAGGGGGAGGGGGTGGTCTGGATGGGTGGGGGCTAGGTCTGGGGGTTGGGTTTGGGTCCATTGGGTTAGGTTGGGTTTGTTCGGAGTCAGGGTCGGGTTGGGTTGGGTTTACACACCAAACCCGACCAAAACGGACCCGACCTATAGCTGGTTGGGTTGGGTTGGTTCCTTCAGCCATGCATCAGGTAACCCGACCCCAATGGGTTGGGTTGGGTCGGGTCAGCTACTCATGAAGCATATGACCCGACCTGACCCAAGATTTTTTTGGTCGGGTCGTGTCCCGAAACATCCTTGACCTGACCCAACCCGACCCATGGAAACCCCTACTCCCAATGCATTGAACATTAAATTTAAATAATTATTGATTTTATGTTTTTCTCACTTAGCTTCCGAGATGTTTTGTGAAGAGTAGTTTTTAGAATAATTGTTTGGATTTAAATGAAGTGTTTTTTCCCATGCACATGCCTTTTTAATTTAAGAACTGTTAGTTTCATGCTTTTCACACCTTCATTAATTTATAAATATTGATGCATAATCCCTGGTTTAATAATTTGGTGTATAAAGTGGTATTTTATTCTTTTATTTATGATGAATATAATTGTTGTGTTAGATAATTCACACCATGTATTTGATTAAATGCTCGATTGGATTTTCTGAGTAACTTGTGATATAAAGTACTTGGTTTGGATTTGTAAACATGTTAGTATTATTTAAGATGATGTCTTGGGAGGCCTGTATGGGTTCCCTAGTGTTTTTGGTTTTTATCAAGGAATGGGTATTGGGATTTAAGGTGTTTTGATATGGGTTTCCAACTAATGGCATGTTTGGTTCTTTTGTAAGAAATAGTTTATTTTCAAAGTGTAATGGAAATATTTTAAGGAAATGGTATAAATTCTTTTGAAATGGAAAATGGTTTGTTTATACCTCTCTTTAAAATATATATTTTCTATTCAATAAATATTGGTTTTGTGAAATGATTAAATGCTCGTATATATTTTGTATGTGTTTTGTCACATCGAAGTAATAGTTAGGCCGTGCAAACATATTCGTGGTATAAAAATGATGAGTTGGGTTCCTTGAATGGTCTTTCAATTTAGTTTTGACTTTAAAAAGAATGTTCACTAGTTTTAAAATGTGGTTTGACTTATATTGTTAATTAGTATCCTATTTGGAATTTTGATTAAAAATGGTTTTTTATTTCACTTGAAATGTGGCTAATTTGAAGGCAGGGTTTCCTAAATGGTTGTGAAATTGAAAAAGGATGGTTTCCCATTTTTTTAGAAAATGTACATGGTACTTTTGAAGTGATGGTTAATGGAAAATTCTCAAAGGACAATTTAGAAATTTTGTGAAAATGGTGAAAATAATTATTATGAAAACCTTATTTGGATACTCTTTTTCCTTGTTTATGTTAAATGGTTAGGATGTCCTCCCTATGGAATCCTTATGACCAGTTTACTTTGTTGAGTTTTTCGAAAGGGGTTGATCCTTGGGGTTACTCAGGTGATGCTGATTATGAATTATTATTATATATCTGTATGTGATTGGATGATTGGTTGGAATTGGTTGGCTCACCCTCTTTATACATCTTGACATGGGAACCTAGCATAGCGAGATAATTTTCAGTAAATGATTATTTCACTAGTTTATATTACGCACTATCTAGTGTCCCATAGTAGGGGGTTATATTTGGTTATTATTACAATAGGATTGGTCCCCTTAGTCAGGCCAGGTAGGGAGATGATCAGGCATTTGTGTGTTATGATGTCATTAGGTAGGGCATGCCTTTAAGATGACTCACATGTATAGTATGTTCTAGACTATTCATGAGCCACTACCACAAAACTGGGTATTCCCGGCGCCACCCTTTATCAGTGTTAACGAAAAAACACTGATAAAGGGTGGGGGGGGGTACTTTTATCAGTGCTAAAAAAAGCACTGATAAAAGTACCTCTTTATCAGCGCTAAAAAAAGCACTGATAAAAATATATATTAATATTTAAATATATAGATATTGTTATATTGATATAAATATAATATATATTTTTTAAATGTAATTTTAAATATATTTTAGATAATTTTAAATATACAGTTACACTTAATATATAAGATATTTAGTTTAAATGGCTTATAAAAAAAATAAAAAAATATTTTTAATTAATAATTTTCTAATTATTATAGAGTAATAGTAATTTAATAACAATTTGAAGACTAAAAAAATAAAAAAAAATTAAATAAAGATCCAAAATATGTTGAAAACGCAACTCAAACTTCACACATCCATAACTTTTGATCCGGGTGTCCGTTTGATCTCTACCACTTATCAAATCAAAGCCTGCAACGATATCTATGTCACTCTGATTGGGGAATACCCGGTTCAAGGTCTTTTCGAGGCCAAAATAGGCCCATAAGGCCTCCAAAACTGTGTTTTTAGTCGGGGTACCCTGATTTTTTAACATTTTGTGAAATTTCAGCCTCGTTTAAGGGGGTATTATTGGATTTTTTTGGTAGGGACTGAATTTATTCCAAGGTATTACATTCATATTGATATTAAGTTTTTGAAATTTTATCGTTTTTTATATTGCACTGCTATTTATTGTCAAATATATAACTATATGTACATATTTTTTATATATTCACACCTAAAAATTTAATTATAAATATAAATAATAAAATATATTTACATATAAAATATATTATCTTTATCTAAATAATAACTAATATCCATTTTATTTAAAATAAAAATATATGAATATTTATATACCTATATATAAATCAAACTATATATATATTAATATAACTATATATATATATATATCGATATAAATATAAATATATATATCAATATCACTATAAATATATATATATTAATATAACTATATATTTATATTAATATAACTATATATTTTTATTCATATAACTATATATATATATTAATATAAATATATATTACTATACGAATAAATATAACTAAATATATATATAAATAAATAGATATATCACTAAAAAGAGAACAAATCAATATAGGGGAGTGGCAAAGGCTTCAGGCGCATAGGGGGGAGGTCTCGAGATCAAATTCAGGTGGAGGTAGGGACGCGGGCGCATGGGTGAATCTGGGGCTAGCACTGATAAAGGGTGGAGTGGTGCGTGTAGGGTGTTGGAGGGGGGCAGAAAAGCACTGCAAAAGGGGGCTCAAGCGCTATAAAATCCCCACCGATTGGCATGATTTTTTGTATTTTTTTTATTTTTTAACTTTTATCAGCGCTCAAAAAAATGATGATAAAAGGGGTCATTTATCAGTGCTAAAAATAAAGAGATGATAAAAGACCCCTTTATCAGCGCTTTGTTTTACCGCTAATAAAAGACCCCTTTTATCGGTGCTTTTTTTGAGCGCTGATAAAAGGGGGCTTTATCAGTTATTTTTGGAGCGCAGATAAAGGGGACCCCCTTTATCATTGCCGGCATTTATATCACTTATCTAGTGCTGTTAAAGGCCATTTTTAGTGCTGATAAAGGCCGTATTTGTAGTAGTGAGCTCCTAGTTTTCACCAATGTCTAGTGGCACAAATGTTTTTATGGATTGTTGGATAGATTCTATTGTGTGTTATTTCCCATTTCCCTTATTGTATGATTGTTGGGATTTCTTTTGGAATAGTGTTGATTATAGATAAAATGATAGTGTTTTCAAATGGTTATGGAAAAGGGTTTTGAAAATATTTAACACTTTCTTCCTCCCTTTTTAGTGTAAACATCACCTACTTTAAAATGTCAATGTCTATTTGTTAAAAAGGGAATTTGTGTTTTAATTGAAAAAGGGGAATAGACCGTAATTTTCTTTAATGGGGAAATGCCTGAAAAACTTAATTATATATAATGAAGTTCAAACCTGAAATTGATTATTCTTTTGTTTAACGGAAATGAATTTTGGACTAGATTACTCAGGTACAGCTACTGAGTTTTAATACACATGGCTATACTTCATTATTGTTTTTTGTCTCTGGTGTAGGTTTTTGCTTGATCTCAATCACTGTGGACGATGCTGAGTCCTGAGATCAGAATGTGACCGCAGGGTCATGTGGAGTTTAGTGTTCATCAAGTTCAGTTAATTTTATTTTTATGTTCTTTCTTAATCATTCTATCTTGTTTATTTATTATGGGATGCTCTTTTATTATTCTACTTCTCAATGTTTATTTATATTTGGCGAAATCAATTCCATCATTACTCTTTTGATGCCCTTGGTTCTTGTCGCCAGCCCGAGAGGACCGAGAATGCCTCTCGGTCCTTGCCGCGGGCCGGCTTGGGAGAACGATTCAGGTTTGACCCGGGTTGGTTTGTGTATGATCGATTTTACTTTAAGACTGGAAGTCTACGAGATTGGTTTGGGGTAATAGTGTTAAGTGTTTCAAGTTCGTTTTTTCATCCAGGGACTCCAGTGTTAGGGCAATGACCATTGTATCTATACAACGGGACTCTTATTTCCTACTTTTCAACTCGATACATTAAAACAATGGTTGCAAGGAAAAACAATGGCACATGCATCATATATGAATGGCTGTGTTTTCCATGTCCTTCTTGATTCATCTCTCTAGATATACTATATTGATGATGGTACATCTTGTTTTATTTCAATATGCCTCCACATAGATATCTAGTCAGGATTCCACCATGTGATCATGAGGATGATCCACCTAGTTTTGAGGCATCGATACAGGGGCATGTACCAAATATAT
This sequence comes from Viscum album, assembly GCA_963277665.1. Lineage (NCBI taxonomy): Eukaryota > Viridiplantae > Streptophyta > Magnoliopsida > Santalales > Viscaceae > Viscum > Viscum album. The sequence goes on along the minus strand of OY728133.1, from coordinate 431,670,580 downwards.
CACATTCGAGTGGTTTACCAACTGTACCACCACCCATCAAGAAACAAATACTACCAGAACTACCAGTTGAGGATAAACATTGGATAAGTGCATTGCATGAGTTTCATAGGTAGAAAACTCCAAAGTTTTAGGGCGATCCAGACCCCCATATGGTTGATGATTTGCTAGAGGAATTCACCTGTTTTTTTTGCCTTGTGAGGATGCTTACTGAAAATATTGAATCCCTTTTTGCAAGTATTCTTTAGGGATCTTCCGAGTGATGGTGGAGCTTGGTGACTTCGTAACATGACAAGAAATCACTCTCTTGTATAGACTTTGAGCATCTCTTTAGGGAGGATTTCTATATGGACACATTGGAATCAATATGCATATAAAAGATTTTACATCTGCAACAATGTAGTATAACCGTTGTAGAGTATTTAGTGAAGTTTATTGATCTTTCACACTACTCCATGGATATGGTATGAGAATATTTCTTTAGGTATAAAACCTTTAAGCAGGGCAAACACCGGGACAACAGGTCATCAGTGTTCTCCCTTAGTATTCTTACCTATGATATGGTACTTGAGTGAGCTCTGCTAGGGGAGAGTTTTATAGAAGGGAATATACCACTAGTGGGAGCTATCAGTGGGCACCCAATTGTTGAGACCTCAGTAATAGGTAGAATATGGTAGTCACATGGATAAAAATGGTTTAAGCACTTCGGGGGGGGGGGGACCCATGACTCAGGGTCATAGTACATGGCTCCTAGGGTGGCTCAAATCAACCTAGGGATAGACGGTGTTACCCATGCGATGGTCGGGGACATCTGGCATGAGATTACCCAACCCATCATACAACATCTTGGGAGATTATCTAGTGACTTCTGAGATAGAGGTAAAGACAGGATAAGGGTGGTCCATCAGGTGTAAGATGTGGTAGAGTGGAAGGAAGGGCATCAGGAGTTGGTCGGAGGATCGGCCTATTACCACCAACACCAATAGGTGGTCCACTTTAGGCTCAGGGAGTTGGTGGGAAGGGATGTGGCTAGCTGTAGGTGATGAAGGATTATGGCTCTAGGGATTTGGGGATGATATGAGGTATGATCTTTGTCTTTTCAATCATAGATTTAGTTTTGATATAAATAGGTTCTAGTCATTCTTTTCTTTCCACAAACATTGTCTGGGACACTCAGATTCCAGTTGAATCATTGAATTAAACCTTAGGCTTGAAGACTCATACTGGAGGTGTCTCGATGATTACACACTAGTGTTGATGGTGTGACCATAATCTTTGAGGTGAGAGTTCCAGTTGGTATCTTTTTGTAGTGGCTTCGAGGACTTACAATTACATTCTTGGTATGGACTAGTTATCCACATTTTATGCTCATATTTACTTTTTTAGGTGAAGAGTGAAATGTGTCCACAGTGATGGAACAAGGTTTTATTTTATTGGTGAAAAGGAAACACATGGAGCAAGGTATGGGCTCACACATGGGAGGTTTTATCCGATTACTTATTAGTTGGCCAACCTCACCCTCAGTGAAGTAGATGATATGAGTCTTTAGTTTCCTACAGTGGTGGCAGAGTATGAGGATGTATTTCCTGAAGATATTCAAGGTTTAACTCCCTATAGGGAGATGGACTTATGCATTTATCTACACCCTAGTAAGGAATTTATATAAACACATTCATATTGGATGTCTTCCGCAGAGCTTCGTGAGTTGAGAGTGCAGTTGGAGGACTTGTAGAGGAAGGGCTTCATGAGACCCAATGATTCACCCTGGGTAGCCCTAAATTTGTTTTCCAAGAAGGCATATGAGATCTTGAGATAATGTGTGGGTTTTTAGATATTAAAAAATGTGACTATGAAGAACAAGTATTCACTATCAAGGACTGATGACCTCTTTGATCAGTTAAAAGGGGCACAGTTGTTCTCGAAGGTTGACCTCAGATTGAGCTATCACCAACTGCGAGTATGAGATGAGGATATACCAAAGACGAACTTTATATTTTATTATGGTCACTATGAGAACATGGTGATGTTGTTTTGAATTAAGAATGCCCCAGTAGTGTTCATGAGACTCACGAACCAGATCTTTCATCCATACTTAGACCAGTTCATAGTGGTCTTCATCAATGCCATCTGAGTGTATTCGATGTCCGAGGAGGTGCACAAAAAACACTTTAGGATAGTCCTAGACACACTATGAGAGCACCAAATTTATGGTAAGCAATTAAAGTTCCAATTTTGGATTCAAGAGATATATTTTCTAGGACACGTCAACTCAGAGGATAGAGTTTTAGTCGATCCAGTGAAGTTTGAGGCAATGATTTCTTAGGACCCACCTAAGAGTGTTTCTGAGGTGCATATTTTCATTGTCCTGGAAGGGTAATATCAGAGTTTTGTAACCAACTTCTCCAGAGTGGAAACACCTTTGAAATATTTTACATGAAATTGAAATCCTTTTGTGTGGAGAGAAAAGTGCCATTTGTTCTTTCAGGAGCTGAGGCATAGGTTAATGAGCACTCCCATACTGAAGTTACCAGAGGAAGGTGTCAAGTATGTGGTGTTCTGTGGTGCATCAAGGACTAGGATTGGTTTTATATTGATACAAAGGTGAGTGGTGATTGCCTATGGTTCACACCAGTTGACAACACACGAGGATAACTACATGACCCATGAAATTGAGTTAGTAGTAATAGTCTTCGTGTTGAAGATGTGGCGATATTACCTGATGGGCGAGAAGTTTATCGTCTACTCTGATCACAAGAGTCTCAAGTATATCTTCTCTTAGAAGGATATAAACTTGAGATAGAGGTTTTAGACAATGTTCCTCCTAGACTATGACTTTTATTTTTTCCATACTCTAGGGAAGGGGAATGTGGTGGCATATGCTCTCAGTAGGAGATCTAGTTTACAGTTTCTGAACGAGGCATCAGAGCAGTTGGCCTCATTGTAGTTATCATTTTTGGATGGAGATGAAGCATATTACCCATAGTCATTGGTTGTAAACCCTCCAATATTATATCATGTTTGGGAGGTATGGCTTGAAGATACTTACTGTGAGACTATACATGATTATATGTCCACCGAGCGCACTCCTGATGGATATTTGAAAGGTTGGGGTCACACCATTATTTTTTGAGGACACACAGTAGTAAAAATGGAATTATGGTAGGAGGTTCTGAGGGATTTTTATACGTACCCTTTGGCAGTACATCCATCTATGGTGAAGATGTACCAGGACCTCTAACATTAGTTTTGGTGGCCAAGGATAAAGAAAGGAGTTGTAGAGTATGTTTCTTGATACCTTAATTGTCAGCATGTGAAGTCTGATCACCAGGTTTTAGTGGGTTTATCTCAACCCCTTGAGGTGACATAATGGAATTGGGATGGTATATTGATGGAATTAATGACAGGTTTACCATATACATCTAGGGGATATGATACCATATAACGTCTCAGACTTTACATACACTGTTATTACTTCAAAATTGAATCACACTTATTACAACATATAACAAAACCATGAAAGGACCGTATAGGTATAGTATCTTTAGAAACAGGTCAACATAAACAACTGATTCATAAATCATCTACACTTTCTCCTTTTTATTTTATTATATCTAGATCCCCTTTTGGAATATCTTACTCAATACCCTTCATCTTGACCTGGGAAAAAGAAAACATACAAAAGGGTGAGCTCAAATGCTCAGTAAGGGTAAACAAAATAAATATCAATCACAACATATTCATAAAAACATAATATTTTAAAAATATTAACCTATAAAAAAGATCATAATTTCATAACATGGGATAAATAATAGTGGTGAAATGTAATCCCAATAATCCTAACATAAGACATGAGACTTTGTGGCATACATAAATAATCATAGAGAATCATTTCATAGTAGTCAAGACTCATTTCCAAGGCTGTCTTAGCGGACAAAGTCCATTTCTGAATTGAGTTCACTCCTCGTTTCATTCCTATATCACTGAATTGGTTTAACCTGCCATTCCAGCCATGTCTATCTCATGGGATATAAATATTTACCCAATGCATTGAAGGGAGATATAGGTCCCACCAATCTCATAATGATACCATTCTTATGTTTTTCACAAGATCATAAATCATACATCATAGCATAACCAATGTAATAAAAATGGGATTCTTAAACGTTATGCCATAATAACATAATCTATATAAGATAAAAGGACATCATAAACTAATTCCATCATAACATAATACAATCAATGTAAAAATAGGGATAGAAACATAAGCCTATATTATCTTAGATGGAAAATAATTTTTATAAAATGCTTGAACTCCATTCTTGAGGAAAATATCCTTTCTACTGCAAAAACTTTTGTTCTTTATTAACATGTCACACAATTTTAAACTAAAATAAGTTGATTAAAAATAAACTTGAAAACATGTAAAGGAAGCTTCATGGAAATAATGTTTTATGAAATCATAAAATCCATTAATGCCGTATAAGTTAAAAAACATTCTTCTCGTACTTTGGCTGAAAAAGTCAAAAAGTACCTCGTACTAAAAACGACAAAATATTCCTTGCATATCTTTTACTAAATACTCACCAAAAAGTAATATTGGATTTAAAAAATTTTAGGAGGATATAAATAATATTACATATTGAGGAAACATGGACATGGATGATAAATAAACCCCAGTAAATACCAAAGTATAAACAATCTCGGATAAAAATGAGATTGTGAGATTTTCCCTTACCTTAGGTCCAATTTGCTTCATATGTGTCCGAAACTCCTGTATAATGATTTAAATAATCTTATTTACTTATTTTAGAATTTTACTCATTGTTATGAATTCATATATGGTCATATTCTTAGCTTCTTATTAGTAATATTTCATTGTTACTTGTTATTCGGGTGTTTATTTCTTTTTGTTCTTATGCATGTTTTTTCGAATAAATTCTTATTCTTATTTTTAGGTTATAGATAAATCATTCCCATAATGATATTATTGCAATATATATCATATTTATTCCTTAAATTCATTTATATAATCATATTCAATGAAGATCATGTAGAACGAGTCGCATCACATTGTGGAGACGGTAAGTCGTACGTACGCACGAGCGATGATATCGTTCCCATGATCATGGAATTGTATTGAAGTGTATCTATACTATTTAAGAATCAATATTACTTTAAAATAATCATATATACTTATTCTTTACACCATTATACCTATCCAAGTAAGGTGGTGGTGGAAGACAGATTACACCATGACGTGGAGACGGTATTCCGTACGTACGCACGCGCGGTGATTTCATTTTCCGTAGAATGGATATAAGGTGAACTAGTGTTGTTTCATATTTATAATAAAATATCAGTATATGAGTGATAATTATTTTTTTACTTCATAATGAAACAACTAATGAAGAAGAAGTTTAAGAAGAATGAAATTGGAAAGGATCGGTAATGGATATTTCCTCTTCTTTGACACGCCTCTTCATAAAATCCTCTTAGGGCACTAAGGATGTTCTTTTAAGATGACTAGAACATCTATGATGTTTCTAGGGAAGTGGAGAAGATAATTTTGAAGGTTTTGGGCGAGATTTATGGTTCAAAGTGGTGTGAGGATAAGAGGGAGGAGGTGCCCTTTTATAAGGGAGGAGAGAGGCACCTTTGGAAAAACTAAAAATATTAATTTATTATAGAGTCATATTCGGTTGTTAATAGCTCAAAATTGATTTATTTAGAAGATAAGGTGGGAATGGGTCGAAATAATCTCATCCAATAGAATTTGAACAAATTTAGGTTACTATTTTAACCTTATCATTTTGATTTAACTTTAAGTTAAATAATTTTACTTTTACCGTGTCTTCTTGTTTTCTTACACTATAAGGTTAATAAAATTACTATAACAAGACAAAAGAAACCCAATTTGTTTCTTATTAATATATATAACCTTATCTAAGTCATTTGGCCGAACCATATATTTTTAGGAATAACATAACAATTAATAATATAATGTTTCTTTTAAAAACTATTTTATGTCAATTTTGACACTATTTGGTAATTGATTTTTTTGAAAATCATAACAACATGATTAATTCTAAAAACGTTAATTAAATCAATAATAAAATGTCATATAAACCTATTAAATTAGTCTAATTCATAAAAAGTCTCAAATTACATTTATTTAGGGATTTATAATATCAATTATGTAAATATTTCCTTAATAAGGTAATTACTGCATCATCATTGTTTCATAAATAAAATATATTATATAAAGTCTAAAAATTATAAATAAAATACCATTATGTATGAAATATTTGTATCTTTCTAATGAATATTAATAGTAGAATTTATCTTATGTATAACACTATATTAAAAAATTTTTAGTTATTAAACATTGATTTTAACTATTTTAACTATTCTTTAAATAAAATAATAATAAATGTCCTAATCTAATCCAAGTGGACCTAAATGGTAATATTTTATTCCTAAGGTTGTTTTTGTTTGAATTAAACTAATACAGTAGAATTAGTACATGTGTTATGGTAATAATAATACCATTTTTACCCTTAATTACCCTATTTACTTTTAACCGTGGTAAATAAAAATAACAAGTTACTATTCACCTAAAATTTTTTTCAACTTATTGAACCACATATTAGTCCATGATATTAACCATGTCTCTTATATTTTTAAAATTCCATTCACAAAAGCGGTAAAATTATGTTTTATGTAAATTTAAAAATTCTCCTAGGAGGTGGGTAAAAGACGGTCAAAAGTTCAATAAAATTTTTATATATCTAAAATTTTTATAAAATGACTCCAATGAATTAAATTAAACTTATATAGGTATTATGTATCAATTTTTACCAAAAATAAATTTAAATAAAATAAATAATTATTTGAATAAAAAGTCGGTTTTTAAATAGTAACCCAGTGTTTTCACTATTCATCAAAAATTGAAAGTTTTCAGAAAAATACCAAAAATTCACCCTAGGTTAATTTTGATATTCTTAATCCAAAAATGATGTCCATTTTGAATGATAAAATTTGTAAAATATCAAAAAGTGGTTATTACTATTCATAACGGCTATTTTTAATAATATTTTAATAGCATATCATTGTTTAGTGAATCTCGGTATTGCGTACAACGCAAGTTATCAAGGAAGGTCACGATTGCATGTAAAACAAGCCAAGCTAGTGTTGTGTGTAGTGAAAGATTCCTTTGATGATGTATATAACATAAAAACAATATATTTCTCATAGAAATCTCGGGAGTTACATTATACCCCCCTTAAAATGAATTTCACCCTCGAAATTCGCCACTTTGTAACAAACAGATGAGTATACCTCTCCCTCATAATATCCTCAAGATCCAATATAGCTTCTTCTAATTGGTGGTTCCTCCATAAAACGTTCACCAAGTGAGTGGTCTTCTTCTATAGGATTTTTCACTACGATCCAGAATCTCTATCGGTTGTTCTTCATAAGAAAGATCTTGCTCCAGCGGTACAACTTCTGAGCTGAGTACATTTGAAGGAACATGTATGTACTTTATCAGGAGGGATACATGGAACACATCATGAACTTAAGAGATATTCGGTGGAAGTGCCAATCGGTAAGCTACCTTCCCAACACGATCCAGTATTTCAAAAGGACCGATATACCTAGGGATCAGCTTTCCCTTCATTCCAAATCTCATTACTCTCTTCCATGGAGATATTCGTAAGAACACTTTATCACCCACTGCAAACTCTAGGTCTTTTCTTCAGTTATAAGAATAACTTTTTTTTCGACTATAAGCTTCTCTTATATATTTTTGAATAGATATGACCTTTTATGGCATCTCATCAACAAGATTAGGTCCAATTAGCTTTCTTTCCCCAACTTCATCCCAGCAAGTTTGAGTTCAGCATTTCTTTCCATAAGGAGATTTATAAGGAGCCATCTGAATACTGGAGTGAAAGCTATTATTATAAGAAAATTCCACCAAAGGTAGGTGTTGATACCAACCACCTTTGAAATCCATAGAGCAAGCTCTTAACATATATTATAGAGTTTGAATTGTTCTCTCAGACTGACCGTCTGTCTGAGGATGATAAGTAGTGCTGAAACTCAAATCTGTATCCAGAGTATGCTGAAGACTTTTCCAAAACTTTGAGGTAAACCTCAGATCCCGATCAGATATAATGGAAAGTTGTACTCCATGAAATCTTACCATATCCTTTACATATATCCTGGAAAGCTGATCAAGAGAGAAATTCTCTCTAATAGCAAGGAAGTGTGCCGACTTCGTAAGACGATCAACTATGACCCAGATAGCATTATTTCATTTGGATGTTTTAGGAAGTCCAGTGACAAAGTCCATAGTGATGTTTTCCCATTTCCATTCGGGTATGGGTAATGGTTGTAACATCCCCTTATAATTCTGTCTCTCAGCTTTAACTTGCTGACAAACCAAGCATCGAGAGACATATTCAACAACATCTCTTTTCATGCCATCCCACCAGAAGTACTCATTCATGTACTTATACATTTTCTTGCTTCCAGTATGAATAGATAATGAAGAACTGTGAGCCTCATCCAATAGCTCCTTCTTTAATTCTAGGATGGGAGGAACACAAACCCGATTCCTGAACCTTATTATCCCATCACAATCAAGGTTGAATCCAGGAACATTTCTCACCTTCTTTTGTAACTCTACATCTTCTTTCTGTGCCTCTTTAATCTTCACATGTATAGATGGTTGAACATTCATTTGAGAAAGATAAGATTTTTCCCCTTCCATTATAATTCCAAGATCCATCCTTTGTAAATCCATAAATATTGGATCTTTTGTGATCCTCATCATGGATAAACTAGCATGGTCTTCTTGACTTAATGCGTCTCCCACCTTGTTTTCTTTCCCAGGGTGATAATTAATTGAGCAGTTGTAATCCTTAATCAGCTCCAACCATATTCTTTGGCGCATATTCAGCTCCTTTTGTGTGAAAATATACTTTAATCTTTTATGATCATTATAGATATCACACCTTTCACCATAAAGATAATGCCCTTAAATATTTAATGCAAAGATTACCACAGCTAACTCCAAATCATGAGTTGGGTAATTTTTCTTATGGATTTTAAACTGTCATGAGGCATACTCTATCACCATATCGTTTTTCATGAGAACACACCCCAATCCATTCATGGATGCATCACTATAGATCACAAACCTTTCCCCACTTCAAGGTAGTGTGAGCACAGGTGCACTAGATAACCTTCTTTTCAACTCCTTGAAATTCTCTTCCCATTCCTCAGTCCACAAGAAGTTAACTATTTTTCGAGTCAACCTGGTGAGTGGATTAGATAATCGTGAAAAATCATTCACAAAACGTCGATAATATCCAGCCAAACCAAGAAAACTTCAGATCTCAGTTACTATTGTTGGTCTTGACCAACTTTCTATAACCTCTGTTTTTATAGGATCCACATATATTCCCTCTTTTGAGATTATGTGTCCTAAAAATTCAACTTTTTGAAGCCAAAATTCTCACTTGGTAAATTTTGCATAAATCTTCTCATTTGTCATGGTCTTCAATACAATTCTCATGTGATCTTGATGTTCTTCCTTGTTCTTTGAATATACAAGAATATCATCTATAAAGACTACCAAAAACTGATCAAGATAGTTTCTAAAGACTCTATTCATTAGATCCATGAAGATAGCAGGGGCATTAGTAAGACCAAATGGCATCACTATAAATTCATAGTGTACATACCTTGTATGGAAAGCCATCTTCAGTATATCCTCCCTTTTGACCCTTAATTGATGATACCCTAAATGAAGATCAATCTTGGAAAACTATTGAGCTTTGTGTAGTTGGTCAAATAAGTCATCAATGCATGGGAGAGGATATTTTTCCTTGATAGTGATCTTGTTAAGTTCTCGATAATCAATGTAGAGTCTCATTGATCCATCTTTCTTTTTAACAAACTGAACAGGTGCTCCCCAAGGTGACACACTAGGGCATATGAATCCCTTATCAAGATTCTCTTGGAGTTTCTTCTTTAATTCTTGCAACTCAATTGGGGCCATTCTATAAGGTTTTTTTTAAATAGGAATAGCACCCGGTACGAGTTCAATTGAAAACTCAACTTCACGATTTGGTGGAAGTCTTGGAAATTCCTCCGGAAAGACATCATCAAACTCCCATACAATTGGAATATTCTTAATTGTGAGTTTCTCACCAAACATTTGAGATAAATAACCTTCATTTAGTGGAATAAATACCCATAAGATGGAAGAAATCTCCACTGGATGGTTATGTTCATCCTTGCATCGATAGATGATCATAGATTGATCTGGAATATGAAATGTGACTTCTCTTCTTTGGAAATTGATATGGGATCTATATAAATAAATACAATCCATGCCAAGAATCACATCAAATTCCACTATAGAAAGGATCACAAGATTTGAAGGAAGCACTTTCACACAAACTTCAATCGGAGAAGAATTATAAACTTTTGATTCCACTGTTGTTCCATTAGGGGTTGTCACAGCTAAATCAACATCTAATTTTTGAGGTAATACGGTGATACCCTAAGAAAAGTCTTTAGAAATAAAAGATTTGGTGGATCCAGAATCAAATAAAACATTTTCTACTTTAGAGTGGATGGTAAGTAAACCTTTCACCACATCATTATCGTACTCCACATCGATGATAGAAATTACATGTGACATTACTTTGTCTTTATCCTTAAGAGTTTGTTGATATCGATCATCATCAACAACCTTTGGATTAGGGCATTGATTAGAATAATTCCCCATTTCATTGCACTTGTAACATTGAAGTGTAGGAGGTGCACTCTGTGTATCCTTTTCTTTGTTTGCATCACTAGACATCTTCTTCCCATCACTGCAGAATTCAAATGCCTAATGACCTTCTTTTCCACATTTTAAACATTTACTTTTCCCTTTAAGACAACTCCCTCCATGTTTCTTTCCACACATTGAGCATAAGGGAAAACTCATCTTCTTTTCAGTGTGCTCTTTAGATTTACCTTTGAATTCCATTTTCCTCTTCTTATCAAATAAATATGACTGATGGGTTACTCCAATCTCCATCTCAACCTTGAGAGCACATCAAACTATTTCCTCATAGCTATTGAAGTCACTTATGGCTAACGCCCTTCGAAGACTTGGTTTTAATCCACTAAATAATCGATCGATCTTACTCTTAGGTTGGATAATAATTCCAAAAACATACCTTGCAAGTCTTGTAAAATTTTCTTCGTAGGTTCCAACAGATTCATCATCATTTTGTTTCAGTTCAAGAAACTCCTTCTCCCTATTTTTTCAAAGAATACAAGGGAAGTACATATTGGAAAATAAGCTCTTGAACTCATACCATTCCATGGATTCAATTTCATCTTTTAGCCTCGTACTCTTGATAATATTCCACCATTGATCAGCTTCACCTTCCAAATGATATACTGCTAAGATGACTTTATCATTCTCAGAACATTGAAGAACTGAAAATATCTTTTCAGTAGTACTAATCCATTGTTCAGAAACTAATGGATCAGTAGACCCGCTGAATGAGGGTGGACGCTACCTCATGAAAGATTCAACGGAATGTTTCTCCTTACTTTGATCATTTGGAAGTCCTGCACGATTCAGAGCTTGATAAATTTGTGTGATCATGGCTACAATATTTATCATTCCAGCTCCCATAACGTCTGGTTGCTCAGGGGGACAATCATTGCATTGCCCGTCGCATTCCGTATTAACACGGTTCCTTCGGGTTCAAGCCATTGACTAAAACCAAAAAGAATAGTGTGAGCAACACTAATTATAATAGGAAAACCACACAATCAAGAATAAAATTTCACACTTAAGGGCTTATCATAGGCTGTTCATATCCATTTCTAAAACACTAAGATTGTGTTCTATGCTTAGATATATCCTTAGGGTTCTTACTAATGATTTCACATCCTAGTTTCCAAAGGTTTACTATACCTTTCCTCTGATACCAACTATAACGACCCATAATTTACATACATTGTTATTACTTCAAAATTTAAGCACACTTATTACAACATATAACAAAACCATGAAAGGACCATATGGGTATAGTGTCTTTAGAAACTAGGAAACATAAACGACTGATTCATAAATCATCTACACAGTCTCCCTTTTATTTTATCATATCTAGATTCCCTTTTGGAATATCTTACTTAATACCCTTCATCCTGACCTGGGAAAAAGAAAATATACAAAATGGTGAGCTCAAAGGCTCAGTAAGGGTAAACAAAAGAAATACCAATCACAACATATTCATCAAAACATAATATTATGGAAATCTTGACCAGCAAAAGAGATCATAATTTCATAACATGGGATAAATCATAGTGGTGAAATGTAATCTCAATAATCATAACGTAAGACAGGAAACTTTTTGGAATACACACATAATCATAGATAATCATTTCTTAGTAGTCAAGACTGATTTCCAAGACTATCTTAGCGGAAAAAGTCCATTTCGGAACTGAGTTCACTCCTCGTTTTAGTCCTGTATCAATGAACCTCTTTAACTTGCCATTCCAGCCATGTCTATCTCATGAGATATAAATCTTTACCCAATGCATTGGAGGGAGATATAGGTCCCACCCATCTCATAATGATACTATTCTTATGTGTTCCATAAGATCATAAATCATACATCATAGCATAATTCATGTAATAAAACTGGGATTCATAAACGTCATACCATCATAACATAATCCATATAAGATAAAAGGACATCATAAAATAATTCCATCATAACATAATCCAATAAATGTAAAAATAGGGATATAAACAGAACCCTATATTATCTTAGATGGAAAATAATTTTGATAAAATGCTTGAACTCCATTCTTGAGGAAAATATCCTCTCTACTTCAAAAACATTTTTCCTTTATTAACATGTCATACAATTTTAAACTAAAAGAAGTTTATTAAAAATAAACTTGAAAACATGTAAAGGAATCTTCATGGAAATAATATTTTATTAAATCATAAAATCCATTCATGCCGGATAAGTTAAAAAACATTCTTCTCGTACTTTGTCCGAAAAAGTCAAAAACTACCTCGTACTAAAAACGACAAAAGATTCCTTTCATATATTTTACTAAAAACTCACCAACAAGTAATATTGGATTTAAACAATTTTAGGAGGATAGAAATAATATTACATATTTAGGAAACATGGATGTGAATGATAAATAATCCCCAGTAAATACCAAAGTATAATCAATCTCGGATAAAAATGAGATTGTGAGATTTTTCCTTACCTTAGGTCTGATTTGCTTCGTACATGTCCGAACCTCCCGTATAATGATTTAAATAATCTTATTTAATTATTTCAGAATTTTACTCATTGTTATGATATCATATATGGTCATATTATTAGCTTCTTATTAGTAATATTGCATTGTTACTTGTTATTAGGGTGTTTATTTCTTTTTGTTCTTATGCGTGTTTTGTTGAATAAATTATTATTCTTATTTTTAGGTTATAGATAACTCATTTCTAGAATTGTATTAGTGTAATATATATCATATTTATTCATTAAATTGATTTATATAATCATTATACAATAAAGATCATGTAGAACGAGTCGCATCACATCATGGAGACGGTAGGTCGTACGAACTCACGAGCGATGATATCGTTCCCATGATCATGGAATTGTATTCAAGTGTATGTATAATATTTCAGAATAAATATCACTTTACAATAATCATATATACTTATTCTTTACACCATTATACCCATCCAAGTAAGGTGGTGGTGGAAAACAGATTACACCACGGCGTGGAGACAGTATTCCGTACGTACGCACGCGCGGTGATTTCATTTTCCGTAGAATGGATATAAGGTGAACTAGTGTTGTTTCATATTTATAATAAAATATCAGTATATGAGTGATATTGATGTTATTACTTCGTAATTAAAAAACTAAGGAAAAGAAGTTGAAGAAGAAAGAAATTGGAAAGGATCGGTAATAGATATTACCTCTTCTTTGATGCGCCTCTTCTTAAACTTCTCTTAGGGCACTAAAGATGGTCTTTTAAGAACACCAGGACCTCTAGGATTTTTCTAGGGAAGTGGAGAAGAGAATTTGGCAGCGTTTGGACAAGCTTTATAGCTCAAAGTGGTGTGAGGAGGAGAGGGAGGAGGTTCCCTTTTATAAGGGAGGAGAGAGGCACCTTTGGAAAAACTAAAAATATTATTTTATTATAAAGTCATATTCTGTTTTTAATAGATCCGAATTGATTTATTTCAAAGATATGGTGGGGATGAGTCTAAATCCTCTCATCCAATATAATTTGGACAAGTTTAAGTTACTATTTTATCCTTATCATTTAGATTTAACTTCAAGTTAAATAATTTTACTTTTACCGTGTCTTCTTATTTTATTTCACTATAAGGTTAATAAACTTACTATAATAAGCCAAAATAACCCCAAGTTGTTTATTATTAATATATATAACCTTATCTAAGTCATTTGGCCGAACCTTATATTTTTAAGAATAAAATAACAATTAATAATATACTACTTATTTTAAAAACTATTTTATGTCAATTTTGACACTATTTGGTAATTGATTCTTTTGAAAATCATAACAACATGATTAGTTAGAAAAAAGTTAATTAAATCAATACTAACATGTAATATTAACCTATAAAATTAGTTTAATTCATAAAAAGTCTCAAATTACATTTATTTGGGTATTTATAATATCAATTATGTTAATATTTCCTTAATAAGGTAATTACTACATCATCATTATGTCATAAATAAAATAAATTATTTAAAGTCTAAAATTATAAATAAAATACCATTATTTAGGAAATCATTTTAGATTTCTAATGAATATTTATAGTCGAATTTATCTTATGTATAACCCTATATTAAAAATGTTTTATTTATTAAACATTGATTTTAACTATTTTAACTATTCTTTAAATAAAATAATAATAAATGTCCTATTGTAATCCAAGTGGACCTAAATGGTCATATTTTATTACTAAGGTTGTTTTTGGTCGAATTAAACTTATCCAATAGAATTAGGACATGTGTTATGTTAATAATAATACCATTTTTACCCTTAATTACCCTATTTACTTTTAACCGTGGTAAATAAAAGTAAAAAGTTACTATTCACCAAAAATTATTTTTATCTTATTGAACCACATTTTAGTCCTTGATATTAACCATGTCTCTCGGATTTTTGAAATTCCATTCACAAAAGCGGTAAAATTAAGTTTTATGTAAATTTGCAAATTCTCCTAGGAGGTGGGTAAAAGAGGGTGAAAAGTTCAATAAAATTTTTTATATATAAAAAATTATTATAAAATGAATACAATGAATTAAATTGAACCTATATAGGTATTATGTATCAATTTTTACCTAAAATATATTTAAATAAAATAAATAATTATTTAAATAAAAATTCGGTTTTTAATTAGTAACCTAGTGTTTTCACTATTCATCAAAAATTGAAAGTTTTTAGGAAAATACCAAAAATTCACCCTAGGCTAATTTTGATATTCCAAATCCAAAAATGAATTCCATTTTTAAAGATAAATTTTTTAAAATTTAAAAAAGTGGGTATTACTATTCATAACGGCTAGTTTTAATAATATTTTAATAGCATATCGTTGTTTAGTGGAACTCGGTATTGTGTACAACGGAAGTTATCGAGGAAGGCCGCGATTGCATGTAAAGAAAGCCAAGCAAGTGTTGTGTGTAGTGAAAGATTCCTTTGATGATGTATATAACATAAAAACAAAATATTTCTCATAGAAATCTCGGGTGTTACATACCATATGGATGATCATTGACTAACTCACTAATTCATCCCACTTCCTAGCTATCCAATAGTAGATTTTAGTAGAGATCTTGGGACACCTTTACCTGAAATATATAGTTAAAATATAAGGAGTTAAATTGAGAATTTTTTATGATCATTTTTCTCACTTTACATACTGGTTGTGGAAGGGATTACAAAAGTGATTTGGGACCCAGCTACGTCTGAGCGTAGCATTTCACCCAAAGATGGATGGCTAGACTGAGCGGACCCTTTAGGTTTTGGAGGATATTCTGCAGGATTGCATGTTAGACTTTGTCTGTAGTTGGGAGGATCACATTCCACTGGTGGAGTTTTCATACAACAACATTAATCATTCTACCATTGGTATGGAACCATTTGAGTCCTTGTACAGACAACCCTACAAGTCACCACTTTGCTGGACTGACCCAGGAGAGTCTTCACATATGGGATTAGAGTTAGTGCAAGCTACTGTAGAGAAGGTGTGGATCATCTAGGAGCATACGAATACTGCATAGAGCCTCCATAAGTCTTATACTGATAAGAGATAGAGGCCTTTAGAGTTTGATGAAAGAGACCATGTATTCCTTCTGGTTTCACATTGATAGGGATTATAAAGATTTGGATAGGGCTGAAAGCTACCACTGAGGTTCATCGGCCCTTTATAGAGACTACATAGAGTTGGCGTGGTGTAATACCACTTAGCTCTACCATAATAGTTAGACTGGCTACATGATGTCTTCCATGTTTCATATTTGAGGAGGTACATGCATTACCCATCTCACATCATCGACTAGGGAGAGTTGGATTTCAGGGATGAAGTGACTTTTGCTAAGTTCTCGATGGAGATTGAGGATCGGCAGGATAGGATCCTTGATGGATGATCAATTCCTTTGGTGCATGTCGGGTGGAAGCATGGGAGTCTCTAGGAAAACATATGGGAGAAGGAGGCTCATATTTGTGCTCAGTTCCCTCATCTGTTTGAGTAGCCCTTATTTTGTCTTTTTGGGGATGTAAATCCCCAAGCCGGAGAGAATATAAAATCTCTTATTTCTTATGTGTATTATTTTTGGATATTATATTTATTGATTTCATGACCATGCACTGAGACGACATGTGATTATGAGGCTCGGTGTCCCCAAAACAAATGATTGAAAAATATTAAAATATTTAATAGCACGCACATACAGTGTTCATGAAAAAATAGAATAAATCCCAAATGGGTGTCCGAATCAAAAATCTGAGGGAACCATTGAATTCTGAACAACAACATTACCTTGGGTACGACCTAACATTTGTCAGCACAGGTCATCTGTAAAAATAGTCACGAAGGACGTAACCTTAAATAAAACAGTGAAATAAAGTTATTTTATTTTTAGATTTTAATAACTCATGAATAGATACTAGGATTATAAATCTGATACCACCATTGGGTTCATAATTTTTTGTCTTCCATAGGTGTAAACTAACATTGTTTGATGTGGGTCGTTTGTGAAATAGTTTTTGGGGCTGCGAAATAGATAAAATAAATTAAAAGAGGAATTTATTTTATTTTTCTTCAGTACAATGACCTATTTATTCTATTAGCCTATGAATGATCAATTTTTCTCCAGTTTGGCCGCTAAACCCTAGATACCTAGATTCCGTTGTAGGGGAATGTTCTTTACAGATGGAAATGGATCATGATCGGATCGTGGATCATCATGCCAGTGGAGTTGTATGATCTTGTCAACAGAAACAATGCAACCATTACTCATCAATGATCGATCCAAACTACAGGTAGGTAATGTGTTTCAATCGTTTGATTCCACCTTATTAATTTCCATAATTATCACAAATTAATCAATGAACGAATTGGTTTGCAGATTAATCAACATGAAAAATGGGTTTATTACGAGGTAAATTGGGAGAATTATTTATAAATATCTTCATTGGTTATCCTAAGGAAATGAATTAAAATTGATATGAACATTGATTTAGGTTTTTTTCCTCTCATTTGTTTATGTGTTTTTCTCCCTCGATTCATCGTTCAATGTAGGTGTTTTTCTTTTGTCCTGTGACTCAACTATTCCAGATCAAATGATCATTGCACACCCATTTCTTTGAAAAAAGATCCGATATCATTGATCTAGGATCATAATGACAAGAAAGAGGTACAATTATGGAGATGGAGTGAATCGAATTATAGATGATTTCCAATTTCACATTCTTCAGCATTCTTCAGTACAAAACAGGGAATAACGGTTTTATCTGATTTTCGAGAAGATTTAGAGACAGAACGCATTGATCAGTGATGAAGAGGTATGAGAAACCTTGGATCTTTAATTCTGTGGCGAATCAATCACCAAATTAAACGTAGAGTGTTACACCCCCAAATGATAAATGGTTAAATTACCAAATAATACGACTCATATCAATAAGGTGCACCTTCCTTTTTAAGACCCTGCCTAATTAGAACTCCACAATTAAGCGTGTTTTTCCTAGAGTAGTGATTAGGATGGGTGACCTTATAGGATGTTTCCAAAGGTGTGTGTAAGTGAGGACAAAACACACTGGAATGGACATGTGTTGGCCTGTGGAGATAGTCAATTGTCAGATGACCTGTTCAGGCACGTGAGTGGGCCCCAAGGTGGGGACCATGTGTCTACGGGGTAATTGGTGGTACCTGGCAGTCCAGGACTGAATGACCATGTTAAGGTGGGGAGTTTGTGCTATCCGCAGGACCAAGTTGTCACATTTGGTATTAGAGGCGGAACCCAGACATAAGTGTGATGCACTTCCAAGGTTGAGATGTAGGGCCCACAACGAGGACATTGTGCTCTGGGGGGGTGGGGGGTGGTTGTAAAACCCCCAAATGATAAAGGGTTAAATGACTAAATTATATGACTCATGTCAACAAGGTGAACCTTCATTTTCATGAGCCTTCCTGATTAGAACTCCACAGTTAAGCATTCTTGGCCTAGAGTAGTGATCAGGGTGGGGACCATGTGTCTGCTGGGCAACTGGTGGTACATGGAAGTCCAGGACCGGATGACCATGTTAAGGTAGGGTGTATGTGCTGTCACCAGGACCCAGTTGTCACATTTGGTATCAGAGGTGGAACCCAGCCTTAAGTGCAATGCACTGCCAGGGTTGAGATGTAGGGTCCACAACTAGGACATTGTTCTCTAGGGGGTGTGATTGTAACACCCCCAAATGATAAAGGGTTAAATGACTAAATGATATGACTCATGTCAACAAGGTGCACCTTCCTTTTCCCGAGCCTGCCTGATTAGAACTCCACAATTAAATGTGCTTGGCCAGGAGTAGGGTTCAGGATGGGTGACCTTATGGGATGTTTCCTAGGGTGTGTGTGAGGGAGGAAAAAACACACTAGAAAGGACATGTGTTGGCCTGTGGGGATAGTAATTAGTCAGATGACCCGTTCAGACACGTTGGTGGGCCCCATGGTGGGGACCACTTGTCTGCGGGGAAACTGGTGGTACCTGGAAGTCTAGGACCGGACGACCATGTTAAGGCAGGGTGTCTGTTCTATCTCTAGGACCCGGTTGTCACATTTGGTGTCAGAGGTGGAACCCAGCCTTATGTGCGATGCACTGCCAGGGTTGAGATATGTGGCCCACAATGTGGAAGTTGTGCCTTAAATGGGGAGGGGGTGATTGTAACACCCCAAAGTGATAAATGGTTAAATGAATAAATGATATGACTCATGTGAACAAGGTGTACCTTCCTTTTCGGGAGCCTGCCTGATTAGAACTCCACAGTTAAGCGTGCTTGGCCTGGAGTAGTGATCAGGATGGGTGACCTTCTACGAAGTTTCCTAGAGAGTGTATGGATGAGGACCAAACACACTGGAAATGAAATGTGTTGGACTGCAAGGATAGTCATTAGTCAGATAACCCGTTCAGGCATGTGGGTTGGCCCCAGGGTGGGGACCACGTGTCTATGGCTCAACTGGTGGTAACTGGTGATCCAGGACCCGAAGACCATGTTAAGTCGGGGTGTTTCTGCTGTCACTAAGACCCAGTTGTTACATAGAGCAGCTCCGAGATGCATGGAGGAAGAATAGTGGTTCTAGAAAATCCCAAAGAACACGATGTGTAATCTAGGATTACATGGCATGTGGTCCCCCTGGCTACGGTGATAGATTTTGGCCAAAGTTAAAGATCACACGACATGTGACCCCAGTCACACAGTGAGGTGGAACCCAGCCTTAAGTGCGATGCAGTATCGGGGTTGAGATGTGGGGCCCACAATGTGGAATTTGGGCTTTAAATGGGGAGGGGGTGATTGTAACACCCCCAAATGATAAAGTGTTAAATTACTAAATGATATGACTCATGTCAACAAGGTGCACCTTCCTTTTTTAAAGCCTTCCTGATTATAACTCCTCAGTTAAGCATTCTTGGCCTGGAGTAGTGATCAGGATGAGTGACCTTTTGAGAATTTTCTTAGAGTGTGTGTGGATGAGGAAAAAACACACTAGAAATGACATGTGTTGGACTATGAGGATAGTCATTAGTCAGACAACCCATTCAGGCATGTGGGTTGGCCCCAGGGTGGGGACCATGAGTCTGTGGCTCAACTGGTTGTAACTGGCAGTCCAGGACCTGAAGACCATGTTAAGTTGGGGTGTTTCTGCTATCACCGGGACCCAGTTGTTATATAGAGAAACTCTCGGATGCATGGAGGAAGAACGATGGTTCTAGAAAATACAAAATAATAAGACGTGTAATCTAGGATTACATGGTATGTGGGCCCCCTGGCTATGGTGATAGGGTTTGGCTGAAGTTAAGGACCGCACGACATGTGACCCCAGTCACACGGTGTGGGTCCCTACCCAGATGACTCAATATGTACTCTAGAGTACATGAACATGGGTAATAGTGTACGACCAGATGGAATGTCGTGTAATTAGACATAGACATGGATTGACATACACGTATAGGTACACAAACATGGATTTAGTACATAGACAGAACAAGGAGACATAAGTAAAAAAATGTGTGTCTCTAAATGTTGTGTACTCATCCTACACATCGTTTATATCAAGACTACATGTTGTGTGAGGTTCTTCCATGAGGTGTTTGTGCCGTCACTGGGACCCAGTTGCTACAAAGAGAACCTCCGGGATGTATGTAGGAAGAACGACGGTTCTGGAAAATTCCAAAGAACACAGCATGTCTATGCTATCACACGAACCCTTTTGTAACATTTGGTATCAGAGGTGGAGCCCAACCTTCTTGGAAGTATCCTAGGGTGTGTGTGAGTGAGGACAAAACACATTGGAAAGGACATCTGTTGTCTTGTGGGGATAGTCACTTGTCAGATGACCTGTTCAGGCATGTGGGTTGGCCCTAGGGTGGGGACCACATGTCTGCGGGTCAACTGGTGGTAACTGGAGGTTCAGGACCTGAAGACCATGTTAAGGCGGGGTGTCTGTGGTGTCACCAAGACCCAGTTGTTACATAGAGCAGCTCTGGAATGCATGGAGGAAGAACGATGGTTATAGAAAATCCCAAAGAACACGGCGTGTAATCCTGGATTACACGGCATGTGGGCCCCTGGCTACGGTGATAGGGTTTGGCCAAAGTTAAGGACAACCAGAAATTTTACCCTAGTCACACGATGTGTGTCCCGAACTAGATGACTTAACATGTACTATAGAGTACATGAACACGGGTAATAGTGCACGACCAGATGGAACGTCGTGTACTTAGACACAGACATGGATTGGCATACACGGTCCGGTACACAAACATGGATTTAGTACATTGACCCAACAAGGAGACATGAGCAGACAAATGTGTGTCTCTACATGTTGTGTACTCATCCTACCAATCGTTTATATAAAGACTACATGTTGTGTGAGGTTCTTCCACCAGGTGTCTGTGCTATCACCGGGACCCAGTTATTACACAGAGAACCTCTGGGCTGTTTGGAGGAAGAACGATGGTTCTAAAAAATCCCAAAGAACATGGCGTGTCTATGCTATCACCGGGACCCAATTGTCACATTTTTTATCAGAGGTGGAGCCCAACCTTAAGTGTGATGCCCTGCCTGGGTTGAGATGTAGGGCCCACAACGAGGGCGTTGTGCTCTAACTAGGGGGGGGGGGGGGTGGGTGATTGTAACACCCCCAAATGATAAAGGGTTAAATGAATAAATGACATGACTCCTGTCAACAAGGTTCACTTTCCTTTTTGGAAGCCTTCTTAATTATAACTCCACAGTTAAACTTGCTTGGCCTAGAAAAGTGATTTGGATGGGTGAGTTTCTGGGAAGTTTCCCATTGTGTGTGCAAATGAGGAAAAACACATAGTTTATATGAAAAATACATGTTGTTTGTGGTTCTTCCTTGAGGTGTTTTTACTGTCACTGGGACCCAGTTGTTACACAGAGCACCTCTAAGATGTATGGAGGAAGAACGATGGTTCTGGAAAATCCCAAAGCACACTGCGTGTCTATGCTATCCCTGGGACCCAGTTGTCACATTTGGTATCAGAGGTGGAACCCGACCTTAAGTGCGATGCAATGCCTAGGTTGATATGTAGGGCCCACAACAAGGACGTTGTGCTCTAATGGGGGGGGGGGGGGGGTGATTGTAACACCCCCAAATGATAAAGGGTTAAATTACTAAATGATACAACTCATGTCAAAAAGGTTCACCTTATATTTCAGGAGCCTTCCTAATTAGAACTCCACAGTTAAACATTCTTGGCATGGAGTAGTGATTATGATGGGTGACCTTTTGGGAAGTTTCCTAGGGTGTGTGTG
This sequence comes from Viscum album, assembly GCA_963277665.1. Lineage (NCBI taxonomy): Eukaryota > Viridiplantae > Streptophyta > Magnoliopsida > Santalales > Viscaceae > Viscum > Viscum album. The sequence continues at coordinate 431,647,951 of OY728133.1, read as the reverse complement.
AGTGAAGAAAAAGCACATTGGAAAAGGACATGTGTTGTGTTGTGGTCCTTAAACTCAGCCAACCCTTATCACCATAACCAGGGGCCCCAAATGAGTTGTAATCCTAGATTACGCACCGTGTTCCTTGGGATTTTCCAGAACCACTGTTCTTCCTCCATGCATCCTGGAGGAGATCTGTGTAACAACTGGGTCCCGATGACAGCACAGACATGACGACTTAACAAGGATGTCGGGTCCTAGACCACCAGGAACCACCATTTGCCCCGTAGACATGTGGTCCCCACCCTACGGCCCACCCACGTGCTTGAACGAGTAATCTGACTAATGAATATCCCCATAACCCAGCACATGTCCTTTCCAGTGTGTTTTGTCCTCACTCACACACACTTAGGGAAACTTCCCAGAAGGTCACCCATCCTAATCACTACTCCAGGCCAAGCACATTTACCTATGGAGTTCCAATTAGGAAGGCTCCTGAAAAGGAAGATGCACCCTGTTGACATGGTCTCCACCCTAGGGCATGCGTTGGGATGTGGGGATAGTCATTAGTTATATGACTCGTTCATGCACGTGGGTGGGTCCTAGGGTGGGGACCACGTGTTCTCGGGGTAACTGGTGGTTCCTGGTGGTCTAGGACCCGACGACCATGTTAAGGCAGCATGTCTGTGCTATCACTGGGACCCATTTGTTACACAGAGCTCCTCTTGGATGCATGGTGGAAGAACATTGGTTCTGAAAAATCCTAAAGAACATGGAGTGTAATCCAGGATTACACGGCATTTGGGGCCCCTGGTTACAGTGATAGGGTTTGGCCGAATTTAAGGACCACAAGACATGTGACCCTACCCGGATGACTCAACATGTACTCTAGAGAGTACATGAACATGGGTAACAGTGCTTGACCAGATGGAATGTCATGTACATAGACACATACACAGATTAGAATACATGGACCGGTACACGGATATGGATTTAGTACATAGACACAACAAGGAGACATGATAAGAGAAATGTGTGTCTCTACATGTCCTGTACTCATCCTACACATTGTTTATATAAAGACTACATGTTGTGTGAGGTTCTTCCATGTGGTGTCTATGTTGTCACCGAAACCCAGTTGCTACATAGAGCACCTCTGGGATGCATGGAGGAAGAACGGTGGTTCTTGAAAATCCCAAAGAACATGGCGTGTAATCCAGGATTACACGGAATTTGGGGCCCCCTAGCTACGGTGATAGGGTTTGGCCGAATTTAAGGACCGCACGACAGATGACCCTAGTCATACGGTGTGTGACCCTACCCAGATGACTCAACGTGTACTCTAGAGAGTACATGAACATGGGTAATAGTGCACAGCCATATGGAACATCATTTACATAGAAACAGACATGTATTGACATATACAGACCGACACATAGACATGGATTTAGTACATAGACACAACAGCGAGACACGAGTAGATAAATGTGTGCCTATACATGTCGTGTACTCATCCTACACATCATTTATATGAATACTACATTTTGTGTGAGTTTTCTCCACATGGGAAAGACTAGTGATAGTAGAACATGTTGCGTACCCTCTGGGACACGTCTTATAATCCCATCAAGAGTGCTTGAGGCTCTTTGGTTTACCAGTTTGAACCAGTATAGGTTGATATCATTCCCTTGGTCCTTTCCGTGAGGGTTCAAAATAGGATTACATCCAAATAATTGGATTGTAATCCCCTCCATAGCTTGAGTCTCAAATAGAGTATGGTATCCCTCATTGAGACTGGAGTGAGATCCTCTATCACCCCTAGTGAAGTTTATGGAATCACATAACCTCCTTAAGAGGTGCGTTGATCTTCTATCTAGAGGGATGAATCAGTAGGGTATGTGGTATCCCTTTTTGTGTTTGGGCATGATACACTATATAGTGGGTTGATATAGATTGGTTATATGGTATCCTATGGTAAGTTCTGGGTGTGATATGTGTTTTCCCCCGGCCAGTTCGAGGCAATATCCCCTATTTGTGTATCATAGTATTCCTTGACCAATTACTTCTCTTTGGGTGGGGCCCAAAATAGGTAGAGCTCTTTGTTGAGTGTCTCCGATGATATCAAAACTCGAGGAGTATGTTATCCCATAATGAGCATTCTTTGAGTAGAGTCATGTGGATAGAAATCGGTTGTGACCGCCTGATGGATCAGTGTCTCTCTTGAGTATATTTGGACATTCTTCTTATATGTGATATAGACATATACCTATGTAGCGATGACTACTTTTATTTGTGGTATTAGTTTGTGTTTTTCTGGTATCATACTGAGTATTTTTATACTCACCCCTACACAGGATTTCCCCACACGTGTAGTGTCTTGTGAAAATGATCGACCTTTTAATAGAGTCCTAGACAGACCATAACAAGACAGTGCTTAGTGAGACCATACATACTGAGGTGTGTTCTTTCAAATTTTAGATAGAAGTCCAGATACCTTTTTGTTCATTTTTTACTTATGTTACATACTCTTTGGGGTGGGAATATATTTGGACATATTTACTTTCTAGTACTTTTTATATCATACTCGAATTGTGGGATATAGTGGTTTGAATGAATTTTTTACTTAGTGTTTTTACATTTCATCATTTGTGGTTTGGAGATGTGTGAATGTGTACATGTACTTTAGGATAATACCTCCCATTTTTAGGATATGACAAATCAGTGCTATTTAATAGCCCCTAACCTATTAGAGGCAGGCTTGGGGTAGTCACGGTACGGGCCCCTCCAGGACGGGTCATGAAAAGAGTCATGCAAAATTTATGTTTTTTATTTTGTATTATTATTCTTATAAACCTATTATGGATAATCTTGTAGTAAAGTGTTTATTTTGTTTTTAGTATGCATTTGAAAAAATATTTTTTCCCTTCAAAACCCTATAGTGACCTCAAATCTACCTCCATAATGCTCAAAATATTGTATGAATTTTGATAAAATTAAATAATTTTTAAAGAATATGCTTATTAAAAAAAATTAATGTAGAAATATAATTGGGTAAAATATGTTCTTGGTTGCCATTTTAGAATCTCAACTATTGATCATCATATCACCGAGGTGTAACGTAATATTGATATAGAGATATTGTGATCTATATTGCAATTTTTTTTGAATAATCCTAGAGTGATATGGTGATATCACAACATAAGATTTAAAATAATGTTAGTGAATCAGTTATGAGAGTGATAACACATTAAGACACAACAGGAGATAAATAACATTTTAGTATATTTAATGTAGAAAAATCAGGATATCGATATAGGATATCACTGAACATTTTCTGCAATGATATAATTTTATCTATATTTTAGGCAAAGTAATAATGTATATCAATTTATGTGATATAAGATATTTTAAATTTTATTTTATTTTTATTTAAAAAATGAAATATAATTTATAACTTGTTTATAGATATTATTTGAAGATATTCAAGACATTTATTTAATTTATGAATTCTTACTAAATTAAAATAAATATAATGAATAGTTTATAATTATATATTAAGTATTTATAAAATATTTAAAAAATGAATGTTCAGTATTAAGTGGCTCATATTACATGGTAAAAAATTATGATTTTAATGTAAAATATTAATATTAATATTAATATTTAATTTATAAAGTGTATAAATTCTTAAAAAACATAAAAAATTTACATTACTTTTATGAAAATTTTATAAATTTTTAATATAAAGTGTTCTTATTAGTGTATTATTTTTGTAAATTTATTTAAATCGTACCAAAATAGTTTTTGTTGATATGATCAATGTTTAAGTGAATCTAAAATATATGATATTTAAATACTGCATATTGTTTACATTATAGATATGAAATGTTCATATGGATTTAAAAATATAAATAATTATTTTCTTATAAAACAGATATTTTAATATAAAGTGGTTCATATATATACAATGTAAATATAAAATATAAATAGTTTATATTTAGAATATACATGTAAATTGTTTACATGTATATTTTATGGAAATTCCATATTCCTTTATAACGAATTATAAATTTGTTTTATTCATAATTTATAAATTGTTCATTGCATTTTGTGTATAAATTTATGACTTGTTTATTTATTTATTTATTATATTATTCATGAATATAAATTATTTATATTATGAAGGTCAATATAAATTATTTAAAGTATTTAAATTTATTTTTAAAAATTTAATTCCAATCATTTAAAAAGTTTTATTCTATGATATAACAAGATATTTAATTTTTTTAACCGAGGTTCTTGGTTTGTTGATTACGATTTAAAAGTAAATATCATATTATAATTTTTTTACATATTTTGAGTTAAAAAAATATTGATGATTTAAATAAATATTGGGTAATGATCTATATATTGTAGGACTTTGGGTCACACTTACACCGGTCTAGGATTTATGTATTTTTCTTGAAAAATAGGGATTAACTTCTTATGAAAACATATATGCTCTTAAGTAAAATTTTGGTTTTATATAATTTTAATTCTCTACAAGAAAGAGTTTCATTATCCATTTTCATATGCTCTATATAGAAATGTTTTGAATTATTTATTATATTTTATAATGGATGCATCACAAGAATAATTGATTATATAAATAATTATACATTAATGGGATTAAAACTTGTTAATTTGGTTGATTATCGTAAGATTTATAAATTAAATCGAATAGAAGTTTGGGTATATATAGGAAAAGTATGAGACATGTGATATACATGATATGTATATAGTATTATTTAGTGTGTAAATATAAATTCCATTAAAATTATAAGTGTGATATTCCTTTCAAATTAAGCACTTATTGAGACCTTGATTATCCAAAATTAGTGGGTCATGACAAAGTCAAGTGTCCATAGATTATCTTGTTTAAGAAAAGTAGAATATAAGTGAACCCAATAGTTTAGATCCTATACTTTAAGTATTTTTTGGGACATACTTAGCTATTCAAACCTAACAGTTATGTAACCAGTGGAATAGAAACAAGATAATATATATGATTTATTATCGAAAGTTATTATTGGATCAACTATCCTAGAATAATAGATGGTATAATTGACATTATTGTCTTTCTAAATAGTTAAACAATGATTTTTTTTAACATAAATTCAAAGTTCACTAATACATGGATCCTAAAAAACTGATATATATAATTTAAAAACAAGGTCATTATTTTAAATTGAGATTATATTCAATAAAATAATTTATTGAATAATTTTAAAACATGATACTCATATAACAAATACCGTTGTAATAAATTAAATGAAAATTAATAAACCTCAAAGTTATCTTAAAGATCAATTTCTAAAAAAGAAAAACTAAATGGTAATAATTTTCTTAACTGGAATTATACTTTTAAAATCATTCTAAAATAAGAAGTGAAGTTTTATATATTAGGGAAAATACTTAAATGAAACATCTATGAAGCTATTAAAGGAAATAATCATGCCTATTTTTGAATACAAAAGATTTATATTCACTCACGAATTTATCCTTTGATCCTAAGTTGTAAACATAACATCAAATCATGGATTCTTATTTAATTATATAAAAACCAAAGAGTCTTTATTAGGATTAGACTTAGCATTAGAGATATATTATTTAAAAGGAAATGTTTCAATGTAATATAACCAAATGTATTTCATTTTCCACTAATTTTATCAATATAATCACATACGTTAACGATTTATAATGATTGGGGTCAACACTCAGAATGGATCTGTCTATAGAATTTATCATATAATCATTATTGAATAGATTTTGTCAATGTATTGTTAACTATAATATTAATGAGTTTAATAAAACTTTACAAGGTCTCTATAATATATTTAGAGTAGTTGGTCATGATATGAGAGGTCCATAATCAAGTACCATTATGACGGTACAAGGAAATAAGGGTAAATGTTTTGAAAAAAACATGAAGAAGAAAGGCCATACAGATTCTACGACAATATCATAGAAATTGATAGAAGGTATCTTTAAGTAGGGATGTTGTTTAAATTGTGATAATATGTGATATTGAAAATATAGTTACTCAATACATAAAGGAGAGTAAAAAAATTCATGGTGAGTTGATATTCTTGTGTGACATATATCACTTGGAGATATATATATATAAAATGACATGCAAAATGATACTTCTTTTTTACACATAATATATCATATATTTGGTCAAAATATCATTACATGAGGTTTAAAGGAGTTCTAAAACATCATGATAAATGTTTAACAATTAAAAAATTA